>ML784424.1:122101-168372 GCA_009831015.1 Picea engelmannii
TGTTTCCATTGAAAGATTGGTTTGGGTTTTTATCTATTGCTTGTTCATTAGTTTTTGGTTTTCTTCACTCTCACCATCATGGTGTAGGTCCTTTTTGAAAAGTGAACAACGTTTTTCTTTCAAAAGCATTTTCGTCTTCGAAATTATTGAAAATCAATTGTTGAAATTATTGAAAAAGACACAATAGAGAATTGTTATTTTTGCGTGATTCGTTGCAATTGCATTTTAAAGGAAATTGTGTATTGTAGTTCAAGTTTGATCCGGAAAACTTCTCTTTTCCTCCTGTACATAGGATTCATTGAACGCAAATTGCTATATTTCATTCTTATCCATGCATCGTTGGGTCAGAGTCTCATACAACATCAATTTCATCTCCACTTCCTTTGAGTAACAACAACCCTTAATAACATTGCGCAATCATAAAATTTAACTAGTAACTCTTTTTCTATGGCTCTATTACACCAACATTTAGCTAGGCTAGCGCTTTGGAATAGGTAGAGAGATACACTCTCCAAAGCACAAAACACACAATAGCATCTTGTGTTAAGGAGTGTCAAATTCCATTTACAACATCTTGTCCTAGGAATCCCTTCTCACACAAGGGTCAAACACGAGGTCGTATTGATATTGACAGAGTTACTCACCCTGCTTTGTTGATATCGGTGTAGAGATTTCACGTATTACAGGGGTCACTTGGAGGTATACCCACAATGATGAGTGGAATCCTTTTGAGTTGATTTCGGACTAGATACCCTGCCCTTGCGTGTGGATCAGACTGTCGACTGTCCCCCCAGGATTTATTGCTGTCAGTGGTAACCTTAGCAGCCTATCTTTCTAGGGTCTTACACAAGGTGACTGTGAAGGGGCAAGTCTTCACGGTACCTGGAATCGACGTTGGCCAAACTCACTCAGGCTCCTTGGAGGGTATACCCACGATTATGTGTGGGAGCTTGCACCAGGGTGTAAGTCCGTTAAGCAGGTCGTCAGCGTAACTTTCCCACCCTAGCCCAGTCCCTTCTCATCTCGTTGTTGCGATGTTGGATTTCATCACCAACTAGTGACTTCAGAATTAGAAGGTCTTGATTGCTTGGTGTTGCTTCCTATATTTTGTTTACTAGCGCGTGTTGTTTGTTTACCAAAGTTGACCATACGTTCTTTCTTCGTAAGTTTGTCACTCGTTTACAATAGCTCCTTACGTCGTTCACGTAGAATGCAGGGTTTATCTCCAAAGCATCTAGAAGGTTCTCAACCCTTGCTTATAAGTTCACCTGAGGGATCTCCTCAGCAAAGTGAAGTCCAAGACGTTACCACACCACAAGTGGAACGAACTGACTCTCTAGAACATTTCCGAATTACCAATACTCGAGAGGACTTTCGACTTCACCCCAATTCTGAGCGACAATTTATGCGACTGAATTCTTCCGGAGACTTAGTTGTTGTGTCTTTTGGATCACCGGTTGGACCCTTTCCAGGAATAGAAGGCCAAGATCCTTTTTGGTCTATGGGATTTTTTCAACAGGACCTTTTTGGTCCAGGCGCACCTGTGATTTCTGAAATCATCTCACCTGTGATTTTCGAAATCTCTAGTCCAGAGACAGTAACATTTACTACCGCCTATTACTTTCCTAGTATGGACGCCCCACGATCTGACCACATCTTGACCATCCCTATCAAAATGGCCCATCACACAGATACTACGAGTGTTCACACCGAGATTACCGCAGTTAGCCAAGCCCCCATCGGCACACTGCTCATGCCCAGTATCATCCCCACACTAGCACCCAGATACCGAGCGTTGAATGCTTCCATTTCAACTCCTCTGCAAACTCCATCTGGCTCTCCTGGTGGTCCCTCTTCTTCTGGGCACTTTCTTCCCAGTTTTATTCCGAAACTCCCTCAATTTCCTTTTGGAGGACCTTTCTCGTCCTCCATTGGCAGTCTTAATCCTAGTGGCACTATTCCTTCATTCACACCAAATTACCAGATTCCCGTCGGTGGACAATTTCATCAAGGTGGTATGAATCAACCCCCTCTTAGTGAGAAAATTCCTATTGGAAGACAAATCCCAATTGGAACACAACCCCCAATTGGAACGCTGCCCCCAATTGGAACACCACCTTTGATAGGAGGACCGACCCCACCTTATGGACAAAACATACCTCCTTCCTTGGCCCAGTATTCGAATCATCTGATACAACATCCTGCTCAATCGACTGGGGGGCAATAGTTTCCAGCTGCATCCGTTATACCCCTTCATATAGGCCAACCTTATGCGGGTATGTCCAATCCTATTTGGGGTTCGACTGCTCAAACTCGCATCCGTGTTCAAGGATACAATCCCATGAGCTACTATCCTCTCCAACCACCACCGAATCTGCCTGGGTCTTCACATTATATGCAGACTTCTTATGGTCGTACTGGTTTTCCGACAGGGCTTCTTCCCTAAAGCCACCAGTACCCGCAGGTGAATCGATAGATACCCTTCTTAGCCACTTTTGATCTTCCGGATTTGTCAAGGATTTTAAATGATCCAATTCATCACTCTCCCCAATGGCCTGCTATACCAACCAAGCTACCATTGGACATCCCTAAATTCGATGGCAAAGCGGGAGAGGACTCGAACAATCACGTCATGACTTTTCACCTCTGGTGTTCATCCAACTCATTGATGGATGACTCTATTTGTTTACATCTTTTTCAACGAACCCTCACAGGTTTTGCTGCGAAGTGGTATATAGAATTACCACGAGGTTTCTTCGCTGACTTCAACACCCTAGCTATGGCTTTCCTCACACACTACTAGTTACCGATTCATTATGAAACGGGGACCAATATTTTGAGTTCTTTCAAACAAAAAAAAGCCACTCATATATCCAATCACATTCATGAGTGGTGATGGAGATGACGTCTCATTAAACTCAAACTCCCCAATCAGTTGCTAGCAGAGTGGTTCACAAAATCATTTGTGAACGAAATCAGTCATGACATCACCATGGGTGGAGTAGTCATGGAAGAGTAGGCCATAATTCGTGCTCAATACCTTGACCTCGTTTACTCACAAACGGGTACTCTTTACGACTTACTACCTGACTTACCATGTCCTTCCACTTTTGCCACTTCAACTAATCCAGTTGCTTCGCATGCAGCCAACGGTGTGATTGGCACCTTCCAGGCTCAACCACATTTCGCCTCAAGCACCAACCCCAAACCTACTTCTTCTAATGTTCAAAATGCTCCATCTCCTACCCCTCCCAATGGCAAGACTTCTGAGGTAAATGCAATTTAGTCTACCCCAGCCAGTAAAAACAAATCCAAAAAGGGAAGGGGTAAGGATAAGGAGGACAAAAATACTTCTCAAGCATAGCGAACCAAAATGACACCTGTTGACGACCGGGATAAGCGCAAACCTCGGTACCCTTGTCTTATCTGTGGTGATGATCACTACATGAAGGATTGTCCATGACACGCCGAGGTCACTAAGTTCCTTCAAGGAGCTCCAAAACCACCTGCTCCAGTTGTTTTGTCCCAACCCTTCCCGTCTCAACAACAGGCTCAGTTGGTCATTCACAACCAACCTTCATCTTCTAATACATCCTATGTATTGATGTGTACTGGCGATTCAAAGAAGAACGACATTGCACTCACCACTCAAGCCAAAGATTATTCTCCCTCTAAAGAGAAGGTTTATGACCTACCTCCTTCCTTGGTACAACCCTCTCCCACGACTCCACCCACCAACGATCCTCTTCATCTCGAACGACCGAGCCTCGACACAGTTCTTCGACCCCCCCCAAAGGGCATTGTTTGGAAATAAGCTTTCAATCCACATGCTCATGCTGCCCAGAACTACAACATTGTTGAAGATCTGGCCCAAGCACCTTCTACAATGTCAGCCCTCAAAGTCCTTCAAAGTTGTCCCACACAACGGAAGGCATTGTTGAAATCTATTGGCGGAATCGACTCGACGGACACGAATTCAATAATTTTTGACTTGGAAGATCACATTCCAAGGTTACCCCCTCAACGCACATTCCATATCCAAGTGATTGTCTCTGACAAAAACATTTGTCGAATCGTTATCAACGAGGGTGCCTCGACGTGTGTCATGTCTCTTACTCGCTGGAAAGCCATTGACTCTCCCTCTTCGAATGAATCCCATAACACTCTCAAAGCCTTCAATGGCTCCAGTTTTAAGCCCTACGGTGTCCTTCCTTCGTTGTCCATCATGCTAGAAGGAAAAACGGTCCAAGTCGAAGTGGAAGTCTTCGATGCTCCCCTTGATTACAGTCTTCTGCTTGGCTGCAGCTGGATCGATTCCATGCGCATAGTTGTGTCGACACTTTTCCATGTGGTATGTTTCCCACATCAAGGGAAGGTAGTCACTATCGACCAATTAGCCTTCTTTAATTCTGATACCCGTAATGGAAACGTACCGTTCATCACTAAAACCCCACCGGGTTATGAGAACGTCAGTGTAGGCCTTCTCAAAGACTCTTCATTAATGGGTACTTTCCCCATTCCACCGCCCGATGTTCCACGCTCATCTGTTGCTTCAATCAACATGATCTTCACCTCGATCCATGAACTTCCTACGTCTCATGACCCATGGATCGTACCTGACCCTGGAGATTATCTTCCTTACGGAAACGACATGCTGTTAAGTCTAGTTGAATCTACCTATCAGGCTATTCAATCGGCAACCCCTTCTACCCCCTCTCTTGGTGAGTTATCTCCAGATCCTTTCCGTGTCATTTTTCCCACAGATGAGATGATCATGTGTGTCATGGAGGACACCCCTTGGGACGATGGACATAATCATTCCATCCTCTTCCTAGAGAAACATACCATTGAGAACTACCAACGGATCGCGACCCCATCGACCGTTGTCGTCATCTCAACTATTCCCGATTCCACACACGATGTGTTTTCTGAAGGGAACTTAAGCAATATCTCGCCCACTATTCCCCTCGACATATCCGTGAAACCTGGGATTGTCAAAAATGTCCACATTGGAGCTTCGTGTTCCCCTGACGAAATAGTCACCTACACATCCCTTTTAAAAGAGTTTCATGACATCTTCACCTGGAGCTACGAAGAAATGTTGGGTATTGACCCTGACATTGTGATACATGAGATCAAGACATACCCCGACGCTAAACCCGTCTGGTAACGTCTTCGACCAGTGCACCCACGTAAAGAGGCTGTTATCAAGCTCGAAGTTGAGAAACTTCTCAAAGCTGGCTTTATTTACCCAGTGGCTCTCACTGACTGGGTTTCCAATCTTATCTCGATCGATAAGAAACAAGGCACAATTCGTGTATGCATTGATTATAGGGATATCAACAAATCTTGTCCCAAAGACAACTTTCCTACCCCCTTCATCGATTAGATTGTCGATGATAGCACCGAAAGTGAAATCTTCCCTCTGATGGATGGTTTCTTCGGGTATAATCAAATCAACATTATTCCTGGGGATCAACATAAGACCACTTTTATTTGTCCTTGGGGAACTTTTTCCTATCAAAAACTCCCTTTCGGTCTCAAGAACGCTGGTGCAACTTTTCAACGCGCTATGTCTTATGTGTTCCATGATATCAAGCACATCGTTCAATCATATCTAGACGATTTACCCGCTCACTCAATGCGCCAAGTCGATCAGCCAACCCACCTCCGAGCCATTTTCATCCACTGTCGGTTCTACCGTATACGTTTGAATCCTCATAAGTGTGTTTTCTGCGTGGAATCCGACCGACTTCTAGGTTTTATTGTTTCATGTCAAGGGATCAGGGTGGATCTGTTAAAGGTTGAGGCAATCCTTAATCTCCCTCCTCCTTCTACACTTCTCCAGTTACAAAGTTTGCAGGGGAAAGCAAACTTTCTTCGTCGTTTTATCCCAAATCACGCTGAGATAACTCATGGATTTACATGGCTACTAAAAAAGGGGTCTGAGTTCGTATGGGATACCATCGCCAACAACGCTTTCAAAACTTTGAAATTGTCCCTAATGCGTGCTCCGCTTCTCTTTCCCCCCGATTACAGTCGTGATTATTTCCTCTACCTTGCTGCCTTGGATTACAACATTGGTATGGTTCTCGTCCAAGAGGATGATGCTAACGACGAACATGTTATCTACTACTTGATTCGAAGTCTAATGCCTACTGAAATCAAGTATTTACATGTCAAAAAACTGGCCTTGGCAGCCGTCCAAGCCGTCCAATGCTTCTGACACTATATCCTCTCGCGCAAGACTACAGTGATTTCTAACTGCAACCCTATGCAACACATTCTCACACATCAATTTCTAGGGGGGAAATACTCCAAATGGATTGTGATACTCCAGGAGTTTGACTTGGAATTCAAACACACCAAGTCCAAGAAGTCCTTAGTGTTTGCTGAGTTGATATGCGACTTTCCCTATTCTGAAATAGAAAATGTAGCAGCTGATTCATTACCCGATGAATCTCTTTTCCTCATCAGCACTGATGATATTTGGTATGGTGATATCATCATATATCTCCAAACCCAGACTTTCCGGCCAACTTTGTCTAGTACTGACCGACGTCGAATACGATACCAAGCTCGTCAATATATTATCCTCGGGGATACTCTTTATCGTTGGGGGATTGACTCTATTTTTTGACGCTGCCTCACATTCGACGAAGCCGAGAGAGCTCTGAATGACTGCCATTCTGGAGCCTATGGTGGTCATATGTTTGGGTATGCTACTTCCCAGAAGATCTTACGAGTAGGGTATTTTTGGCCTTTTTTATTTAACGACTGCATAATCGTCGTTCAAAAATGCCATGCTTGCCAGACCTATAATAACAAGATACGGTCACATCCCACTCCTCTTCACCCTGTGGTCTTCGTTGGTTCCTTTGCGAAATGGGGCATCGATTTCATGACATGTCACCCCGACTCGGCCGCGGGGCATGGATACATCATTGTAGTCGTATATTACTTTACGAAATGGGCCGAGGCGATGCCGACATTTGAAAACACTGGAAAGATCGCAACATTATTCATTTTTAATCACATCATAGCTCATTTTGGTGTTCCCCAGGCTATCTTCACTGATCACGGTAGCCACTTTAGAAACTTCATGATGTCTGAACTTACTGAAAATTTGGGTCTTCACCATGAAAACTCAACGCCCTATTACCCACAAGCCAATGGTCAAGTCGAAGAAATTAACAAAGTTCTCATAACTATGCTCCGACGAATGATAGAGATTCACAAAATAAGTTGGCACACAATGTTGTTTTCGGCATTTTGGGCTTACCGGACATCCGTCAAGTCCGCTACTGGGTTTACACCTTTTCGGTTAGTCTATGGTTTGGAAGCCATTCTCCCGATTGAATGCGAGATACCCTCTTTAAAACTAGTTGTTGAACTCCTACCAAACACTTATGCTGAGGAAGAAAGTCTATTGTATCTTATGCGATTAGACGAAACTCAACGCGATGCTACCCTAGTCATAGAAGCTCAGAAAAAATGTGTCAAGGCCCAATACGATAGACATGTCAAGCCTCGCATTTTCTCCGAAGGAGATCTCGTTCTCCTCTATGAACAAGATCGAGATATGCTAGGAGCTGGAAAATTCGAAGCCATGTGGCGAGGTCCTTATATCGTTAGACGAGTGTTGGAAAAAGGGGCTTATGAGTTGGTAGATTACGATGGTATCCCTTTGAGTGAACCCAGGAATGGGTTGTACTTGAAGAAGTACTATGCATAAAATCACCTGTGCACGAGTACTTGTATTTTTATTGTATCATACTTCTTGTGTGTTACTACAACTTGATTTTGTCGTTATCTAGTCTCTTCCCTTATGTGACATTGTGTTTGATTTCCAGATGTTGGAGTCTTCGCTACCCTACATTGGCTTCGCTAATGGCGCTAGCCGTAGTACTCAGAACCTTTCTTCTGTTGCATGGGAAATTTACACCCCTACAAACGAACTTGTCTCCTTACGAGGTGTGTGTCTCGGCCATGCGACCAACAATATTGTAGATTATAGCGTCGTTATCGAATTGTTGATTGATGTTATCTCGCTCGGAATCCGTCATTTGGTTGTGTGACTCGATTCGCAGCTTGTAGTACTACAGGTAAGTAATGTCTATACTATTCGAAGTCCTACTTTGTTACGGGTGTATTTGTGAATTCTCCTCTTGGAACATTATTTTGATTATATTGAATATCAACATATTCCTAGATGTCTAAATACATTAACTGATGCATTGGCTAACTATGTATTAGACAGACATTTGGATCATTTATAAATCAATCACATAAATTTTCACATAACACAAGATAAACCGGTAGAAGCTGTATGTATATATAACGATCAAAAGAGTTTTTTACAAAACGTTTTGTCTGAGGACCAAAATGTCAAAATATGAAGCTCATAGCTTCTACAAAGTGATGTCATGGATGACGTTCACGGTAACACACGACTACTCGGGAAACTCTACAGAGCAGTCGACCAATGGACTCTGACACTCCTATTGTATGACGCTGATAACGTCATGCAACCTCTCCAAGAGGCATGTCTGGAATATCTGCTATCAAACCCTCTAGGTTTTGTTCCACCACTTCATAATCCTCGGCGTCCCATTGTGGCACTGGTGCTACCTCTCCTCATCGTTGAATGGGAGAAGTACCAGGAGGTCAATAAGGTCCCACATCTGTGTCATCAACAACAAATTTTGTATTTAGTCCTTGAACGAACATATAAAAAACATTTGCATATGATAAAATTCACAAAAACATTTAAAAAGAAAAAATGTGTAGTTCTTACCAAGTTCTCCCGACTGAGCACCCTCGGGCAGGACCAAGTCCGGATCTCCTCAGAAATCCAACCCGGCATAAGCATAATCGTCGACCATCAGCATCTATGGTCGCAACCAGTCGAAGAAGGTATCATCATATTTGATAATTGGCCCCGCTACGTGCCGGGCCATGAGCTAACACCATCTCAGCATTCTTGGATCTGTTGGGGACAAAAAATCCCACTCAACCTGCAACCTCAGTAACAGAACCCCCTCGAGAAAGAAGGACACCAACAAAGACCCGTACCCGAATTGCTTCAGGTCGCCTCGCCTGCATTTGGTCAACTTCCTTTTCATGCTACGAAGCACAACATCTGCCTAGTTAAAAACTCGAGGCTCAGTACAGTCTATGGCATACTAAAAGTAACTCTGGAGCACCATGTGAGGAGTGGAGCTACCAGCCATATGAGAAATGGTGAACAAAATAGTGCGGAGGGTCAAATCCCGCACTCCCCAAATAGCTACTTTCCCTTTCTTCCTCTCTGCCTCTGGAACATAATGTAAGCGACGGTACTCACTCATGGGTAGCTCACCACCTCTACTACCAGTCAGGCTCACATGGTACCCACGCCGTGACAGTCTTGTCAAGAAGTAAATGTCCTCGATATCCAAGGATAATGTGTGGACCCCTACATGGAATACTTTCTGATCGAGATCCCACATATGCACAAGGTACTCTAATAACCTGACTTGGGCCCTCATGCCCGGGATACGAAAGTACTTCAGAAGACCACAGTTTCGCAAAGCGGCAATGGTGGGTGGATGATTTCCGGCAATGGAATTATCTTCCTCGTGCTCCCTTTCACGCCATTCCAGAACCATTGTGATGGCCAAATACCTTCATAAGAAGCACAAGAAGAATATTAATAACTCTATTCACAAATTGGTATCTTTTCATTGAGCAAATATTTAAAAAACTTTTACTCTTTGCAGTTCTCGCAGGTGCCCTTTAGGCACAGTGAGAGGTTCTCGCAGGCGCCTTTGGGATCACCTACGAGAACGACCCATTCTCACAGGTCCCGTGTATCTCACCTGCGAGAATGGCTGAGCGCAATATTAACCCTCAAAACAAACTAAAAAATGGTGGTTTTTGCCAATGAAAATGAAAAATTAAACCTTGAAAAGTAGAGGACAAAGAGCCTACCTCACTACCGCTGATGGTTCGTCGAATGGATGCTCATAACTCCCACAATCTGATGTTGAATTTCAAGGGTAAAAGAGGGGTTTTGGGGCTCAAATAGTGGTAAAGTTAAAATGATATGGTAAAAAGAGTTTTACTTCTTTATATTTACTTTTACCATGTTATTGAATTTTTATAATTATTTATTTATTAAAACCGAATCCCTAATGCCATTTTGAGTGTAACTTTTGCAGGCGTAACGACTTCAATGTTCATATACAGGGATGCGGAGATATTTTTTCTTCTTCATCGTATGTTTTGTTTGTTTTTTATGGTTTTTTGTATAAAACCTCGAGCTAGGTCTTTGTCCGTTCTCATGCTCGAAAATACATGAGAACGCGATCGAGCATACTTTTATCACTTTTTCAGGCTCAACAAGGTTATATGAAAAAGGAACCCCCCTGGAGTCCTCTTTAAGCTCTTTTTAGACTCTCTAAACATGAAAAGATAGCCGAGCGACCTTGCTATTTTCACGCTCGATAAAGTATTTGAAGAAAGCATCTGGTGGGTGATAATTTATCTCTTTTTTGGTCTCATCAGACTATTTTATGAAAAAGGAACTGAGAGAGTTCTCTTTTAAGTGTTTTTCCAGACTCTATAATCATGAAAAACCTTCGAGTTTTCTATCTTTGGACTCGTTAAACAAACATCGATAGACCCGTCATGGGACCGAACCACTCCTTCCTAGGGTTCGTTAAACATACTCCGAAGGACTTATCCGAAGGATAAGCTTATATCAACAAGCATATGTTATCCTCCTCAAGCTTGCGTAAAAATAAAGAGGTACTCGCCAAAAATGGTGGGGGAAAATTTGGGAAAGGGATATGTTCTCATCTTCATATTGATTGGCAGTAAGTGTCGCTCTTGAACATGACACCCCCTAATCATTATTTGAAGCCGATTTGGGAAATCCATTTGTCTCTCATTCGATTTGCTACAAGGTCATACCCTGTGTCATCTCTGAGTCAATGCTGCCAAATCATTGGTCGTGTCGTTCATATATTCAAGAGAAGTTCATCTGAAACCTCTATTGAGTTGGCCATCTGCAGTTGTCCATTCTCTCCATGTCGGGCTTCCCTGTGTCTAGTCCAACTTACATCATACTCTGTTTCACCTTCAAAATTTGTTACTCATTTCATGTCATTGATGGGGGATACATAAAGGCCCTCCTGTGAAGAGTTTTTTTCGATCGACTTTAGCTCATTATCCGGAAACAAGACTTAGAAATTCTTTGGTACCTTGGAACTTGCATGCCTCAATGGCAGGTTTCCTCGCTTTTGACAGTGGGTTTACATCATTGACCCCTGATCGAAAGATTTTGTCAGATGTTCGACCTCAACTCATTCATTCACATTTGATGGATTGTACTAGTGTACCTTGGGAGTCATTGACATTAATGGTGATTTCCCTCGCACATGTTAACGGTTTCATCAATGACCGGTAATCAAGTTGTTTCTACCATGTTCGACTTCAACACATGTAATCACATGGTTAGATTCATACTTTTGAGTGACAAGATTGAAGACCCTGGATATCATCTCTTTGTCCAGGTTGTGATGGAATATGTATAATTTGCGACACATAGATCCACTTTGTATGTTTTGTGGCTATGTCGTCTTAATTTGAATTTTCTCGCATAGATCCACATTGTATTCCTGGTGGCTATGGTATATTTTGACGGCATGGATCCATAGTGTATGATTGGTGGCCATGACCTATGTCTACAATGTCATCCGTCTGTGATCTGAGTATGGGAATTCCTACCTCAGAATTAATATATATGATATTCTGCAGATGCTTGATTGTTCACAAGTTTCCGATTAGGTGCGCTCCTGGTTTTCGACACACACGTGTAGTTTACAAAGTCTTTCGGCTATCACTGATTCCGGCCTCATACTTTGGGGGGAATTATGTTACCCATGATTTTGGTCAATCTTGATGGTGTATTGATGATGGTGTACTCAGGCTCCTCATAAGAACTTTCTCCTGAGAAAAGTGACATTCATCTCTTCCCATAAAACATAGTTTTGAAGAGAGTTCGCAGGTTGCTAATATCCTAGGGTGTGAGAATGACCCATTCTTGCAGGCTACCTTAAGCTAGGGTGCGAACTTCTCACACTGTGCTACATAGCTAGGGTGCGACCTTGTTCTAAAGCTTGGAAAAAGATGAAGTCTCGATGGTTCTAGAAGGGAATCTTCTAGAAGAATGGGTTGGCATTCGAATGGTTATCCTTTTACTGGTTTCCCTGATATTGTGGGATCATTCTTATCCAAGTAACCATATCATTCTCTCCTATATATTGATGGAATTCTCATGGAAAAGGTTAAGCAAGATTCATTGGAGAATTGGTGAAAGAATTGTGTGAAGGACCTAGCTTGAACAGGAGCTTGAAGACTCTCGCAGGTCTATCAAGAGGAATTGGATCTTCTTCATACAAGGATCAAGCGAGTGTGTGTGTTGGAGCCAAGATCCACTGAAAGGAAGCTTGTGACATCAAGGTGATCAGGTTGTATCTTCTACTTTCGATTAATATGATACAGTGACATGTCCTTTTCCCATAAATTCATTCTCACTTTATTGTGTAATTCCTTGATCATACACATAAGTTGACAGTTGAATATATTTTGCTATCTTCACTTTGGTTGGTTTGTGTTGTCTTGGTCTTGACCTCACGAGATCACCGGAGCGAAGAAGGAGCAATAGAGACCCTAAGAAGCGATACAAAGGTATGTTACTCGTTCCTCCCTACTAGCTAATTCAATGGTCAAAACTTAGGGAAAGAGTCATGTCCTGTCCTATTTTGTTCTAGATCCAGGTGGATCTAGGGAGATATTTTAGTGTCCACACCTACCGATTAGTCCGATAACAACAACATTCTCTTCATATTTCATTTTTAGGATCTCAAATTGTCTTCTATGAATTTGGAGATTTTCCTTCTTAACCTTGTCATCACCTTCATAAATATTTTGAATCCTTTCCCAAATTTCTTTTGTCGATCCAAAATTCATTGACTTGAGAAACTCATAATTTGATAGACCAAACAAGATGGAATTCATGTCTTTTGTCACCATGTTCACTAGGCTTCTTTCCAACCACATTTGTTTGTGGAGGTTTTGGGGTTGTATAACTAGTCATGAATGATTTCCAAATATCAAATCCAAGGGCCATTAGATATGTTTTCATACTTATAATAGAGAATACATATTTTTTGAAATACAACAAGGGAGATCTATGTATAGATAAACCTTCCTAACCATCCATGTGTGCTCTTGAGATATGCCTTCCAATGGTTAGATCATTTTGGAAGAAATCTTCTCTGATACCAAATTTTAAGCACACACTTATACTGAGAGGGTGGGGGTGAATCAGTATAAGATATATTTTTTCTTTTTCAAGCATTCATAAACCAAAAGAAAATAGTCATATATGAGATCTATTAAATACATAAAATGGAACAAAAGATTTACATGGAAACCCTTTTGGGAGAAAACTAGAAAATTCTCTTTAAAATTATTTGTAGGAACCAATATACTATTACAAATATTTGTAGGAACCAATCTACTAGAGACACAAACCCCTAGTAGTACAAATCATGGTAGGAACAAACCTACTCTTACAGATCTTTGCGGACACCAATCTACTAGAGACACCAATCCCCACTGTTAAGAACCAACTTAGCTAGAGACACCAATCTCTTTGTTTCAGTGGGACTAACCTACTCTTACATATCGTCGTAGACACGAATCTACTGGAGAAACCAATCCCCAGTGCTAAGAACCAACTTAGTAAGAGACATCAATCTCTTTGTGTGGGATGCACCAACCTTCATCAAGTATACTTTCTATTTCTTCCTTCACTAGGTATACCTGCTTCTTCTTCCTTCACCAAGTCTACTCACCGCTTCTACCTTCACCAACTTTTCTTAATACTTCCACCTTTACCAGGTCTAACAAAAAATTGAATTTTCAAATGGTAAATTTCTCAAAGCTTATTATTTTGGGCCCTCTTCCCAAGAATGAACTTGTACAACATGCCACATATCCAATTTTGAAAATTTTGTTATGAAATTTTTACCTAAGGTACTTTTGTATGTCTCTTTTGTTATTTGAAATTTTGTAATGAACCAGATGCGTAAAATAACATAATATACCATAAGTACACACCATGTATATAATGTGAGCATGGAGAAAAACTCCAAGATAGATAAGTTACGCAATAACTCATTAGAAATAGGAGAACCTTTTCCAAATAACCAAAATACATTTATACATCACAATTCACATGTCTATAATA
Source organism: Picea engelmannii (assembly GCA_009831015.1). Classification (NCBI taxonomy): domain Eukaryota; kingdom Viridiplantae; phylum Streptophyta; class Pinopsida; order Pinales; family Pinaceae; genus Picea; species Picea engelmannii. The sequence goes on from ML784424.1 coordinate 136,404, forward strand.
ATCAATACATGATCTCTATATACACCTATTCACACCTACATATGACGCCCCTTTACTATTAGGCCGACCCTATTACATATAAATGTACACATTACATGTACATTTATCCCCATATATTCCCCCCTTGGGGTCATATCATACACATTTAACCGCATATATGCCCCATATTGGATCATATCATAGTACCGTCCTTGAAAATAATTTGTCCTCAAAGCTTTGCAATTAAAGCCTTCACATGTGATAAAAACAAGTAATATGGTTTTTTTATGTTCATGATTTCTTCATTCCATTGTTGATTATCTATCCATCCAAAATCAATTTTTTCGGGTCTTAATCCTTGGTGTCTAGTTGTTGCATAATTTTCTTTCCATTGAATCCATGCATTTTTGTTGTAGCTTATCCAATTTATAGTGGTTGTTGATCTCTAATAATAGCTTGTTGAAGAGTGGTTATGTGATGCATTGTTCCATGAATATTGACAAGTATTCCATATTCTTCCTTCATAGTTATGATATCATCCTTATTGTCTTCCTTGAAATCTTTCATGGTGGTGAGGGTGTCAATTGTTCGACAACTGGTTGTTATTGATGTCAATGAGTAGTGGATTGATGTCAATTGATGTGATGGGTGTATTTGGAGAAGTTTCCAAAGTGGTCCCTGTTATCAATGAAAATTTTTCCGCAACATTGCATGCAAATGGTTAAAGAAACACATCAATGCCAACAACAATTAGTCCACCTACAACACCAAAATTCATTCAAAAGGAAAAAAACTATACAATTAGGTCAAAAAGTGAAATGTGCAGCTTCACCAAAAGAGGCGCACATACAATGCACAGGCCAACCCAACGCTCAACGTGCACAAGGTGCAAAATGCATGTTTGTGTACGAGAAAATATACGCACTTATATGAACGGTACATTTATGGATCTTGTCGGCCCCTCCACCACTTCTGGTTTGACCGCCAACACAATTTGACACTCATATCTGAGCGAAATCTAGATTGGGGGTTGGTCAAGGGATAGAGGGTGCCCTAAAAGGCCCCTTGTTCGCACTATGAACCAATTACATTTTCCCATGTATGAATGTTATAAATAAGAGCCATGGGTGTGCTAAGAAACCAAGATCTTCAAGGTATTTTTATGTTGCAAGAATTCTTCCTTGGGAATCCTCTTTTCTCTTAGAAGCCTTCAAGCACCATTGCAATAGGCCATTCCACTCACCTCTTGATGGAATATGCATTTTTTTTCTTCACCATTTTCCATTTCTTCCATTGTATGAAAAGATATCAATTAGGGAACTCAAGATCCCTCCCAAGGAGGAAGAGGGGTCTCATAAGTCACTGACTTTCTCTATGATGTTTTTTCTACTAATCTATTGATCCATTGGTAGAATTATGTTGGTCATTGTTTTATTTTCATGTTTCTAAGTTTCTCATGGTTTCTAACATTGATTTCTTAGTTGTTTTATTTGTATTTCTTTGTTTTCAAATGTGTTTGGCTTATCTAAATCACTCACAAAACTTTTGTCTTATCTAACAGGATCATCTAGACATGGAAGTGTTGTTTTTTTGCTGACCTAAGTGACAAAACCAACACAACAGATTGGCGACCATACTGGGATTGGTATCAAGTTCCTCCCTATTTGAGCTTAGAAATCATTTCATTTTGATTGTTTTTTCTTGCACATACCAAAACCAACCTAGACCAACCCGCCAAAGTCAAAATTCAGATATGAGGAAGGAGTATTTCACTTGGAAATTTCAAAATTTCTCCCCTAACGCGTGATAGGAAGTGCGTGGATTTTTCTACCCACATACGCACACTATGTACACTGTGTGTGAACCATGCCTCTTTACACTGTGCATTTTTCACATTGTGTGCCCTCTACGCACCTATCAGAATTGTAACTCGCGCATAAGTCCAACTTTTCAAATTGTAAGGGTTTTTCTGAATGGTTTGAGGGCCCTTAGCCTTCATATTTTTATTTTCATGCACTTTGTAAGGAAACTACACTCCACTTAGAGTCCTTTCCCATATGAAAGGTTAGCTAACATAGGCACTTAAGGGGTAAAAAGAATCATATTTCTCTTCTTTTGTTTTTGTTTCCACATGGATGGCCCATTTGGATTGTAAAATGTTATGTTGAGGTTATTTTTTTCATACATACATCACTTAAATTGGGACTAGAAGTTAACTTTGACCCTCAAGTATGCTCTTCCCTTGCACCCTAGTTTGATATTGGGAATCAAAAAGGTGGTTAAAGGGACATTTCATCTCCCTTAACAAAACTCTTTAGGAGAGGACAAAGCCCCCCTAGGGTTCCTCTTAGTTTTTTGAAATCATCTTAAAGTTTTGTAAGGGCCCATACATGCCCACATGTTTCAAACTTAGGATAGTTTCCTAAAAATGCTTTCTTAGTTTAGATCACAATCTAGTGAAGTTTAAAGATCAAAGTAGTGGGCCCATACATGGCCACATGTTTACAATCTAGGATATTTTTCAAGATTTTTCTTAGTGTAAACAACATTTACGGAGTTTAAAGGATTTGTAAGGACCCATATGTCCACATTGCTAGTTCTTTAGGGATTTAAATATTCTCCAAGGTTGTACCAAAGACACATAGTAAGATAGGTAAAGAAGATTTGTAAGGATGACATGAAGTCCACATGTTGCAATATCACACTTAACTTATTAAAATCTTTACACTTGTCACTTTCTTGCACACAAAGCCACTCACACACATAATTTCTATTAGAATAGTGGAGGTCGAAGTAGGTTTTCTCCAAAGGAATTCCGAAAGATCCAACTACTTCTTTATAAATTATCCACATCCATTAATTCAAATGAGGTTGGTCCAGGACCCCAATCTCTCATCCCACCACATCTAAAAAAATTATAAAAACACACTAAATTTTCCTCCACAGGAGCTGCCAAAAGATTTTTTTAGTCTAGGTAGGATCTCGGGGGTAGACATCCCAATAACCCCCCGTTATCTGGTTATAACATTTTTAAACAGTATAAGTTGAGAAATAGGGAACTTTCAAAATCATCCAAGTCAAGTGTTCCTACACCATAAGGAAGGGAGATACGCATGAAGAGTTGAAGGCCGAGGTCTTGTTTTTCTGCGCATCCCTCTTTGAGTCACCCAACTCTTGGAAGGGCATCCAACCTGTGACCCGTTTCTAAGAATGAAAATCTAAATGTTGCACTTTCAACAAGGTACCTAGTGACCAAACTTAAGATATCTACCCAGGTGGTGATTGTGGGCTGAAATCGCACCTTGATCAGATTTTGTGTGGCTATTGGGAAATATTGCCAATTCTTTCGGGATATGCAACCTCTACCCCTCATTATAATTGATTACTTCAACCTTCACTAGTTCCTCTTTCGGTGGTTTCATAACCCACTATTGAGTGTTATTAGAAGGCCCAATGCGATTTCAGAGGAAGGATGATACATCTTTTAGGACACGATCATTTGGTTTTATTGTTCCCCCATGTGGAAAAAATCCACCTATCCACATGCTTGTTTATTTACAGTTGATTTATGTATGATTCTCATTTGATTACATGAAATTGTGAGTTACACTATTTTTTGAAGGTCATAAAGATAAAAAGATGTTCTTCATTTATTTCTCTCTTGTCACCATTTGCACACATTCACTTTGCTAGTTGGAAACCATAGGGGACCCACGGAATCCACATCATTCTAGACACTTGCAGAATCTCCCTCCTAATTTAGGAGGAGTCCCTAGTATTTCCAACTCACCGACTCAACCATCTCACACCCCTTTGAGTGATACTATTGTGGGATCATCTTTTCTTGGTTCCACTTTTCTTGGGTCCAATTCCCAAGGCCATCAATCTACTAGTTCTCCTTCATAAGGAGGCAGGGGTCAAACTTCTTCTCAAGGGAGAAATACAACCCCACCAAATCTCTCTCAAGGTACAGGTCCACTACCTTCTCACACAATGGCTAGAACTAATCCTCCACCAAATATCACTATGCCATACTTGGCATTCCTTGACATTCCTGATTTGACCAAACTCACGAATGATCCCATTTTACATGACTCCACATGGCCCAATATGCCTACCAAACTACCTTCAGATATTCTGAAGTTTGAAGGAAAACCGAGGGAAGATATCACCAACCATGTTATGACCTTTCACTTATGGTTCTCATCAAACAACATCATGGATGATTCCATCCACTTGAGGTTATTTCAAACAACTCTCATAGACCCATCAGCGAAATGGTATGTGAACGAAAAATCAGGCTCCCACGTGACCTTTGAATCATTGGCCAAGGCCTTTTTGTCTTTTTTCCAACTACCAATTTGTCACAATAATAGCTTGGAACTTCTCTATGAGTTCAAAAAAACCACTGCTATCCATATAGTTGACCACATCCATGAATGGTGTCGACAACATAGCTTATGTAAAGAAGAAACCACTAAAGAACAACATCTTGATTGGTTTCTCAAATCCCCTGTCTCTGTTATTGCTAAGGATGTAACATCCACTTTTCCTCAGTCAGAAGAGGAGTCCATTAGCAAGGATCAAAAGTTTGATATCATCTATGCTCAATCAGGTTACTTATACATAGTATTTCCTGATGCACCTAGACCCATAATATTTGGCTAGGACAAACCTAGGATGTCCCATGTTGTGGATGGGTTGATTGGTTCTATGAACCATCTCAACCCTTATGGCCACCCATCACCTGCTTATGGTGCACATCAATATCCACAACCATATGGAGGGTTGTCTTATTACACTCCTCCCGCTCACCAACAGTCATATCATATTGCTCCCCCTCCACCAATGGGTGGACCCTCACCAATACCCATGATGTGTTCGACCTCTCAACCAAGTATGGGTTCACCTTCTACCTTTGCATACAACCTCAGTAATAGTGGAAGCGCCTCAACTTCCTACACACCATATGGATCATCTCCACAAAACAATCCATATTTTCCATTTCATGGTCCTCCACAGTCGATTTCTCCCCCACCGGGATAACCACAGGCCGACATTAACTTTTTTCAACCCTCTCCCATTCAACAACTTCAAACTTTTGAACAATTGAATACGGAAAATCCATCCCATCCACCGAATAATTTCAAGAAGAAAGGGAAAAAATGAAACAATAACAACCCGGGACCAGGATAAAACAACCCCCAACAAAACAATCCCACCGGGGGAAATGAGAATCAGGGAAACCAAATCCCCCAAGGGGGAAACAATAACAATCAACCATGACAAGGGAAGAACAATAACCTCTGAAATAACTTCCCTTTCACTTTTTGTGGTGAGTATGGACATTATAATCACCATTTCCCCCAAATTTCTGACTTCAAATGAATTAAAGAATCCATGAACGTGCAACGTCCTCTATCATTTCCTACCCCTCATCGGGCCCCACAACGGTATTTTCAACAACCACCTCTGGGCATTTTGCAAAACCCCATTCCACACCAATGTGTGATGAATACCCAATAGGAGGTACACCCTTCCCCACCCAAAATGGGCCAGTATCAAAACCCATGTCCCAATCAACCTGGAAATTCAATAGATCGCAATATCCTCCTTACCAGGAAAGAGTAGATTATGTTGCAAACACATGGTTGAAAATATAGTGTTCCCCCTGAATCTAACCCAACCACTTTATAAGTGGCCCTAGCTACAACCAGACAACCATTGATGAATCCACACCCTAACACTGAACCAAACCCTCGTATACCTCGTATGTCATTACAACATAATGTACATAATGCTCATGCTAGGCCAACCCATAAATACAGTCTTCTCGATGACTTAGCATAGTCTCCTGCAACCATGTCTGTATTGGAGGTCCTCCAAAACATTCCAACTCAATGGAAATCCTTTATTTTCACCTTGGGGGAAATTTACCCAATAGATACTAGACTCATCACTTTTGATCTAGATAATGGAGAACCACATATCCCCGCCCTGGTATATTTTTAGATACCAGTGAAAATCCATAATATCAGAGTTCATCGGTGTATCATAGATGAAGGTGCATCCACATGCATCATGTGCAAAGTAGTCTGGCATAAATTTGTATCCCTTGAGCTAGTACCATCTTTCATCACCCTGCGAGCTTATGACGGTTGACCCTCATCCCCTGAAAATCTCTTTGAAATCATCCTTGTAGAACCTGGGGAAAAAACCATCCTAATTGACATTGAAGTTATTGATGCCCCACTTGATTACAATATCTTGTTTCTACGTAGCTACATGTATGCTATGAAGGTGGTAGCCTTTTCTATGTTTCGAATGATGATGTTACCCACCAATGGGAAAATCGTCACCATCAACCAACTGACACATTATGAGCCTAATTATTCCTCCAACACTGATAACATTCTCCCCTTTGTCCACACTAGCTCAGATGCGTTTTTGGTCATGGACATGGGTCCCGTAATTTTCAAGGACCCATCCTTGCTGGGGGCATACCATGGATCACCACCTCTCTTATACCCTTCAACACCTGTGTGTGTAGTATATTCTAATGGAACATATATCGAAGACAATACTCCTCCCATCAAGGCCCCTCCCCACATCGAAGTTCCACCAATTGAAGAACTCTTACCTCAGGAATTACCTGAGAACCATGATGCACCACTTATCCCATATTTCCCCCCNCGGAGAAAATCCCTGTTTGGGAGATAGTCCCCCAAGCCATTACCCAAATTCCCTTTTTCTACCCCCCACCTAAAGTCCAAGCATTCTAGATAGATTATACTCTCACCCTTCCAAACATGGTTCTTTTCATTCTTGTATGGTATATTCATCCACCTGCAATGGTACCTGTGACATCCCTCCCTCCTCAGACATAGGGATTACCGATGAAGAGCTTGGTATAGGCTCCTTCCACACCACCCCCTCCCCCAACTAGAAGCATGGCCACCACCACTGGAGGCATACGAAATAAGAACGAGCCCACAACTCCACTTCCTCCACAAGCTCAACCTCCTTGCGCACTGTACAAAAGAGAAGGAAACCCCACTAACAGATTTCCTACTCTTCCCAAGTTATGCAATATGATCCAACTTCCTAGAGAAACCACATTCCTTGCCCCTCCACCAAGTATGTCCACTACTACTACGAAGTCCTCAACCACACACAATAAAGGGATGCGAACCAAATTTTCTTATGCCATCTATTCATAGTATCATCACTACACTCATCATTGCCCATCTCTACCTCAATTTCACCAAACGATAGTTGTAGTATGCCAAACATCTCGGCCAAAAACTTCTCAGCCACCCGTTATTGAGGCTCACATCACTGAAATTCGATATATTTCATCGTCACTCCCTGTGTGAACGTGGTACCCTCCACAATATAGAGACATTCATTTTATGTCCAGCAGTCCCTCGCACCCTGTACACGATATCCCATCTGTGTCCTCACCACTTGAAGACAATAACAATTACCCATTGATAGTTCCCCTCATCACCTCCCAGGATCCCCTATATTCTCACACTTTTCACTGCGACGAAGATATCCTGGAGGAACTCACTACCCCCGATTTCCCATGGAATGTGATCCATCATCAAGCATATCCACACATTATGCGCTGGAAAAGGGGTTATCCTTGCGCACATGTGTGCATATATTCCTCCTTTTCCCGCACATTGGTGGGATCCTACCCAAAAAAAAACTTGTATGACCCTCCGTACAGTCCCTACCTTCAAAATAGGAAATTCACAACATATAGGAGGATAGGACCACAAACCTGTCTCTTGCCTCTCCTGGATCGGTAGCCTCACACTCTCGCAATCGCAAAATATCCTCACAAAAATCTCATCAATTCAGCTACAGTGACAGGTACAAATGAGGTGGCATTGTGGGCACACCAGCCATATATAGCCCCTTTTTTCCCAACTTCCACACTATGTTACAAGATCCTAGAGCCTCCATTTTCTGATCCATTCTTAGCCATGGGATCCTAGTCCCTCCATATACATATTTACATTCCACGGGTCATCATCTACACTTAGCATTTTTCTCACATCACGTTCAAGTACGCATGCTCATGTTCAATTTTATCAAATAGTTGTTATATGTTCTTTATCATCAGATATTGTTCATGTTGGGTATTTGGTTTTCACATGTGTAGGTACTTTTTTTGCAATCTTACAACCCCTTCAAGCATATGTTCGACACTGGCATGTAATTATTCCCTCTATAAATCAATTGCATATCCTAGTCATACCCTCTGACATTTACCTTTAGGTTCCTTACATCCAACTTTGTAGTACCTTTACCTCTGCCACATTTTGGTACTTTCACCCGGTAGCACTCTCCCCCACATGAGTTGTCCCATTCATAAGTTCCCCTTTGCAACTTGACAATCATGTTGATTTTCACCCCCTAGGATGGGAGTCAAGATAGTCTTATGTACTTTCGAGAATGAACCCCATACTTCTTCTCATCATATTTCTAACTTTCCCAATGGACTCACAGGTCATATCATCTTGGTTCTATTGACTACACCTTCGCAGTATCATTATCCCTCCACCTCATCCACCATCAGGTTTCCCATATGAATATCGTCCTCCATTCATTTACCTAATACAGAAACCCACCCATGGGGCCCCCAACCCGACCCCCACCAGTTTTCTTTCACAAACTTGCACCCTAATAGGCGAAGACATCTTTCACTGGGGAACCTATTTCTGTATCTATATACTCAACCCAAATTATTATTTATTTCTTTGGTAATTGTAAAAAGCCTTTGTTTCCAATGTTTACTTAGCTTTTCGTCGTCACCCTTGATGACCTTCTTTTTTCCTGGAAAAGCAACCCATGTCACCCTTGGTTGGGGCATCCAATTTGTTTTCATACCAACATCGCTCACAAACCCCAAGTATCCCAAGTCCATATATCCATGATCTCTAAGTTTTTCCAATTTTTTATCCTCCAGCATAGTTTAACCCCATATATAGTCATCCCCCTGACACTAGATCCAGTTTTATGGTTGTTGCCAATCATCCTTCAAAACTCCCCTACCAAGGGAAGTCTTGAGTCTCCCTGAATCTTAACTTCATTCATGTTACCTGTCAGTACCTGATATCATCTCAGTGGATATCATGAAGCTCTTTGCTTCATATATTCGTGTCTCCCTTTCTGTCGACATCAACACAGTTTCCAGAAGGGAAACAATATATTGACTCTCATTACTTTTACAATGAGGATTCTAGGAAGGCACAGAGAGAACCGTCATTAATATCTAATTTTGTTGACCCCCATAACATTCGACTTCAACAAAATCTCATGTTATAGTGGGTTGTTGGATGGGGTCAGACCCAGGGTTCAACGCTACAACACCGAACAAACAAAACCCTAACTACCGGCCCTTTCGGCAACACCTGCAAAGCAGATGAAGTCTCACCCAAGGTAGAGGCAGGGGTGGTTGTAGGACTCAAGTGTCTGCAATCTTAGCTGGGACACAGATATGTGATTATAATACTTAACAGAGCACTTAGCATTAGCAGTTCATCAATATTCAACCAATACTACTATGTAGATAGAATAGAGCATCATATCATTCACTCAGATCTAATGTATTTAAGCACTTTATCATAAACATGCAGGTTATATCTAGCAAATGAAGCACTAAGAATCTTCATATAGGTCATATCTAACATTCTTACACATTATTAGCACAAAGAATAAGAATATTTATCTATCTCTATCAAATCACTTAGTAAGAGAAGTTATAAACACATCAAGACAAGCAAAAAGCAGAACAACACACTGTTTACGTGGTTCACCCCCACCCTGGGGCTACGTCCACCAACTCTTCTTCTTTATTGTCTTTAGTCAATCGATTACAAGAAAAAAGCCCCAAATCCCTACTTATCCTAGGACCGGAGATCTACACACCTCGCTAGATCCTCCTTCCTTGCGTTATAGCACAAATAAATTCACAGTCTTTTACAATACCTTGCACCTAGCTCTGCATGTCTTTCCTAGTATGCACATAGCATCTACAAATCATACCTGCACTTAGCACTTAGCACTTAGCTTATCAGCCTTACATCACATAGATTTTTCTCCTTTCTTACATAGCCTAGACATCTATTTATACATTACAAAATAGGCCTAAACATGGGTAAACCCATGGGCCGACATCCCATGCCTGTTACATAATCCCCAAATCCCAAAAAGGACCCAAAAAGGCACCGAGATCCTGTGATCTCTGCTTCTCCTTGATCTCCTCCTTCCATAGGCTGTCAAAGTCCCAAAATAGGTCAAACTTGATCATATCCCTCAAAACTTGGTCAAGGGACAACAATCCCCCAACACACACCTATGACTCATCCTGAGTCACTTTGATGTAGGAAGTTCTGCTTCGAACGCTTCGAGCTTGGCTCGAACTTCTTTCACTTGGTTTTGTGCTACAAGGTCTTGTTCAACAAACTTTTGAATGACTGCATCACTCACAGGTCCTTCTAGGTGTTGTTCTATTGTGGTGCTAACCTGCTCTAATTCTTCTCCTTGGATTTATACCTCTTTAAACAATTGATAGGCCTTATCTTGCACATGTTGGAGTTTTTGAGTTATATCCATAACTCTTCTTTGGATAGTATGGATCTATTGTTGTGCAGTTCACTGCTCTTGAGATCTCTTCATTCTCTCCAAAACTATTAGGGATTTCAGTTGTGCCTGTAGTGTTTTTGTGTGCTGCTTTGTTTCTTGGAGCTGTGACTCCAGTGCCTGCAATTCTGGGTTCTTGGTAAGTTTCTCATATGTCTGGGCACTGCGATCAACGAATTTCTTTCATTCTAAGGTAAGGGCCTTTAGCCTTTCAACTGTGCTCCTAGAAGTTGCTTCTCTTTGGTCCTTTACCTTTTGTGGGGTCTAGGTATCTGTAGTTGAGTTCTAATTGGTTCACTAGGTATTTCACCCAATTCATTTGTAGGCCCTCTGCGCACTTCCCTGCGAGGTCGACTACAAAAAGAAACACTTGGGTAGGTCGGTTCTTGCGTACTAACTTCCCTGCAATCATATGACAGGTGAGGCACACTGTGCCATTTTCAATAGAGGCTACCTTCTAGCCTCACGTGACCTTCTCGACATCGTCGTAGGTGTCCTTGATATTTTGTGAGAGAGCGTGGTCCATGGATTTTCCAGGATATAAATTTTGTGGGTTGGGTCCTTGCATACTCAAACCCGTGATCCGATTTATCAAGGTCGGATCAACTGTGATATGGCGGTTTAGCCACAAATATCTACCATGGTAACAAGACAAAAACAACGTGACACATGCATTCACCTCTTGGTGTCTTCCGAAGTGGGGAATTTTCGTGACATTGAGCAAAGTGGACTACGCGAGGTTATGTGTCCATTCTTGGGGAATTACCTTTGAGTTTTTCCCTTTATTTCTAGTCAGATACTTATGTGGAGCTAACATGTTGTAGACTTTGCGATCGCTGAGGTTGAAGTCGCTAAACTTCAACACTGCGATATTATCTTGGTATGCTCGCACTATGCGTATCCCCTTCGGGAGGTATGCAGTGACCAAGGCATAGTCGAAATCTCTGGGCAGACTGTCCCGATTTACAACACTGCTTAAAGGTGGTATATACGTGGGTACGATACTCAGGATCATTTTATCATTTTCTAAGTCATCCATGTGCTTAGTTTACTTCTCATCAAATGGTCAGGATGGTCCTGCTCTGCGAGCAGTGGATGGAGAGGTTGGAAATCCTGTCGTGGATGATGCTTGTACACTTGTAGACATCGACATGACTCTTTCAGTCACGAGGTCGATCAAAAATTCCTTAAAAAATCTTTCTGTAGTGCTCAATGTGTCCGACATACATGATTAGGGTTAACAATCTCAGGTTCGGGGGGTGTCTTAGACACAGTAATGAGATAGAGAGAAGAAGCATGATGATCACTGTATAAACTCAAATTAGTCTTCGGGCTCAAATTCTCAATTGGAAAAAGTGTTCTCGATGTGTGGCGCAGTGGGATAAATAGGTAACTTGACAACGGGTCGCTTGAAACGGGTATGGGGCCTTCATTAACTTGGTTTTTCCCATTATGGCACAGTCCCAATGGTCGGATGGTGATCTAGATGGCCATAAATGGCTTTCTATCCATATGGAGCATTGATCTAATGGTTATAATGTCCCCAACGACTATATTGCTTCATCATGGCAAAGTGCCATGTGTTGTTGTTCTGATATCCTGGAAAAGATCCAATTTTGAACGTTTTCCTTTTGTGAGGTTCCCTCTGGAGCCTTCTGCAACTAATCAATCTTGGATATATTCTTACTTAACATTCTAGCCTTCTTTCCAGTGAGCTTCCTCTTGGTATTCCTTTTTCCATTCTGATTTTTGTCTTCTTTTGACCTAGTCACTTTGCGTTGTTGAGATTCTTTCCTCGGGTTCCAGGATAATACTTCTTCTTTGTCTAGGATAGGTACTTCAATATTCTATGGATCCTCTAGTGTTCTTTCAACTTCGACATTCAGGTCTCTAATGTTAAATAGCTTCGATCTATTCTCTTGTTCTTCAATCAAGTGTGCGATCCTTCTAGTCATGAAATCTTTTAACTCTTGTTTCTTCTATTCCAAACCTTCTTCTTCTTCCTTTCGTCCGGCTTGATCTCTATCAATCCGAGATTTTCCTAGTAGCATGGTAAATGGGGCACTGTCCTTGATAAATTTAATAATCTCAAAAGATTCTTCTGTCGAAGCTCCATTAACATTCATAGGTATGCGAGTGAGCTTCCCACATAGGTGTATCAACTTTCCTCTGAATAACCGTATTCCTCCTAATGAAGGGATCATATCAGGCTTCCCTATAGCTTCCCAATTTCTCTCTGTTATGATATTCACCTGTGTTCCCTTATCTATAACACAGTCAATGTCGAATTCTCCTATTCTTGCTTCAATGCATTCTTTTTCCTTGAAGATCTCTGATAATCTGACATGTCGGTGGTCATTTAGGGTTTCTTTCATTTGTAGCGATACTTTCTTCGATTCTTTCTGGGTTTCTTCTATTTTTGGATCTACCTTAGGGTTTTCTTGATTCATATTCATTCCTTCCATCTTAGCAATCATTCTAGGGAAATCCAACACTTCATGGTCCATAGCTTTACAACAAAGAAAACTAGGTCTTTTCCCAGGGCATTCCTTAGAAAGATGTCCTAGTTTTTTGCAACTGTAACAGAGGGTTAATCCTTTCATCCATTTAAGAGATCCCCAACCTTTCCTTTACTACGCACTAGGCTCATAGGATCTAACCTATAAAAAAATCTTTCTAGGATCCTACATCAATTTGTTAATCCAAATATTCTTTCTATGCATAGGTATAACATTTATTTCACTATTCTTATCAGATCTATTCATATCAAACCTTCTTTCATATATTAGTGCCCTAGTTTTCAATCTAGGACATAATCTATCAAACACTCCTAGATCCATACTTTAGAAACAAAATTTTCCAATTATCTTACTTTTTTCAGAGAACAAAGCTTCTAGATCTAGAACTTTTCACTATTCTTACCTTTATCAGAGCACGAAGCTTACAGATCTTACCTTTTTTTTCTTAAGATCCGACCTCTTTCATTGGCACAAAGCTCCTCATGTCAAGTAGAATGTTGTGCACTAGGGCAACAGATCTATGCACAAAGCTTTCACAATCGAAGGTCGAATCTGTGCACAAAGATTCTTCTTTCTTAGTTCCCAATAATCACAGTTTCAGGTCCGATACTGCGCACTTCAGCAGTAGATCTACGCATAGAAATTTTCTTTAGTTCCCAACAATCACAGTTTCAGGTTCGGTACTATGCACTTCAGAGTAGATCTACGCACATAACTTTTCTTCAGTTCCCAACAATCATAGTTTTAGGTCCCAACAATGGAACCATTTGTTGGGATGGGGGAAGGCCCAGGGTTCAACACTGCAATAACGCACCAACACAACCCTAACTACCAGCCCTTTCGGTAACACCTGTGAAGCAGATGAAGTCTCACCCGAGGTAGAGGCAGGGGTGGTTGCAGGACTCAAGTGTCTGGAACCTTAGTTAGGACACAGATATGTGATTATAATACTTAACAAAGAACATAGCATTAATAGTTCATCAATATTCAACCAATACTAATGCACAGATATAACATAGCATCGTATCATTCACTCAAATCTGATGTATTTAGGCACTTTATCATAAATAGGCAGGTTATATCTAGTAGATCAAGCACCAAGCATATTCATATAGGTAAAATCTAACATTCTTACACATTATTATCACAAATCATAAGCAGATTTATCTATCTCTATCAAAGCATTTAGCAAGAGAAGTTATAAACACATGAAGACAAGCACAAAGAGGAAAAACACAATGTTTACGTGGTTCACCCCCACCCTGGGGCTACATCCACTAACTCTTATTCTTTATTATCTTCATTCAATCGGTTACAAGCACAGAGCCTCAAAACCCTACTTCGCCTAGGACAAGAGATCTGTGCACCTCGCTAGATCCTCCTTCCTTGCATTATAGCACAAAGCACTTCACAATCTATTACAATACCTTGCACCTAGCTCTACAAGTCCTTCCTAGTATGCACAGAGCATCTACAAATCATACTTGCACTTATCACTTAGCTTATCAGCCTTACATCACATAGATTTTTCTCCTTTCTTACATAGCCTAGACATCTATTTATACATCACAAAATAGGCCTAAACATGGGTAAACCCATGGGCCAACATCCCATGCCCATTACATAATCCCAAAAACCCAAAAAGGACCCAAAAAAGGCCTGAGATCCAGTGATCTCCACTTCATCTTGCGCTCCTCCTTCAACACGCTGTCGAAGTCCCAAAATAGGTCAAACTTGACCAGATCCCTCAAAACTTGGTCAAGGGCCAACAAGCCCCCAACACTCACCTGTGACTCATCCCAAGTCACTTTGATGTAGGAAGTTATGTGACTATTGCAGTTGTTTCATACCAACCGAAGACCTCTCAATTCGTTAGGCCATCAATTCCTACGAGTCATTGACAATTATTGCAATTCTCCTTGCCTCACTTCAGAGTCTATTCACCATTAAGAACAATCATCATTCATTATCAACCGCCCCCGAGGGTGCTGCAATTATCTACGTCAACATCCATCTTCAATTATTGTCTCACATTTTGGTTCCATGACACAAGCATGGGGCATGCCCACCTCGTTTGTACCCACATTTTATTTTTTCTCCCTAAAGAAAGGTTTGGTTCCCACAGTTTTCCATGTCCCTCCAATGGATCGCTCTTGCAGTTCCTCTCTTCATTATTCATTACAATGGAACTCTCAACATAAGAAACATTGATGTATTTCGGTTATATGTATGCTCCTAACCTCACACATCAGGGGGCATCTGTTATCACTGAAAAATCGTCCACAACATTGCACACAAATGGTTAAAGAAACACATCAATGCTAGTATCAATTAGTCCACCTACAACATGAAAATGCATTCAAAAGGAAAAAAAACTATACAATTGGGTCAAAAATTGAAATGCACATCTTCACCAAAAGAGGTGTGTACACAGTGTGCAATATGCATGGTCCAACACAACCCTTAGCTTGCACAATGCGAAAAATTCGAAAAAAGTCACACACTTCTATGAATGACGCATTTCTGGATCTTGTCGGCCCCTCAAACACTTCTGGTCCAATCCCCAACACGATTTGACACTCATATCTGAGTGAAATCTAGATTGGGGGTTGGTCAAGGGCTAGAGGGTGCCTTAAAAGGCCCCTTGTTCACACTATGAACCAATTACGTTTTTCCATGTATGAATGCTATAAATAAGAGCCATGGGTGTGCTAAGAGACAAATATCTTCAAGGTATTGTTATGCTACAAGAATTCTTCCTTGGGAATCCTCTTTTCTCTTGGAAACCTTCAAGAACCATTTCAATAGGCCATTCCACTCACCTCTTGAGGGAATAGGCATTGTTTTTCTTCACCGTTTGCCATTTCTTCCATTGTATGAAGAGCTCTCAATTAGGGAACTCAAGAGCCCTCCCAAGGAGGAAGAGGGGACTCATAAGTCCCTAACTTTCTCTACGGTGTTTTTCCTACTAATATATTGAACCATTGGTAGCATTATGTTGGTCATTGTTTGATTTTCATGGTTCTAAGTTTCTCATGCTTTCTAACAATTATTTCTTAGTTGTTTTAGTTGTATTTATTTGTTTTCACATGTTCTTGGCTTATCTAACCCACTCACAAAACTTTTGTCTTATCTAGCAGGCCTATCTAGACGTGCAAGTGTTATTGTTTTTCTCACCCAAGTGACAAAACCAACAGAAAAGTCCCCTTATGGCATAGCTCTAAGCATGACCCTCACAAGAAGACGCTTTGAAAAAGTCTACAAGAAACCCATAAGTATGGTTATGGATCCCATAGTTGATCATGGAATTAGGTCATGAAGGATGGAGTAAATGAAGGTAACTCACTCATGGATAGATATTCCTCATCATGTCATTTTTGGTGATAGGTGGTATGCAACATAGTTCCTTGTGGTTGAGGAGTTATGGCCTTGTGAAGTTAGAATCCCCGAAGAATGTTCAAGAAGCCCCTAGTTTGTTAAAATTCTTTAATGAATGGTTAAAGTAAATGTAACAAGAAATTTAAGAAGCCCCTAAGTTTAAGGAAAGCAATTACCCAAAAAAAGTATAAATTCACCTCAATGAGTCATTCACAAGTACATTCAATCACTTATTCTATTGAATATATTTTAGTAAACTAGTGACCTTTTGACTAAGTTTGCGACGGTAAAATATGAGGTAGCGAAGACTGAGGAGTACAGGAGTTTCGACATTGCAATGGTCAGTGAGAATCTCTAAGGAAACCCTAGTTTTTATAATCCCCATGGGTCAGACTACTAGTCTCATGTGATGCATCCCCGCGGGTTGTAGTATACCTATCATGTGAGGCCCCACGAGACAAGATGTCTTAGTCCCACGAGGAGAAGACAATTTTGGGGGAAATGTTGATACCAGGTCCCTGAAGACAGAATATAACTTACAGGTCAGAATTTTAGTGTTTCACGTTAGCTACAAAGGTACTGGTATGTTTGTGTACTTGTTGTGAAGGTTATTATTGATTATGATGTGGTGAAATCTTGAGGCATACTTGGCATATTTATGAGGGTTTGACACATGATTGAGGTACATATTGGATACATGATTGAGTAAGGTATTCTGGTATATTTGGTTCAACATATGGCATGTTTTTTATGGTTCATATCTTTGAGATGATTGTCCATAGATGAGGTATACACTTGATGTATGGTGGCATATGCATGAGGGACATGCATTAGTTCTTCATTGATGATATGGTACAGGTCTATACTTGATTGATTCTATGGTATAGGGTATAGGTTGTATTCATTTTTGACATATGGTACATGATTGGATACTTATCATTGATGTTGTAGTTGGTATATCATATTTTTCATGATCGATGCATATATGTTGGTACATAATTGGTGCATGGTATGGTATAGGTTCTAGTAGATTGTTGATAAGTTACAAGGTGATGAGATAAATATAGTGACAAAGACTATGACAGGGTGGATAGTGTGACCAGTTGAATACAGTGACAGGTTGATGTGACAGTGACAAATACTGTGACAGGGTGGATATAGTGACATGTTGGATATAGTGATAAGTTGATGTGACAGTGACAGTGACAATGAAAGTGGCGGTGATTGTGGTAGTGACAGTTGGTCTACATTTATATTTCAGGGAAACATGATGGGGAAAGGAAAGGGGGTTGTAGCCTCATTCTGGTTTTATCTAGAGAACATAGGGAGTTGGAGCTTCTTTCAGGTTGGAGCCTGAGAATCATGGATTTATATCCTCCTTCTGGTTGGAGCCAGATAATTCAGGGAGTTGTAGCTTCCTTCAGGTTGGAGCCTATAAATAAGGGTTCGTAGCCTCCTTCTAGTTGTGACTGGTGAATTGGGGGGTTCGTTCTTCCAATGAATGTATTCTTTTGATATATGAGAAACGTATTATGTGGTTTTATCCCATTTGGGTTTCCACGTAAATTTAGGTGTACTGTTTTATTGTGGATGTCTATTATGCTCTGTTGATTTATACAACTCATGATATATTTATCATATATTGTTGATGATGTTAATTATTACATATTTTGGTTAAAAGAGATAATAAATTGTTTATATTGATTCACCCCCCCTCTCAGTATTCCAACAATCGGTATCATAACAAGTCCTTCAAGAAACAATTTAACCATTGGAAGGAGATCATGGAATATGCTAAGATTGGAGCACCAAGGTTTGATGGAAAGAACTATGCCTTTTGGAATAAAAGTATGCAAACATTTTTACAGGCACATATATTTTATGTTTGGTAGTCAGTAGTAGACAGATATGTAGCACCAACCACTCCCCCTACTGACAAATATGGAAAGAAACTGAGTGAAAACAACTCAAAGGATAAAAACAACATTTTGAGCAGATTGGATGCTTAAGTATTTGTCAAAGTTATGCATTGCAAGACCAAAAAGGATCGTTGGGATAAAATTCAAAATGTTTACAAAGGATATACAAAATTCAAGGGAGCTAACCTTCAAACCCTTAGATCTAAGTTTGTGCAACCGAAGATGAAGGAAGATGAATACATTGCAACCTAATTTCTATGTGTTGATGAAATAGTGAACACTATCATAGGATTGGGAGAAGAAGTTGATGATTCGGTGGTTGTTCAAACGGTTATGAGATCTCTACCTATAAGATTTCATCCTAAGATATCAGCCCTAGAATAAAGAAAAAATCTTGATATTTTGAGCATGGACAAGCTACATGAAATATTCACTGCTTATGAAATGAGGATAAAACAAGAGAATCTAGTCACAAAGGAAGAAGTGTTCAAATAATCCAAGAAGACAAAGAATCAAAAAAAGAAAATCCAAAACAAAATTGCAGCTACAACGATGATTCAAAGGAAGATGAAGAAGTGGAAAACTTCGTAAGGAAGTTAAAAAGAGGAAACATAAAGTACAAAGGTTTGCTTCCATTGAAATTTTTTAATTGTGATGGTATTGGTAATTTTTCTTCTAAATATCCATATGATAAGAATAAAGGTAGCGATGAAGAAGAAAAATCTAAGAAGAAAAATAAAAATAAAAAGGAAGACAAGAGAAGGAACAAAACAAAATTCTTCAAGAAAAATCTCTACCCAAAGGAAGACAACTCTTCATCAGATGAGGAAGATGATAGTATCAATGATTTAGAAAGAGTACTCCTCATGGAAGTATAAGGTGATGAAGATGATTCTAAATATTCCTAAGAAGAAGGTGAAGTTAATCTCAGAGAAGAACTAATCAATTCCTTAGAAGAACTGGGGAAAGAAAGAAATAAAATTAAGTCACTCAAGGAAGATTTAAAGAAGAAATGATCTCAAAATTCCAACTATGAATAAGTCGAGCAGATAAGAAAAAATTTAAATATCCGATTAGAAGAAGACATAAGGATCGAATAAACACTCAGAGGTCAGTTAGAAGAAAAGGAGAATATGATTTAAATGTTGGAAGCACAAATAGTCACTCTAAGAAAAGATCTTCAGCAACATAATAGCACAAAAATATTGGATGAGATCATCAACAGTCAAAGGACATAGTATGATAGGTTGAGAGTAGGATATAACCAAATGCAGACCCATAAAGGATCAATCTCCAAGACATCAAAACATGAAGCAAAACAAAGCACCTATGCAGAAATAGCCAAAGGCACTCAAGAAGAAAATCAGAGAGGAACTGGACCACCTAGATATTCATAAAACATAACCATCAATCAAAAACCTCACAGGAAGAAGAAGGTTTCATAAGAGAAACACAATTCTGAAGATCCCCTACATCGAGGTATCAAACTATTTTTCTTTGTTTATGCTATTTTTGTCATAACTTTGGTCAGAAAGATACAAACTATATATCATATAACAAAATAAACTATGAAGGATATTCCAACAACAATTGTTTTGGTTCACTAAGTAATGAAATAGAGTGCTACAAGTGCAACAATTTTGGACACATGGCCAAAGATTGTAAACTGATTTTTCCTCCAAGGGAACCAAAGATAAACATCAATAGTCACAAACATGAACCAAAAAGGATATGGATAAGGAAGCAAGATCAATTCAGTACTAAAGAATTGTCACTTGATTTATAAGCTCAACACAAGAGAAATGGGTGGTATGTTGACAACGGTTTTTCGAAGCATATGACAGGTGACAAGAAAA
The DNA here is from genome assembly GCA_009831015.1 of Picea engelmannii. Lineage (NCBI taxonomy): Eukaryota > Viridiplantae > Streptophyta > Pinopsida > Pinales > Pinaceae > Picea > Picea engelmannii. The sequence continues at coordinate 156,711 of ML784424.1, forward strand.
AAAATTTGACACTGAAGAAGGAACGAGATGGATCAATTTCGTTTGGAAATGAAAACTTATCCAAAATCATAGGAAGAAGCACAATCAAGATTGGAAGCAAATATGCCAAGGCAGAAAATGTTCTAGTGGTCGAAGATATGAAGGACAATATTCTAAGTGTAAGTAAAATGTGTGATCAAGGACACAAACTTCTATTTGAATAAAAAAAAATGTGAGATAGGGAAAGAAGGATGAGGAAAGTTTGTGGCTACATCTACAAGAAATCCAAACAACATATATGTCCTAAATGAAATTGGAAAAGAAATATGTTTCTTAGGAAAATAAAATGAAAGTTGGCTCTGACACATAAGGATGGGTCATATAAAATTTGATAACCTTATCAAAATCATAAGAAATGAAGTAGTGAAAGAAATTCATGAGATCTCAACACCAACAAAAACTCTATGTGAGAATTGTCTACAAGGAAAACAAACCAGGACCAAGTTCATATTAAAAGAGTAATGCATGACAAACCCATTGGAGATTGTACACACTAACCTATTTGGACCTACAATAACTAAGGGACTAAATGGAAAGAAGTAATTCATGCTACTGGGGTATGACTTCAAAAGAATGACTGCATTTTTCCTTCTAAAGAAGAAGTCATAGGCATTCAAACACTTCAAGATATATAAATAGATGGTTTAAACTATGCTGGAATTGAAAATCAAGTGTTTGAGATCAGACAATGGAGAATTTATATCGAAGAATTGTTGTGAAGGGAACTACAAACCTCCATTTTTCCCATTTTATATTGCATAACCCTTGAAAAATGGATCCTCCTTACCTTTTGAAATTAATAGATTTTCTAGTGGGTCCCTCCCTTTGCAAAGTTTCCTTAGAAGAATCATGTTTTACTTGGAAAATCATGAAAAAATGGTTTTTAAAGAAATAAACATAAAATTGACAAAGTTACTTAAAATTCCTTCGATACAAATCGAAGGAGTTACTTCAAACTCCTCTTATTCATATCAGAGGAGTTCTTTACATCGTCTTTGATATGTGATGCTATCGCGCAAGTTAGAGAAAAAATCCTCCGATACGAATAATAAAAGTTAAAATTAACTCCTATGATTCATATCAAAGGAGTTTCTCTCATCACTTCTGATATTATTGGAGAACTTGTCCTTCAAACTTCTGACTTCAACAACCCCACCTACCCCACTTAATGCCAAAACAACCTTTTGGATATATAAACAAAATGTAGGAAATGTTATTGTTATCTGATCAAGATATTTTGAGTAAGAAGGAATCCCAAGGTTAAAACATGTCGATCTATCCCATTCTATATTTCGACTTATCTTTACCAATCACATGGATCTAGGATCCAGGTAAGGGAATCTTTGCCTCTCTATTGTTTTAGGGTTAGGGTTAGGATTTCATTTGATTTCTTACCTCCCATTTTTCTTTTATTTTTTTTTCATTTCCTCACTTAGTCAGTTCCTTCCACTTCCATGCCCTTAGTTAACCTGACAAAGAACCTATACCAGTTCCTTACCTCCCCCTTACTCTTACTCTCTCGATGACGTTAATGACCAAGAAGATGCCTCTTTCTTGCGTTATGACCAAATTAATTTTTGAGAACTCTTTTAAATATTACACAAGGTTCTGGTATTTGCGTATAGGTTTTGATTGGAAGAGTTCCAAGGGTCTTTCAACCTTTAAACTAGTCCTCGACTTCACTCCCGAATATCTCATTCTTTGCGCACAAAAACTTATTGAGAGTTTTAATATCTGAAACACTGAAATTAACTTCTGTGAACATATCGGGGGAGTTATTACTAACTCCTCTAATGTGTTCAGAGGAGGTACCAACAATTTCCCACGCAAATTGGAACAATTGGTTATAATTCTTTCGACCATATTAGAGGAGTTACTTTCAACTCCTCCGATATGATCAATAGAGTTACATCCAATGTCGTCGATTTTCGCAAACCTTCAAATCTTATGGTAAACCTTTCCGATGACTTATCAAACAAGTATGTATTAAATCCTTCGACCTCATCTTAGGAGTTTCTACTAACTCCTCCAATGTGAATGGAGGAGTTTTCCTTAACTTTTCTGATCACCACTCTTTTTTCCACTTTATTGGAGCACTTAATACTAACTTCTCCGACCTGTATGGGAGAAGTTAATCTTTTCACCTCTGATTTATTGTTGTTTCTAGAATAATATATATCCTTTCCCCTCCAAGTGTCACCAATGTGTTTAATCATTGCCTAATAGTACCCTGACATCCTCGGAGGGAAACTTGCTATAATTTCAATGACTCTTCTAATATTTTCAATCATTTACTTGTATTTCAAATATCACATTATGCCATAAACTTGTCGTTTTTGCAGGTTCAAACATGTCAGCGACAAAGAATACTGTGGTGAAAACATTCAGATCTAAGCCCTCTCAAAGCTCCTAGTAAACAGGAGAAGTAGAAATTGTTGGGTCTACATACGATGATACGGGTGGAATTTTGGAAAAGAATGGAGAAACATGGAAATGGGGAGAATTATACTACATCTTTAAGAAGTCAAATTTCTCTCCAGAAACGGAAGATCCCAATGAACTTCATGCATTCAAAAATATCATAAAATTAGGGATCTTTAGGGTAGCAACACACCCAATGGTTTTCCCTTGCGTAGATGTCATTTCCTATATTTTGAAGAACATCGATATAAATAGTAGCCATGTATGCAATGGACAAAAATAACCTATTGCTTCTTTTAGGCTACAGTTTTTAGCCAAATGTTATCACATTTAAGAAGGGAGAAAAATTTTGGATGGTAAAATTCTTAGTGAGTTTGATTTTACACTAAAAGACGTGTTCCCTAAATGGTATACAAAAGATAGGAAGTTGAAATATAGACCTAATATTTAGTACCCCACGGTTTCCTTAAGGAATTGATACCATTATTTGGTGGCCATGTTGTGCAGGTTATGTAGGGAACCCAACGCAATTCAGTTCCCCTGATCATATATGCCTCTAATTTATTTCTATGCATATGCAGGGGTTTCATTCAATTGGGTATACATATTGTCCGAAAATATCATTTCTACCATTTCCACAATAACGAAAGCACAACCAGGAATGTTCCCTAGCTTCCATATGTCCTCGTACCTTCTAGACATAATGTGTATGGATCATAGGTACTCTAATATTGGTTGGAGATGGTTTCCTGTTGACCCCACAATCCACATATATTGCAAGGTTCTATGAGAGCACAAATACCATGTGGACTACCAAAGGATTTGTGAATACTTACTTGCTCCCTTATATGAGTTCATCTTTTTCACCACTCCCCCTTACAAGACAGAAAAATAAATAGTAGTCATAAGAAGGATCCAGGATTGGTACCTCATGGAGCACGAAACTTATATAAGAGTATATGGCATGATGAATCCACCTCACCTACTTCGATGGTTTGTACACAAAAATCTCATCTTTTAGGAGGTAGAATACCAGATTATTATGCATGGGGTTGGAGGGATGTTGTACAGGTTGAAGAAAGAAATTTGGCCCCCACTAGCGCTGTACATTAACAACTATTTCTTCGAGAATACCAAACAAGCCTAAGTAGAGGTAGACATCTTACTTTCCTATCACTTTAGAGAAGAGAGATTCATAAGACACAATCCTAGAAATATCATCAAGGATCAATTCAATAGCATCAAGCTTCCTTATAAATACACTACTAATGTCTGAGAAGAAGAGGAGGTGAAACAAAACACCAAAAAATATGATGAAGTCATTCTCAATAGGCGTTTCTAGCCAAAGGGAAGGATCACCGATGAAGAAGTAGAAAGAGAGGCATATAGAAAAGAAGTAGAACAAGGGGAAGCTAGGAGATCTTCTCCCATCACTGTCTCAACTCATTCAGGATCTACCGAGGAGGAGGAAGAAATTATAGTAGACAAAAGGATGGGAGACAAATAAAATGTGTTAAAAAAGAGGAATGACACCAAGAAGAAACAAAAAGTTGAGGCCAACAAAGAAAAATCCAAAGTTGAAGCTAAAGCAAAAGTTGTTGCAGAAAGAAAAAAAAGAGTTGGAAGAAGTAGCAACAATAGCAATAGAACTAGAAGATAAACCAACAAAGGAAGTGACCGAAAAATATATTGAGGAAGAAAGGAAGAAGAAAAATGAAGAGATTAGATGAGATGACCCACGCCTCATGGATGTATATATCCCAGGAACATCTACCGCAGACACAAAGATAGATACAACAGATAGTGGCTTAGGCCTTGAACTCTGGGAGCCATTTCAACCAGTTTAAGTTCCCTATATCAATTGTCACTCAGGTACCAATCACGGGAGATTATACAGATGACCCAGTAGAAACAACTAGAGTCGGTTCTACATTCATGGATGCCAATATAGATAAATACACAAGTTATGCAAACAAAATGAAGAGAAGGATTTAAGGATCAAAGAACTCGAGGAAAAGCTTCGACAAATAAATGTTTATGAGAGAAGCCTCCAAATATTCAAAGTCAATGTCGAGAAGGTTATAAATGACTTGGAAGGTTTCGTTATTTACATGTACACCCATCTACACCTCTTCCAAAATGTGGCTGCAATAGTAATCAACCAAAACAACCAGATACAAATAAATATGGCACAACACAACACTATCCATGAAGGTATATCTGACATAGATAGATGGATAAAGGAAAATCATGATGTGCCTCCTTAGTTATATAGGTCGTCAAAATATGGGAGAAAGATTGATTTTTACTCATTGGATCATTTCCAACAGATAGGACAATGCACTAGTAGAGAAGTAATCAAATCTATGGTAGTATGTTCAAGGATCCATAAAGTTGCTTAAGAATTGATCAGAAATGGTTTCCTCCCAGGATTATATGAGCTTGGGAGGAACCTAGTAACAAAATAAATGGTAAATTTCGTTCAGGACAACACAAATCAAAGGAAAGAAATACTTGAAGTAACTACTTTCATCTCCACCAACCTTTTTGATCATCATTTGCTACAACCAGTAAAGCTTCATACGATGGTGCAAGATTTCATGAAAAAATTAGAGAAGGATATGGGAACCCTCAATGACAATATTTCTATGAAAAATGAAAGATTAGAGCAACTGACATACATGAATATCGAGTCACTCTATGACCAGTTGGAAGTTTGGATGACCTATATCAGAAGAAAAAGTTCATAGGTAAAGGACATGATACCTTCCCTTTATTTCATCCTTTTCCTAACTACTGTAAATTTCATCCCTTTATGCACAATTGTCATTAGTAAAGCAAAGATGAATTGTTTTGTAACTTCTTATTCAAGAAGAAGAAGAAAGGACGCATGGGAGTTACAAATTTTTGTATAAAATAAGATAGAAGCTCATTTACAAAGGACGTCTTTTTTGCGTTTCGAGGAATGTATAGACTCAAGAAGTAATTCAAGGACATATACTTTATTCATGAATATTGAGAATCCCTGAGGGCCAGTTGTGATAGAATAAATCCTTGTGTATGAACATATATTAGCTGAGAACTATTTTTTTTTAGGATGAACATTGTTCCTATGGACTTTAAGAATGATATGTTGTTATATATTAATTCTCATACAATCTATGTGATTCTTCAGTTTAAAGTATTTATTTAAATATCCTAATGCATTCAGATTTATGGCTTGTTAATGTATGCTTTATTGTGATCTAGACTACACTGGTTATATGCATTTGTATACACTTGTTTATGACCTTTCTCTTTTATCTCAATTATCTATGTAGAAGTAGTGCAGGATTTGGTTTCAACTTACCACTCACTTGTTACTTTAGTAAGCTCCTAGCTAGGATAGGTTAGAGTAGATTAGTGTTAATTTAGCTTTCATTTCATACATAGTCTTCATATACATCTTTACATTGCATATCCACTCATCATCCACCCTCATTCGCAAGCCAGTCCACGACCGAACCAAAACCCCTAAAAATATTAACAAATTCCAGTCAGGTCAAATTTCATATGGGTCTCCTAATCCAAACAATGTATAGTCTAGTTGGGATTATGTAATGGGGAGAAACCCTTGCTGTTGTCGGGAGAATTTGGACCCGTCAACAGAATTGACACTAGAAGGTGGATATATTTTTTGGATTATATACATGAGCTGAACAATAAACAAAATCACTCTTCAACAAGTAATACTGAACCCCAACCCACCTTATTTCCTCAATTCGAGTCTAAATAAGAATTTATCTATGAGGACTCAAAGCCTAATTTTAGAATTTCTTTTGGTAGTCCTGAAATACATACTGAGACATGGTTTCACATACCACGGGAAGAGATCCAATAAACCTATAGAATTACACATTCTTACGCAAATATGCCTAGAAAACCACCTACAGCCTATGAGATCCATAGGAGGAAAGAACTCGTGTAGAATATCCCAAGACAGGTCCCAATTTTATGTTAACTTCGTAGACAACCTCATTGAAACTTCTTTACAAGAAATTCCAGTACCTTTGAGCAGGGATGCACATTTCTTTATTGAACCTGAAGAAGAATTCGAAGGTGAACAATAAAAAATGACCATAGAACAATTAATGGGGGGAAATATGAACCACAAAGAAGTTATACCTTGATGGAGGGCCCAAGGATCTCTCAATATGGTTGGAGAGTTGCATGAAATCCCAAGGAAAATTGATAATCTCCTCCGAAAATTTGACCCAGACAAACCCGGATCCCTGGAAGATCATGTGAATAATATTTTTTATCCATACATCTTCTAGGTGTCAAACATGACGACAAAGTGTGCAGGATATTTCCTTACAGTTTTTCCAAGAAATACTCTACTTGGTACTTCATATTACCTTCTGGGTCTATTACTGATTGGGACAATTTCAAAAGGATGTTAATGAGAAAATTTGGAGAAAGAAAAAAATTGTGTCTCTACATAATGAATTAGGGGATATCATAATGGAGAAGAGGGAAAGAGTAAAGGACTTTAACCAAATATTTCTTAATGTTTTAATCAAGTTTCTTCATGATGTATCCCCCGTTCATTCGTTAGCTATTGAATATTACACATATGCATTAACCCCTTCCATAGGGATGTTTTTAAAATGAGCTAACAGAAACACATTAGCACTCAAATTTTATGAAGTCAAGATTGTGGAAATGGAGTTATTTGTGTATGCTCAACATTGAAATTACAAAGAAACTAAGTCAGCTAGACATAAATGTTTTCTATTAGCTAAAATTCCTGATAAGGAGTCAAAGGACATTGACAATGTGCTCAAAATGGTTAAGAAGTTTTCTAATGAAGTTGTGGACCTTAGAAAGAATGTCGGTAAAGGATCATCAAAGCTGCATACTTTCCACTGATTCTTTAATAAACTGGATAACCTGCCACAACCACCTAAACCACCACACATTTCTTTCAACGTAGATAGTTTCAGTAATGATAATTTTTGTTCTTATCATTAGCAGAATCACCTAGAACGAACATGCCCTCAATGGATCAACTCTATGACCCTAGTGATAAACTGGTTTCTATATCAACAAAGTTTGGATGATGACATCCATGCACAAGCTCCTACTGATTTTATTGATGAAGCTCCCCCAAAATCTACTATGCCCTTTTGGAACTAGTGTTAAGAACCAAATGATGAGAAGATAGAGGAAATCCTTGTTGGAGACATGCATGTTGTTAAATTTGTTGAGATAAAAGGTTATAACTTATGCAACAAAGGTGCAGTACCCAACACTGCTTCCTCTAAAGAATATAACATCCCTCTTAGGAAAATAACACCCCCTTGTCCTTCCAAAACAATATGACATGATCACAGGGAAAATTAATAATAAAACTAGAAAAATCATCTTAGAAAACAAAGATAAACCAAGAACATTTGGATCAACAAGGAATGACACTAAGATCAACTTGATAATAGATAATGGAAAAATATTTGAGAAAAAATCTTCTCATTCTATCAACAATCTTGACTGCAATGTAATTGAAGACATGAAGAAAACAAAAACTAATATTCCCATGTTCAATATATTTTCTTTAATAGAACAATGTGAGATCCTATGCGATGCTTTCAAACCTCATGATACTCAAAAGGGAATTGTCAATGCTGCTAAAATCCTAATCCCTGAAAATGATGCACAAGAGGTACACAAAGTGGAGATAACAACAACTATAATTGCAACAAGCACAAAAGCCTTTTCAAAATCTCAGGTACCACCTTTTCTAGTCACATATGAAATTTTTAATTTAAATGTACATAATCGTTTAGCAGATTCAGGTGCCTCTTCTAATATCATGCCTTTTTTCCATTTTCCAAAATATAAATGTTGTTCCACAAATAACAAAAACCAGGATCATGCAATTAGATAGGACAAATTTTAAAGTGAAAGCTGAACTTAGAGATGTTTTAATCAAAATATCATTTGACCCCAGGTTTCATCAAACTATAGACATATTTGTTGTGGACATACCAAAGAGTTACAGTTTTATCTTAAGAAGATACTGGTCATCCAAACTTCAAGGTTATTTCTTTATTGATCGGTCTCATCTGTGGCTTCCTCATTGATGTGGGAGAATCACCTTCAAGGTCAACAATGCACATGTGGAGACAATTAGAAGATATTTCAACAACGCCTGAAATTCAAATCGGGCATTAACTTAGAATTTAATTGGGTTGTTGAGATATTTTGTTGAGAAATTTGAATATTGTAGCTTGTTTGAAAAGTCTCTAAGGACTGTAAGAAATCACAGACATAGAGTGTTGACTCTGTCTGATAGTAATTAGCAGTTATTGTAATGGGACATAGTAGGTAACAATTTTAAGTTTGAAATGATAGATTTCATAATAGGACGAGAGAGCGCATGGAGCCAGTCCTTAGATATTCTGATTTTCAATTTGTAATAGAGATATACATAATAGAGTATGAAAGGATTGTAGTAGAACAAGAGTAGAATAGAGAAGAGGAACACCATGTGTATTTTTCATTTTTATGAATGAATAGAACAGATGAAAGTTGTTTGAAACTAGACTGTTTTCATCTGAATGTGATTTCATGAATATTTGATTATATATGTGGTATTTGTTTCATTCTCATTCTTGTATGAGCATTCGAGAAGATGATTTTATGAACCTGTAACGAAAGTGGATCAGTTCCAATCGTTTCTCTTCCGAACCGTGTATGCAAGATGTGCGTTGACTGAGTCTTAGAATGACTCGGAGAGAAGGGTTCGGAGAGAGAACAGAGGGAACTTGAGGATCCAAGTGCAAGGAATTCATAGACGCTAGAAGCGTCCAAGTTTCGAAGGAATAATCTAAGAGAACGCCAGGCAGGTGTAAGGTATTCTCTTTTCAAGAAAATTCCTCGAATCTAAGTTATTCGAGATCTTCGAATGCAAGTTGTGCATAAGAGGTCGAGTATTCAAAGAGGATGAAGCTAAGGAAGGATAGTAATTTTGAGTATAGATCCTCAGTAGGGAAGAATTGAAGGCTGAGGTCTTCGACACTTATAAAACCTTCTAAGTCTGAGAGACGGAAAATCTCAGGAGGAGGAGCATCACAGATCGTCAGATCTAGTACAGAGGACCAATAGCCATCGGATATGGAGGAAGGCACACAAGGTTTAACATTTTGTATTCAAAGTGGAACAGACTCATCAGAGTCCCAAAAGTGTCAGAACCATCTGTTGTTATAAGACACATTGCGAAGATCCAGAAACCATCAGGGTTTCAGAACTCAGGTGCATAAGGTTGGTAAGAAATGAGGATTCGTGATTGCCGAAATCCAGAAATAATTTCGACTGTTGGATCGAGAGCGACGCGTGGAAAATATCCAAAACCCACTGGGGATTTGTTTACTGGGAGACAAGAGTGAAGACTCTCCCAAATTTTCGAAAGGAAGAATGTCAGGATTTGACCATGACCGTTGATCATCTCGAAAATATCATGACCGTTTATCGTGATTAAGAGTTATAGCCGTCCATCAGAGGGGATATGTGGTTGTTGGTCGATGATTCGGCACTGGGAAAAAGAAAGAAAATACTAGGCCAAAATAGTGAAAGGGGATTTTGCGAAAGATGGATCAGAATCGTCCATTTTGGATTATGCGTGGGAGAGATACGAAAGTCATCGAGAGTTTGGTCAACGGGAGTTGGGAGGTGAAGACTCTGAAAAATATCGAAAAGGAGATCATTGGGATTTGATCTAGGTCGTTGATCAAGTGACAGATCTGGACCATAGATCAAAGAGTTATCATGTCTCCAGGTTTAAGGGATTTGAAAGGGAAAGGAGGAGCACTGCATTGCGATTCCCCGAATCGCAAAAGCCGAAGCACTCGGAGGTTTATCCCTAGGACACAGGACAAGGTCGTGTGGAGAAGGCTTAAGGGAGGAGCCAAGGAGCTATTAGGCCCTTTTTGGGTTTCGTCATTTCGAAAGACAATGACCCGGGGAGAGCTCGCATGTAGGAGTCCCGAACTTCTGAAATGAGAAAGGCACATAGTCTAGAGCTTTGGGTCATAGCTCACGGTCGCGAGAGAGAAAAGGAGTCAATGCACAGGTGTCTGTTTGCTCAGAAAGGAGAAGGGCGCAGAAAAGGTGGTGTGCATGCAGGGCTTCTTAAAGCCAATGTCAGGGACAAAGGGACCTGTGGATCTGTTCGAAGGATTCCAGCAGGAACTAGAGAGCCATTTCAGCTCAGTAGGAAGGAACGATCCAATGATTGGGAGGTTGCGGACCCTTCTGAAGGGTGAGGTAAGGGGTCTGCATCAGGTGGTATCAGATATAAGATTTTGAGTTTGTTTGTGGAAAAAAGACAAAGGAAAATGAGGAAGGTTGGCGACATTTGTGGTATCAAGGAAATTTTAAATTTATGTTTGTAAGTGACGCAGTGAAGTCATGTCGCCTAGAAGACGCAGAGCAAATACAGAGATGGAAGAAGGAATGAGGCGACTCATAATGAGATTAGAAGTCATGGAGACTGCATAGAGAAGAGCACCGTATGTTGGTGATGTCAGTGAGGCTGAAAGTGAGGAGGCAGAGGTTGAGGAAAATGCAGCAGAGGACACTGCACAAGCTCGCTTGAAACAAGATATTTCAAGAATAGGAGCCAGAGCAAGGATAGAGGTACCTATGTACGAAGGAAATTTGGAAGTTGAAGAATTGTTGGATTGGGTATGCGCCATGGAAAAATACTTCGATTATGAAGATATCGAAGAAGACAAGATGGTGAAGCATGAAGTGACGAGATTGAAAGGCCATGCGACGTTATGGTGGGATGAACTACAAGCCGAACGCAAAATAAATGGTAAGCAAAAAATTAAAAGCTGGGATAGGATGGTAGCTAAGTTGAAGGAAAAAATTTTCCTGAAGGATTACCAGATCAATATTTACAGAAGATTGCATAATCTGAAACAAAAATTTTTATCAGTGAGGGAGTAGACTGAATAATTTTACCGACTGAACATCAGGGTTGGACATAAAGAGAATGAAGATGAGAAGACATCCTTTTAAGAACCAAATATCAATATAGCATAGAAAAACCTCAGAAAAAGTACTCAACGCCTTGAAAAAGAGATAATTTCAGATAACAAGCCTCTTCGAGGGGGCAACCTCCTTTTACCCCACTTAAATGTTCAAGTACAAGATGATT
>ML784424.1:181673-202766 GCA_009831015.1 Picea engelmannii
CCTCGCCCATCGCGACTCCAACACACAAAAACAGCTCCATCATATCCCGAGACGCGAAGTGCCGAAGCTCCTGAGCATATCGTCTCGGCCACTCCCTGAGGAAGCAGTTAATGAAAATCAAGCGGGTGGTTGAAGCCTCTCTTAATTCATTAAGTGTGAAGTATGGAGGGTCTGGTAAGTGGTCCGCTCGAGAGGGTCCTACGTACCTATTCTTTCAGAAAATCCATGCCGAGTCCTCGACCAGCCGGAGGAGGTCTACACACGTTAGCTCGACATTTAAATGGCTCAGCTACTCCACTTGCTGGAGCCATGCGCAGTTAAGATGGCGTCTGTCATGGGCACACGATCGTCCTGAGTCTGCATGGGAAGACTGTCAGAAGCCATGCAGACACAATTATTTAATGCAACGTCTTGTTTTTGTTGCGGTGATGGTTTTTGAGTATATGTAGGCGTTTTCTCCATTTTTGAAAGGATGGATGGTAGAGCGAAGCTCCCGACTGTATAGTTTCAGCAAATATTCTGTTTTCCTGGCTATGCCTCTGTGTTTGAGACTTCTTGGTTTATAACAAACAGTTTCCTCTCTTTTCCATCTTTGTTTCGTCTCTGCTGGAGGGTTCACAGTGAAGGATTCACGTGGACTTAACAATCTTGTTGCGATAAAGGATTTGTTGTGGCATCTTTGTATTCTCTAGTATATGTGTTTGGATGTAAAAGGATTTTGCGTTCGAACACACTTCTTCTCTAATCCGTAATGAACCTGATGTTTATTGTGGACCACTGCGCTTTCTTGCATAAGTCTTCCGCCTACTCACCCTTTTACTACGACCCACTGTTTGAAGTTTATCAGGACCTCATTTGTTCATGCGTGCCTGGTCCAGTTTCTGAGTTGAGCTTGTGCTGTTTTGAGTATTTTCTCCATTTGATCACCCTTTAAAACCAACCGTGACATTAAATTTGATGGGCTTTGGGCTCTGCTCCTGCTAGCAATCTAGGAGTGACTTCCGAACGCCAATAGATTGTAGTAGAACCAGAGTAGAATAGAGTAGAGGAACACCATGTGTATTTTTCATTTTTATGAATGAATAGAAGAGACGAAATTTGTCCCAAACTGGATTGTGTTCATCTGAATGTGATTGCATGAATATTTCATTTTGTATGTGGTATTTGTTTCATTCTCTTTCCTATATGAGAGTTCGAGAAGACGCTTTTATGAACCTGTAATCAAAGTGGATCAGCTCAAATCGTTTTTCTTCTGAAACGTGTATGAAAGGTGTGCATTCGCAATGCAAGGTGTGCATTGAATGAGTCTTAGAATGAATTAGAGAGAGAATAGAGGGAACTTGAGGATCCAAGTGCAAGGAATTCATAGAGGCTAGAACCGTCTAGGTTTCGAAGGAATAACCTAAGAGAACACCATGCAGCCATAAGGTATTTTCTTTTCAAGAAAATTCCTCGAATCTGAGTTATTCGAGATATTTGAACACAAGGTGTGCATAAGTGGTCGAGTCTTCAAAGAGGAAAAAGATCAGGAAGGATAGTACTTTTGAGTACATATCTTCAGTAGGGAAGAATTGAAGGTTGAGGTCTTCGACACTTAAAAAACCTTCTAAGTTTGAGAGACAAAAAATATCAGGAGGAGGAGCATCACAGATCATCATATCTAGTACAGAGGATCAATAGCCATCAGATATGGAGGAAGGCACACGAGGTTTAACCTTGTGTATGCAAAGTGGAACGGACTCATCAGAGTGTCGAAAGCGTTAGAACTATTCGTTGTTGTAGGACACGTGGAGAATATCTAGAAACCATCGGGGTTTTGGAACTCATGTGCATAAGGGTGGTGAGAAACGAGGATTCGTGATCACCAAAATCCTGAAATCATTCCGGCCATTGGATCGGGAGAAACACGTGGCGAAGATCTAGAAGCCACCGGGGATTTGTTTACTGGGAGATGAGAGTGAAGACTCTCCCAAATTTCTAAAAGGAAGAATGCTAGGATTTAATCATGACTGTTGATCATCCCGAAAAGATCATGACCGTTGATCATGATTAAGAGTTACAACCATACATCAGAGGGGATACATGGCTGTTGGTTGGAGTTTCAGCACCGGGGGAACAAAGGAGAAGACCATGCCAAAATAGCGAAAGGGGATTTTGCGAAAGGATCAGAACCATCCATTTTGGACGATGTGTCACAGAGATCCGGAAGTCACCGATATTCTGGTCACCGAGAGTTGGGAGGTGAAGACTCCACAAAATCCCAAAAAGGAGATTGTCGAGATTTGATTTGGGTCATTGATCAAGTTACAGATCTGGACCGTAGATCCGATAGTTATCAGGTCTCTAGGTTTTGGGGATTTGAAAGGGAAAGGAGGAGCACTGCATTGCGATTCCCTGAATCACAAAAGCCGAAGTACTCAGAGGTGTAGCCCTAGGCCACAGGATAGGGTCATGTGGAGAAGGCTTAAGGGAGGAGCCAAGGAGCCATTAGGTCCTTTTGGGGTTTCATCATTTTGAAAGACAGGGAGCCGGGGAAAGCTCACATGTAGGAGTCCCAAACTTCTGAAATGAGAAAGGGGCATACTCTAGAGCCTTGAGTCACAACCCATAGTCACGAGAGAGAAAAGGAGTCAACGCAGAGGTGTCTGTTGGCTCGAAAAGGAGAAGGGCATTGAAAAGGTCGCGTGCACGCAGGGCTTCTCAAAGGCAACGTCAGGGACAAAGGGACCTATGGATTTGTTCGAAGTGTTCCAGGAGGAACGAGAGAGCTATTACGACTCAGCAGGAAGGAACGATCCAGTGACTAGGAGGTTGTGGACCCTACCGAAGGGTGAGGTAGGGGTTCTGCATCACTCATAAAGGAAAATCCAATCAAATCTGTGTAAAAAGTGTGGCACACATGAAGCACACAGTGATGGAATTGGAAGAAACTAATGAGCCCATGATATTTACCCATTCCATTCAAGGGAATTTTTTTTTTGAAACTGATTACGATTGTTATGAAGCACAAAATTCTGAGATACCATCAAAATTGCAGTCACGTCTCCTCCCACAAATCCATAATAATGTTTGTTCAGTACTAACTAACTTAAGATTTAATTTGACTAACAATACTAAGATTCTTGACATGTGGACCATGTTCCTCGATGGATCTAAAACACAGGATGGAGCCAAAGTAGGATGTGTTCTAATCGATCCTAGTCAAGGAAAAATGCTAATATCATGATTCTTAGAGTTTTAATATACCCAAAGAACCATTGAATATGAATCCCTAGTTTAGGGCCTTAAAAAACCCATTGATCTACAGGTAAAATATCTTAAGGTGTTTGGCGATTCATAAATCATTTTTCGATAGGTAAGAAAGATTATTTATTTCATGTCTCTGCATTTAAAGGATTAGCAGCAAGAGGTATGGAATATACTTTATTGGTTTGTTGCATTTAATATTTCTTTTATACCTTGTGATAAAAATATAAATGTCGATATACTGGCCATTGCCACATCTATATTTATGTCGCTTGATGATAGTTTTTTAGTTGAAATGATGTTTAGGACCTATATACCAGAAAATATCACAAGTTGGAGAGTGTTCAATAGAGAATCTCAGATTATCAACATTATTACTAGTTCAAACACATTCCAAAATTCAGTGATTGAAGATGAGGTACATCAACAAGAGTTACAAACTTATCAAGAAGGGATTAACAAGATAAAGAAAAAATTGTGTTCCGGAAGATGTTTTGACTCTTGAAAAACTATTTGATTTACAATCCAAGTTTAGGGGGAAAGCCTATCCAAATACCAACAACTCCACTATGATGCATTTTATGGTTAATTTGGGAACATCTGAGTAGCCTAAATATGTTAATTTGGGCACCTGTTGTTCAGATTCAGAAAAGTACACATTCATGAAATTGTTCAAGAGGTATTGAGATGTTTTTTCCTGGACGTATGATACATGAATTATACAACATGTGATTCCCATCAAAGAAGGGATCAAGTTGTTCTAGAAAAATCTTAGAAAGATACATCTGACTCTCGAACCTCTGATACAAAAAAAAATCAAGAACTTATTGGATGCCCAAATCATTTTCAAAGTGAGACATTTGACTTGGGTCTCTAATATGGTGCCTGTAAGAAAGAAGTCGGGAGAAATAAGAATTTGTATAGATTTCAGAAATCTTAATCATTCTTCCAACAAAGATAACTATCGAATTCCCCCAATGGAACAAATTCTACAACTTGTCTCCGAGTCCGAGATATTCTCTCTACTCGATGGGTTTTCAGGATATAATGAGGTTCTTGTGGTGAAACCAGACCGATTGAAAAGCACCTTCCAAACCAAATGGGGAATTTATGCTTACAGATAGATTCCTTTAGGTCTAAGGAATGCAGGAGCTACCTTCCAAAGGGAAATGGATATTTATTTTAAATGATTAATTGGTCAAAGCATGGTAGTCTACCTAGATGATGTAACAGTTTATTCAAAAAAACAGGAAGACCATTTGAAGCATCGGAAACATATTTTTGAATGATGCAGAAAATACGTGATTTATCTAAACCCAAAAAATACCATATTTATTGTTTAAGAAGGAATTTTGTTAGGCCACGTCATTTCTAAAGGAAAAATTTCAGTGGGACCAGAAAGAACTAAGGATTTTCTACAAATTCCACAACCACATAGAAAGAAATCTATGCAATCGTTCTTTGGCAAAATCAACTTTTTAAGGATATTTCTTCAAGATTTTGTAAAGGTTGTAAAACCACTTCAAAGAATGATTATGAAGCATGCTCAGTTTAAGTGGAAAAGGTTAGAGAAAGAAGCGTTCGAAAAGATTAAAGTTGTTATCACCACTGCTCCATCATTGCATAGTCCATATTTCTCCAAATATTTTGTGTTGTATACATTCACATCTAATCCTTCTTTAGTTGTATTGCTCATGCAAAAGGATGAACAAGTGGAAAAATACCCTGTCACATTTATGAGTACTAGGTTACAAGGTGCTAAACTGAATTATCCTTTGGTGGACAAGAAAGCTTTTGTTTTCCATAAAGTAATCAAAGAGTTCCAAACATATATCCTTAAAAATCATATTAAAGTCATTGTCCCACACCAAGAAGTAAGGTATTTATTAATTAAAAAAGAACTTGGTGAAAGATGAGGGAAATGGATGACAACTCTACAATAGTACAACATCAAATTCAAGCTAGCTAATATTGTGAAAGGTCAAGGATTGCATTAGTGACATAAAGAGATGACGATGAAGAACAAGAAGAGGATGGTTGGAAAGATGAACCTACAATGTATACTCAACAGGTTCCACATGTCCCATGCATTGAAGTATCATGTTACAATGACCTAAAATATTACTTACAACATGGTACTACTTTGTATCACCTCAACGCTAAGACGAAGAGGGAACTATGGTTGAAATCCTCACAATATCATTTTCTACATGACATCTTGTTAAGAAATAATCTTGATGGAGTGTTACTCAGATACCTTGAAAAATAAGATGTTGATAATGTCCTAAAATATATGCACGATGTATCAGCAGGTGCCCATTTTTCAGGAGACACCACAACCTACAAAGTGCTAAGAATAGGGTACTACTATCCCACACTCTTCAAATATTCTCATGCATACACAAGGAGTTGCGAAGCGTGTCAGAAAGATGTCAGAAGAGAACAAAAACTTGTTATTCCTCTCCAACCTGTAGTTGTGGGAGAACCTTTTGAACAATGGGGGATATATATAATTGGTGAAATAAATCCTCATTCTTCCAAATAACACAAGTATATTATGACCGCTACTGATTATTTCACATGCTGGATTGAAGCGATCCCTTTAGCAAAGTGAATGAAGAGGTGGTAATATATTTTCTTGAACAACACATTATAATAAGGTTCATAATCCCTAAATATTTAGTGTTTGATAATGCTACTTACTTCTCATCCTTGAATTTAGCTGAGTTTGCATTAGAAGAGGGAATAATCTTAAGATACTCAACAAATTACTACCCCCAAGGTAGTGTTTTAGAAGAATCTACAAATAATAACATCATCAATATCCTTAAGAGATCCATAGTTTAACACCAGGGAAATTGGCACAATGCTTTACATAATGATCTCTGGGCTAACCATGTCACTCCTAAAGATTCCATAGGAACTTCACCTTATTTACTTGTTTATAGGAAATAAGTTGTTTTACTTTCGAATATCTATCTTCCTTCCCTCCAACTCACACAATAGTCTCTAGGAAGATAATTCCCCATCATCCAAAGACACATCGAAACCTTACTAAACCTCGAATAAATGCGCTATAAAACCAAAATCAAGTTTGAAACTCACCAACAAACAATAAAACGTTGGGTTGATAAGAATTATATTGGTGAGAAATAATTCTAAGTTGGAGACATGGTACTAAAATGGGACAAGCCGCATGAACATAAAGGGAAACATTCAAAGTTCCAGTAGTTGTGGCTTGTCCCTACTGTGTTAAAGAAAATATTACCCAAGGACCTTTTCGATTATAGAACCTTGTGGGGGAAATTGACTCTCTCCATGTTAACGACCAAATCCTCAATCACCAAAGAAGTTATCCATTTAGGTTGTTGATAACTTATACATAAGTAAAATCCTATTTTTATTTTTCTTTTATTCAAGATGGTTTTCTTGATTTCTTTTTGTTTCCTAGCATGTTTTGGTCAGTTATTTTATCCTTCTTAATAACTTCCTTTGTGATTTTGAATTTCTTGTAATTTATCTTTAGTCACATGTATAAACGTAGCATACATCGTGCAGATAGATTAAACATCTATGTGACATGATGTGAAATCCACATACCTCCCCATAAATGTAATCCTATTCCGCATTATCACAAGTTAGAATCTAGCAGAGGAACATAGCTTATCGATACAAAAATACATTGAAGAAACGGAGAGAGAAGGAACTTCACTCAATGAGAGATTTCTATGTTATATGAGTTGAATGAAAATGATCTATACAAAATGTCCGTAGTATATCAGGAAGCGCAACTGAGGAAGTTTTCTCATCCATAATCAAGTTAGCAGATCTCTCCATAATAGGTGTCATCCCTAGTGAATTTAAGGGATTAAATGGAATCCCTCCATCCACCTATATCTCTTATGATTTTTCATGATGAGAGCACCCTTCCTAAATTATGTGCGGAAAACCTCTTGCAGATATTCATGGCTTCTCCCAGTGTGTCACCATTTGTTGTGACATGAACTACAACCCTTCATTTTTCCCATATGATCTTGCACAACCCCTAAAAAATGGAGCCTCCTTTCCTTTTGAGCTTAAGATATTTTCGAGTGGGTCTCTCCCTTTCCAACTTTTCCTTAAAAGAATCATGTTTTACTTGGACAATCGTGAAAAATTGGTTTTTAAAGAAATAAACTTGAAATAAGAAAACTTGCTTAAAAATCCTTTGATAAGAGTCAGAGGAGTTACTTCAAAGTCTTATGATTCATATCGGAGGATTTATTTCCATGTTTTGTAATATGCGATGATATCGTGTAAGTTAGAGGAAACTTCGTCGATACAAATAAGAGGAGTTAACTTTAACTCATTTGATTCATATCAGAGGAATTTCTCTCATCACTTATGATATTATCATAGAACTTGTCCTTCAACCTTATGACTTCAACAACCCAACCTACCACATTTAATGTGAAAATGACCTTTTGGCTATATAAATGAAATGAAGGCAATTTTATTATCGTCCCATCAAGATAATTTGAGAAAGAAGGAATGCCAAGGTTAAAATGGGTCGATATATCAAGTTTGATCTTTCAACTTATCTTTACCCAACACGTGGACCTAGGATCTAGGTCAGGGAATCTTTGCCTCCCTATTGTTTTAGGTTTAGTCTTAAGATTTCATTTGATTTCTTACCTCCCATTTTATTTTATTTTTTTCCATTTCTTCACTTGGTCAATTCCTTTTGTCGCCATGCCCCTCGTTAACCCTACAAATCATTTATACTAGTGTCTTTCCTCCCCCTTACTCTTACTCTCCCGCCAACCCTAAATACCATGAAGATGCCTCTTTCCTACCTCACAACCAATTTTATTTTAGATCCCTCTTTTAAATATTACACAAAGCCCTCATTTTTTCATATAGGTTTTGATTGGAAGAGTTCCAAGGGACTCTGACAATATTTAAACTAGTCCTCAGCCTCACTCCAGAAACTCTGATGCTTTGATCATGGAAAATACTCGAGAGATTTAATATAAAAAACATTGAAACTAACTTCTCCAAAAACATCGAGTGTTTTATTACTAACTCCTCTGATGCGTTTAGAGGAGTTACAAGCAATTTCCTCGAGCATCTCAAAACACTTTGTTAAAATTCTTCCAACCATATTGTAGGATTTACAAACAATTTCCTTTCACAATTCAGAATACTTGGTTATAAATCCTCTGACCATATCAAAGGAGTTACTTTCAACTCCTCCAATATAATCAGAAGAGTTGCATCCAATGCTGCCTATTTTCTCACGCCTTCAAAACTTATGGTAAACCTTTTGGATGACTTATTAGAGAAGTAGGGATTAACTCCTTCGACCTCATCGAAGGAGTTATTGCTAACTTATTCGAGGAAATTGGAGGAGTTGTCCTTAACATTTCTAATCACCATTGTTTTTCGACTTTATTGGAATAATTAATACTAACATATCTGACATGTATCAGAGAAGTTAATATTTTCACCTTTGATTTATTGTTTCTAGACTAATATCCAGTCTTTCCCCTCCATGTCTCACCAAGGTGTTTAAGCATTTCCTAATAGTACCCTAACATCCTCGGAGGGAAACTCACTATAATTTCAATGACTCTTCTAATATTTTCAATCATTTAGTTCTATTTAAAATAGCACATATTCCCTAAACTTATCGTTTTTGCAAGTTCAAATAGGTCACTAAGAAAGAAGACTTTAGGTAAAACATTCAGATTTGAGCCCTTTGGAAGCTCCAAGCAAATGGGAGAAATAGAAATTGTTGGGTCTACATATGATGATACAGATAGACTTTTGGAAAAGGATGGAGAAATTATGAAATGGGGATAAGTATACTAGATTTTTAAGAAGTCAATTTTCTCTTCTGAAGCGGAAGATCCCAATGAACTTTAGGTGTTCGAAAATATCATAAATTAGGGATCTTTAGGGTAGCAACAAACCCAATGATTTTCCCTTGCATAGACACCATTTCCTGGATTTTGAAGGACATCGAGATAAGTAGTAGATCCGTCTGAAATGAAGGAAAAGAACCTATTGCTTCTTTTAGACCAAAGTTTTTATCCAAATTATATCGCATTGAAGAAGGAAGAAAAATATTAAATGGTAAAATTCATAGTGAGTTCGAGTTTACACCGAAAGACTTGTTCCCTAAATGGTATAAGGAATATAGGAAGTTAAAATATAGACCTAAGAGTTGGTACCCCATGGTTTCCTTAAGGAAGACATACCAGTATTTAGTGGCCATGCTATGTAGGTTATATGGGGAACCCGATGCAATTTAGTTCCTGTTATCATATATTACTTTGATTTATTTCTTCGTATATGTGGGGGTTTCATTCAATTGGGAAGACATATTTTTCGAAAATATCATTTTTTCCATTTCCACTATAACACAAGCACAACGAGGAACTTTCCTTATCTTCCATATGTCCTCGTACCTCCTAGACATAATGTGTACCACTCAGAGTTACCCTAATATAGGGTGGCGTTGGTTTCCTCCTGACCCTGCAATTCACATATATTGCAAGGTGCTCTGGGAGCACAAATAATATGTGGATTAACAAAGGATTTGTGAACACTTCCTTTCTTCCCTATATGATTTCATGTTTTTCACCACTTCCCCTTGCATTACAAACAAATCCATAACTTCCATAATAAGGATCGGGGATTGGTTACTCATGGAGCATGGCACTTATATAAGAGTATATGGTGTGATGAGCCCACCTCACCTACTTCCATGGTTTGTACCCAAGAAGCTCATCCTTTAGGAGGTAGCATACCATACTATTATACACGGGGTTGGAGGAATATTGTACATGTTGAAGAAAACAATTTGGCCCCCACTACCTCTATGTGTTGGAAACTATTTCTTCGAGAATACAAAAAAAGCCCCCAGTAGAGGTAGACATATTACTTTCCTATCACTTTGGAGATGAGATATTTATAATACATGATCCTAGAAATATCGTCAGGGAACACTTTAATAGCATCAAGCTTCCTTATGAATACACTATGTATCTATGGGAAGAAGAGGAGGTGCACAAAAATTACAAAACTTTGGATTTAGTCATTTTTAATAGGCATGTGCAGCCAAAGGGAAGGATCATTGAGGAAGAATAAGAAAGAGAGGTAGCCAAAAAACAAGCAAAATAAGAGGAATTTGGGAGATCTTCTCCCATCTCTGTCTCAACTCATTCAGGATCTGTCGAGGAGGAGGAAGAAACACTAGTAGATAAATGGAGGATAGATAAATAAAATGTTTTAAAAAATAACAATGATTCCAAGAAGAAACAAAAAGTTGAGGACGACAAAGAAAAATCCAAAGCTGAAGCTAAAGCAAAAGATGTTATAGAAAGAGAAAAAGAGTTGGAAGAAGTAGCAAGAGTAGAAATAGAACTAGAAGAGAAAGAAACAAAGGAAGCAACCAACAAATGTTTTTAGGAAGAAAGGCAGAAGAAAAATTCATAGTGTAGAGGGGATGACACACACCCCATGGATGTAGATATCATAGGAACATCTACTGAAGGAAGAGATCTAGATACAATGGGAAGTGGTTTAGGCCTTGGACTCTGGGAGCCATTTCAACCAACTGATGTGCTAGATCTTAGAATCTTCATGTATGATAGTAGAATTTGTAGGATCATGCAAGAATGAGTTAAGAAGATGTCCATGATGGAAAGGGAACCTATATCAGTTGTTAATCAGGTACCAGTCATGAGATATGTTAGAGAGGACCCTGTGGAAAAATCTAGAGCCACTTCTTCTTTCATGTATGCCAATATAGATAACATAGAGAAATTATGAAAAAAAAATGAAGAGAAGGAGTTTAGGATCATAGAAATCGAGGAAAAGAATCGGCAGATAAAGGTTGATGAGAGAATCCTGCAAAGATTTAAATTCAGTGCCGAGAATTTTATAAATGATTTGGAAGGTTCCATTATTGACATTTACACCCATCTACACCTATTTCAAGATTTCATTACAATATTGATTGACCAAAACAACCAGATACAAATGAAGATGACATAGTACAACACTATCCATGAAGGTATAACTGGAATAGATAGATGGATAGAGGAAAATCCTAATGCACCTCCTAAGTTGTATTGACCATCAAAATATGAAATAAAGAACGATTTTTATGCATTGGATCATTGCCAACATATAGGACAATGAGCTGATAGAGAAGTGACCAAATCTATGGGAGTATGTTCACAGCTCCATAAAGTTGCTCAGGAATTTATCAGAAATGGCTGCCTACCAATATTAGATGAGCTTGGGAGGAACCTAGTAACAAAATAAATGGTAAATGCAGTTCAAGACAGAACAAATAGAAGGAAACAAAAATTTGAAGAATCTACCTTCATCTCCACCGACCTTATTGATAAACATATGCTACAACCAGTAAAGATTCATACAATGGTGCAAGATTTCATGAAAAAATTAAAGTAGGATATGAGCACCCTCGATTACAATATTGCTATGAACAATGCAACATTAGATAATATGACATACAAGAGGATCAGATCACTCTATGACCAATTGGAATTTTGGACGACTTATCGCATAAGAAACATTTCATAGGAAAATGGCATGATAACTTCTCTTTCTTTCATCCTTTTCCTAACTACTATAAATTCTGTCCCTTTCTACACACTTGTCATTAGGGAAGATAATATGAACCATTTTTTAACTACCTCTTCAAGAAGAAGACAAAAGGACACATTGGAGTTACTAATTTTTGTATAAAATAGGATAGAAGCTCATTTGCAAAGGACTTTTTTTTGGCTTTTCAAGCAATGTATAGACTCGAGAAATGATTCATGGACATATACTTTGTTAATGAATATTGAGAATCTCTCAGGGTCAATTTTGATAGAAGGAATCCTTGTGTATGAACATATTTTATATGAGAACTATTTCTAGTGAATATGGACACTGTTCCTATGGACTGTAAGAATTCTATGTTGTTATAGATTAATTTTCATACAATCTGTGTGATTCTTCAGTTTAAAGTATTTCTTTAAATATACTAATGCCTTGATATTTGTGGGTTGTTAATGTATTCATTACTTTAATCTATAATACTCTAGTTATATGTATTTGTATATGTTTGTTTATGATATCGCTCTTTTATATCAATTATGTGTCTAGAAGTAGTGCAGGATTTGGTTTCAACTTACAACTCACTGGTTACTTTAGTAAGCTCCTAGCTAGGATATGTTAGAGTAGATTAGTGTTAATTTAGATTTCATTTCATGCATAGCCTTCATCTACATATTTACATTGCATATCCACTCATTATCCATCCTCATCGAAAAACATGTCTGCAATCAAACCCAAACCCCTAAAAATGGTAACAAATGGTAGCCGAGCCAAATTCTCGATGGGTCTCCTAATCCAAAAGGTGTAGAATCTAGTTAGGACTATGTACCAGAGAGAACCCCTTGTTTTTTTCAGGTGAATTTGGACCCGTCAATAGGAATTCATCGACGTTTGCAGTGAATATCACACTAGTACATATTGTAAAAATTTTGACGTTCTATTTGCGACGTTATGGACAAAATTGGCCATACTTTCGCAAAATAGAGGAAATTTTAATTTTTTTTTTCCATATTGCTCGATAACATCTCTATTGCCACGTTAACGTCTCTCTTGCCACGTTTTCATCTCTCTTGCCACGTTGTCATCTCTCTTGCCACGTTTTCCACATAGTCGTCTCTCTTGCCACGTTTGTGATATAGTCATCTCTCTTTCCACGTTTGTGAAGATAGTTGTCACAGTTGCGACATTGTGGAAACTAGGTTTTCCCCCTCCAACAATCACCTAGTATTTTGACTAGGTCAACTTTGATTTGGTCAATGATCGTTGGAATTGCGACGTTATAAAATCTATAAATATGTTGCATTTTACAGATGTTGTGACAAGTTTTCTATAATAACGACACTTCAAAAAGGGTTTGTGGGTCTTCTTGGCTAGAGTAAAACTATTAAAAGACATTGTACTAGGGATCTTCTCATTTTGTTGTAATTTTTTGATCGATCAAATTTTAAAGGAAACAACCATTAAAAGACATTGTACTAGGGCTAAAGTACATGATGGGAAACGATGACCTGTGAATGGGACCAACGTTCAAATTTTTTCAAAATGTTTATATATGACATCATACATCCTTGAGTCTTGAAACCCTTCCATATCATCAAGGCATGTGTCTAGTCTAACCATGTCAAATTTTGATGCATACATGCACATATTGAAGAAATTTCAACGCTGGCCCCATTCATTGCTCACTATGTGGGGTCGGTGCAAGATATTTTTGGTGGTTGAATTGGAAGTTCCATGACATTTCAAGAGAGTTCCAAAAAATATTCTACAGATGGAAAAAATGACATTTGACAATGAGACACCCATTATGAACGTTGTTGCAAACATGGACGATCTCAAAGATTATGTGGTCGGGACATCATACATCCTTGAGTCTTGAAATCCTCCCATACTGTCAAGGCATGTGTCTAGTCTAACCATGTCAAAGTTTGATGCATACAGGCACATATTGAATAAATTTCAATGTTGGCCCCATTCACTAGTGCTCACTATGTGGGGCCGGTGCATGAAATTTGTGGTGGTTGAATTAGAAGTTCCATGACATTTCAAGAGAGTTCCAACAAATATTCTACAGATGGAAACAACGAAATTTGACAAATATGAGATGCCCCATTATGAATGTTGTTGCCAACATGGATGATCTCAGAGATTATGTGGCCAGGACATCAAACATCCTTGACCCTTGAAACCCTCCCATATTGTCAAGGCATGTGTCTAGTCTAACCATGTCAAATTTTGATGCATATAGGAACACATTGAACAAATTTCAACATTGGGCCCATTCACTAGTGCTCACTATGTGGGGTCGGTGCATGACATTTGTGGTGGTTGAATTGGAATTTCCATGACATTTCAAGAGAGTTGCAACAAATATTCTACGGATGGAAACAATGACATTTGAGAAATATGAGACACCCCATTATGAACGTTGTGGCAAACATGGACGATCTCAAAAATTATGTGGCTGGGACATCAAACATATTCCTTGAGTCTTGAAACCCTCCCATACCATCAAGGCATGTATCTAGTCTAACCATGTCAAATTTTGATGCATACATGCATAGTTTGAAAAAATTTCAATGTTGGCCCCATTCACTACTCAATATGCAGGTACGGTGGAAGAAATTTCACTATGCTCATTCACTTTCAAGGTAGGCTGCATTCACTATGCTCGTTATGAGACATCCATTATATTTAACGTTGATGAAAACATGGATGATCTCAAATATTATGCACAGACATCAAACATCCTTAAGTATCAAAACCCTCCCATACCTTCAAGGCAACTATCTAGTTTAACCATGTCAAATTTCGATGCATACGGGAACATATTGAAAAAAAATCAATGTTGGCCCCATTCACTGCTCACTGTGTGGGGTCGTTCAAAGAAATTTGTGATGGGTGTATTTGAAGTTCCATGAGAAATTGCAAGATAATTTCAACAACGATTCTATAGAAGGGAATGACGAATGATGACAATGAGAGGTGCAACATGATGAACATTGATGCAAATGTGGACGAACTCAAAGATTATGTGGGGACATCATACATCCTTGAGTATTCAAACCCTCCCATACCGTCAAGAAATGTGTCTAGTCTAACCATGTCAAATTTTGACTCATACATGCATAGTTTGAAGAAATTTCAATGTTGTCCCCATTCACTGCTCACTATGCGAGGTTGGTGCAAGATGACATTTTTGGTGGGTGAATGACAGCAGTAATAAAAATGATGATCTAATGACATCATATTCTAAAGAATATGTGAGTGAATATGATGAGCTGATGACATCGTTCTCACCAACATATGTCCACTTAGTCGCAATGACACATCTTTGATTTCCTCCAACATTAAAGAAATCCCCACATTAGCAGGGAGTTTAAAAATTTTCAATAAGTGTGAGTCATTCGTGCATTCTCATACCTCATGGAAATTATCTTGTGATCATTCTCAACATTATTCACATAACCCCCACATTATATTCCCCTTAGGTACTCAATAATCCAAATTTAGAAATGACCAAAACTAATGCAACAATGATGGAACAGAAAACCTTGGAAGAGAGATATATGGTTGTAGATAAGCATAGAGGCAAGGAAAATTAGAAAACCTTTAACCCCATTCCCATGAAATAGTCGCTTATTAATTATTTAAGAGCTAAGGAAATACTCCACTAGGTTTCACATAAAGCAATCAATGGTCAGTGAAAGATGACATTGGTAGGTGAATTGAAGCTTCTGTGACATAAACTCGACTTGGTAATTCAATAATTAAACCCTCCTTAAGTATTATGCAGTGACATCAAACATCCTTAAGTATCGAAACCCTCCCATACCTTAACCCCATGCCTTTAGAAAAATTAGAAAACTTTTAACCAAGTATCTAGTCAGTGATAGTTGGAAGAAATTAGAGTGGCATTGTGATGATCCAACTCAATACAAAAGTGTACCTAATTACAACTTGAAAGAATGCTTCCACCAAACTACTCATCCATAAGAGAAAATTGTCGTTGACTTTCTCATCCAATGGAGGAGGGCAAGAAGACATATCCTTGTGATATTGTGCACCCAATGGAAGAGTAGTACCATGACATATCAAGGATGATCCCCATTATGCCCATTATGAACATTGTTGCAAACATGGAAAATCTCAAAGATTATGTGGTCGGGACATCATGCATCCTTGAGTCTTGAAACCCTCCAATATTGTCAAGGCATGTGTCTAGTATAACCATGTCAAATTTTGATGCATACAGGCACATATTGAAGAAATTTCAATGTTGGCCCCATTTACTAGTGCTCACTATGTGGGGTCGGTGCATGAAATTTGTGGTGGTTGAATTGGAATTTCCATGACATTTCAAGAGAGTTCCAACAAAGATTCTACGGATGGAAACAATGACATTTGACAAATATGAGATGCCCCATTATGAAATTTGTTGCAAACATGGACGATCTCAAAGATTATGTGGTCGGAACACCAAACATCCTTGAGTCTTGAAACCCTCCCATACCGTCAAGCATGTGTCTAGTCTAACCATGTCAAATTTCTATGCATACAGGGACATATTGAAGAAATTTCAACGTTGGCCCCATTCACTAGTGCCTCTCTAATGAAGAGGATTGTGCCTCTCTAATGAGTGTGAGGAATCTTAATGTGTCACACTCATTATAGAGGCACAATCCTCATATATGGTGGTCATTTAGGCACATACAAAGGAAAGTGGGACTTGTGTGATGGCCGAAATCCTAATGCATGACTTTTTTGAAGCATATAAAGTAAATTGTATTGCTCAATTCCCTGGATTTTAGCCTTTGACCATGGAATAGGCCCTAACAACCATCCATGGTGTACCAATCCTTGAAATGATAACCATATGTCACTCATGGTTTAAATATTATAGGGCCCTAGATATGGAACATTAACCCGATAAGTTAATGTAGTTGTTACAAGTTTTAGAAATTTACATCACATTATGGCAAAGCATATCAAAATAGTTTATCATACTCTAGATTTAGTTTAGTTAGTTTTGGCAATGAGAGTAAATTTTATTCATTTATTGAGTTAGTTTTGGAAATGGGAGTACTTTTTCTAATTTTACTCATTTTACCCATCGGTGCACTACCTCTACCAGTCGACGACGTAGTGGGAAATCCGGGAGCCCCACCAATTCCCCCTCGGGACACCCAAATATACTCAGTTGTATTCATTCAACCTCAGATGGTAGGAGGGATGGGTCCATTCCAAGAAATACCTACTTCCTTTTTCCCATAGATCTTATCCTATGGTACATCTCATCATCAGAGAAGGTCTTTGAATTTGGGGTCAAGTATTCTTCATGCCTCAGAGTATATCTCACTCTCTACTACTCTACCTTGGATGTTGTTGGGTTATGAAAAAGGTATAAATATCTTCCTTTTGTCCACAGTTTATGATATCATTCTGATTGACTTTTCAATTAATTAGGAATAAATAGGAAATAACATGATTAATATGTCTTTTAGAGTTGTTATTTAAGTTTTATTAAATAGATTCTAAATTACGATTGGAATGGTTTGATTTTGTTACAGAATTGGACAAATAATTGTCAAAGATAACCAAAGAGATTTTGGCTATGCGCAAGCTATTGGAGATTGAAGACTTTTTAGGCACAAAGCAGTTTGAAGATAATACATTTGCTATATTGTAATTTTATAATAGTAAAGAAATCCTGAGGATCTTTCGATCCTCAGGATAGCTTGATTTACCCAAACTATTGTAATATATAAGAGGGTAATAGATCTAGAAAAACATAAGAAAAAACCACATTTTAAGTATTCAAATTCAGAATTGCCCTGTGCGAGCAGTTGTTGTAAATGTTTAACCAGCTATGGAATCAATGAAAGTTTTGAGTGTTTTTATCATCCCTACGTTCTGAGTTTCTCGTAGCAGTACTTCTGAAGACCGAGGGCCCAATCTGAAG
Source organism: Picea engelmannii (assembly GCA_009831015.1). Lineage (NCBI taxonomy): Eukaryota > Viridiplantae > Streptophyta > Pinopsida > Pinales > Pinaceae > Picea > Picea engelmannii. The sequence goes on from ML784424.1 coordinate 199,501, forward strand.
AAGCTATTGTCTCATTATGTAATTATATCAGTTCAGAGTTTGATTTCTATTTCGTGATTCAGATTTCTTTTAATTGCATAAGTGTATCAATGAATTGATGATTGTTTGCAGAAGACATGCATTTCCTTAAGTATTCATGATTGTTGTTATGATTTCCATTTTTGAAGATTGTTGCTTGACAGTTCCTCACATTTTCATCTGCATTGTTCCTTTGCTTTAGATTTACAATTGTTGTTCCTTTCAGTTAAAATTACATTAGTTGTTCCTTTCAGTTAAGGTTACGATAGTTGTTCCTTTCCATTAAAGTTACATTAGTTGTCCCTTTAGATTAGAATACAGTTGTTATTTCTTTCGACAGATAGAATAATTTGCTATGTCCTTTCCAGTAACTAGAATTCATGATTGATAGATTAAATCTGCAAGTCCTTTCTTAGATTCAATTATTGCTTTATATTTAAGTGAATTCAATTAGATTAATTAGTTCCTTTCATTTTATAGCATCTTAGTAATCATATTTCAATTTCATTTAGTTCTTAGAATCTTTGGTGAACATTTGAGGAACCTGATCATTGATGAACTCGGATCTGGTTTAGCTACATGATTGTAGGCTATCTGCATAAACTTTGTCGATATTCTTGAGATAAAAGACGAATCCCTGGGTTGATAAATTAACGTTAAACTAAGGTTGTTTTTAGGACATATTTAGATCCCAACAGATGCTACAAATCTTCCCACAAGTACAACTACAACTCTTCCCACAGGCCTGTGGGTAGAGTTGCATCTACAAATTATGTGAATAAATGTTGATGTTGAAGGGGCTCAATCACATGTTGAAAATATTAATGTTGAAGCTTGGGATAAGGCTGGGGTTAATGAAAAAAATGCATCTATGGAACTGGATCGTCAAGAATGTGTGGTGTCCACAAATTTTTACATGGAATAGTTTTCCCAAGGTCCATTACAAAGGGTGTATTGAGTGTCAATGTTGAGATGGGAGCACCCAATGAGGGGATTATTGATATTTTTCGAGAGGGATACCAAATAACATGCTCCATAATTGGGAATTATTCAATGTTGAGTGACGCCCAATACATCGGTTGGCTCAATGGAGAGATTGAGCCAATGTTTGAGATAATGGTCTCCACATGTTAAACAATTTTTCATTAGGTTGAGGATTGCAATGGATTCTATTGCTATTGATAATATTACTCATGGTCAAATTTGTTTTAATCACTTTTTTTATGTTGGGTTGAAGTCATTTTCTAATGAACACCAACGTAAAACATAGAGAAAGTTCATTGAGAGGAATAAATATGACCGGACCCAATTTATCATTGATAATATCTTGATCCATGTATGAGGGTGTGAGAAATTGTGCATTCTCACAGATATTCCAAGGAAATGTGAGATGGTTAAACCGCAACATGTATTATGAACTTTTTCATTACAAATATTTGTAGATTTTGTTAGAGGAATGGAGGTTGATTATTGGTGTTCTCCACTTGACACTAAGCTAATGTTGAAAGGATACACAATATTTCACCTCGATTAGGAGAAAACAACAACATGATATGAGACATGGTTCCTAAACAAAATGGCCACATGAGATATTTCATGACAACATGTTACCCCTCTAAATGTGGACATGCTAAAATCAAGCCCTTTGCACGTCCAACATTTAGAATCGGGTCCCACTGATGTGAGGACTACAACATGTAATATAGAAAATATTGTTTGATTGGTGTGTAAGCTAAAACAATCTCATTAGGATGTCGAGTAGATTTCTCAGTTGGAAAATGAACTGTAGTAGTCTCATTTGTGTGAACAATAGTTGTAACAATGACATAATTTCAAGTTCATCAGTAACCTAAACCTAAAATAGAACCAAGAAGATATCATAGATAGATAACTAATACTAGATAAAGAGCATTACTATAATGTTCCTCTATTATTAACTTCAAGGATCTTGTCTCATGTTTCCACACCAACTCCTTCAAATTTCAATTTGTGTGTCATATGCAAGCATGTTTTAAGATTTTTGAATGTTTCTTACCATTATTGATCAGGTTAAAATTAATTAAGTTTTAGGTTATTGTAATGGGACATGGACATAAATTCCATCTCATTTGTAAAATCAATTTTTATTATGAACATGTGTGCTAGTCTTGTTGAGCATTTACATACAATAAAGCATATAGTATGTTTCAAATTAATTATCATATGCCCTCCATTTTCCAACATCCAAAGAGCTATAAATATTTGTAGATGCTACAACTGTGCCTATAGGCTTGTGGGAAGAATTGCATCTACAAATCATGTGAATACATATTGATGTCGAAGGGGCTCAAGAACATGTAGAAAACATTAGTGTTTAAGCTTGGGATAAGGTTGGGGTGAAAGAAAAAAAGGAATCTATGGAACTTGATGCTCAAGAACATGTGGGGTCCAAAAATTTTGACATGGAATGTTTTTCCCAAGGGACATTGCAAAGGGTGGGTAGAGTGTCAATGTTGATATGGGAGCACCCAATGAGGGGCTTATTGATACTTTTCCAAATGGATACCAAATAACATGATCCATAATTAGGTAGTATTCAATGTTGAGTGAGGTCCAATACATCAACTGGATCAATGAAGGAATTGAGTCAATGCTCGAGATAATGATCTCCACATGTTAAACAATTATTCACTCAGTTGAGGATTGCAAGGGAATGTTTTGCTATTGATAATCTTACTCATGGTCAAATCTGTTTTGATCATTTTTTTTTATGTTGGGTTGAATTCATTGTCTAATGAACACTAGCATAAAACATAGAGGAATTTCATTGTGAGGAATAAATATGACTAGACCCAATTTATCATTGATAATATCTTGATATGTGTGTGAGGGTGTGAGAAATTGTGCATTCTTAAGGATATTCGAAGGAAACGGGAGATGGTCAAACCACAACATGTATCGTGAACTTTTTCACCACAAATCTTTGTAGAGATTGTTAGAGGAATGGAGGTTGATTATTGGTGTTCTCCACATGCAACTAAGCTAATGTTGGAATGCTACACAATATTCTACCTCGACAAGAGAAAAAAACAACATGATATGAGACATGGTTCCTAAAAAACATGGCCACACAAGATACTTCATGACAACATGTTACCCCTCCAAATGTGAACATGCTAACATCAAGACCTTAGCATGTCCAACATTTAGAATCGGGTACCACTTGTGAGAGGACTCCAACTAGTGTCATAGAGAAGATTGCTCAGTTC
>ML784424.1:204128-218566 GCA_009831015.1 Picea engelmannii
TTTACATTCACATAATAGATCGCATTACATACATCATCATCAATAACATTTAAACATTCATAAAAGTTCATACATTTAAATTTTTAGGTGTCACTTAATAGTTTCATTGTGACTAGAAAATAAAGTATATAGGCCTCAGGTAATCCTGGCTGTCTAAGTCAAAAGGCGGAGTTACATACACCCAACCTTCGAGAAACATGTTCTCGAGGTGGTCAAAAAAGTGAGGGATAGTCTCGTCGTAGTGTCTCGGCATCTTACCAAGTAGTAGATCCTGGACTATACTTGTCCCACTAGACCTTAACTTGGTCTACCAGATGATTCCTGAGCTATCGTACTCTACGGTCCAATATGCGTAACGGTTCTACCGTGAGGGTTCCAATGTACGATATTTGCAATTCCTTCCAATTTAGTTTATGTGATTCATCAGCAACATAATGACGTAAAATAGATACATGAAATACATTATGAGTTTTATGCAAGTGGGGTGGCAGTACGAGATGATATGCAAAGGGTCCAATTTTCTCTTGGATCCTGAATGGTCCTATAAATCGAGGTGACAACTTTGTCCCCTTCCCGAACCGTATGGTACTCTTATTAGGCCTGATATGAATGAAAACCTGGTCTCCCACTTCATAACTTCGGTCGGTCCTGTGTGCATCCGCATAGCTTTTCTGCCTATCCTGTGCTTCCTTTAGTCTCTGCCTAATATGAATCACCTTTTCCTCCATTTCTTGAATCAATTCTGGCCCAACTGTTACTTGGTCTTCTAGTCTATCCCAACTCAATGGCGTTCTACATGGCCTCCCATACAAAGCTTCGTAGGGTGGCATTCCGATGGAGCTATGAAAACTGTTATTGTAGGAAAACTCTACCAAAGGTAAGTACTTCTCCCATTGGGTTTGATTATCCATTACATACATCCTAAGCATGTCTTCATGACTTGATTTACTCTCTCAGTTTTCCCATCTGTTTCAGGATGATAAGTTGTGCTTAAGTTCAACTGAGTCCCCAACGCTGACTGTAAACTTGTCCAAAACCTAGAAGTGAATCTGGAGTCCCTTTCTGAGATGATCTTCTTAGGTATCCCGTGCAAATGGATGACCTCGCTTACAAACACACGTGCCACATCAGTGACATCGTAAGTGTCTATAACCGGAATAAAATGAGCACTCTTGATTAACTTATCCACTATCACAAGAACGACATTGTGTCTATGAGATGTGAGCGGCAACCCCACAACAAAATCCATAGAGATGACTTCCCACCTGGACATAGGGACATCATGTGGTTGTAGGAGGCCTGCCGGGTGATGGTGGTCGGATTTCACTTGTTGACACTCTAGGAATTTGGCGACGAAATGGACTACATCGCGCTTCATGCCTACCCAAAAGAAGAGATTCCTCATATCTGTGTACATCTTCTTCACACCCGGATGCGCACAATAAAGTTCTCTATGGGCTTTCTTCAGGATGATGCTTCGAATATCCCCATTCTCAGGGATGTACATCCTTCCTCGATATCTTAAGAGTCCGTCTATTTCCAGACTATATCCTTCATACTTTGGATCTAACTGCCTCCCGCTCTGGAGGTTTGAAGTAACCTTTAAATACCAATTGTCTCTTGGGAGTTGTGTCAACACATGTTCCCTCATATTGACCTTTAAGGTTACCAAGGAGAAGATACGTGGTCTCCTACTCAAGGCATCTGCGACCACATTTTCCTTTCCCTTTATGTACGAAATACCAAAATCATACTCACTCATAAACTCACTCCATCGCCTTTGCCTGGCATTGAGATCTCTTTGAGTGAAGAGATGTTTTAAACTTTGATGGTCTGTTTTGAGCTCAAAGTTTCGCCCCACAAGATAGTGCCTCCAAATTTTTAGAGCTAGCATTACAACTGCCAACTCTAAATCATGAGTTGCATATAACTCTTCATGCTTCTTCAACTTCCTTGATGCATAGGCTATCACTCCTCCATCCTGCATTAGCATGGCCCCCAACCCTTACTTCGAGGCATTCGTGTAGACGGTGAAGTCCTTTTCTATATCTGGCACTCGTAGAATTGGCGCACTGGTTAGTAACCTCTTAAGCTCAATGAATGCACTATCACATTCTTCTGTCCATTCATACCTGACCCCCTTGCGTTGCAAAGTGGTGATGGGTTTCACTATTTTTGAGAATCCTTCCACAAATATATGGTAATAACCTGCTAGTCCCATGAAGCTTCTCACCTCATGGGAATTTTTCGGCACTGGCCACTCCATAATGGCATTTACCTTTTCTGGGTCCATAGAGATTCCTTCACCGGAAATGATATGACCTAAATAGTGGATCTCTTTCTGGAAGAAGGAACACTTCGAAAGCTTCCCATACAATTTGTTCTCTCTAAGGCAAGACAACATTATTCGCAAGTGTTCCTCATGTTCTCTTTCATTCTTGGAATAGATGAGGATGTCATCTAAAAAGACTTGTACAAAATGGTCTAAGTACTTCCGGAATACGTTGTTCATGAGGCTCATGAATACTGTTGGCGCATTGGTCAATCCGAAAGGTACTACAACAAACTCATAATTTCCAAACCGAGTTCGGAAGGAATTTTTTGGGATATCACCTTCCTTAATCCTTAACTGATGATACCCTGATCGTAAATCGATCTTTGAGAATACCGCTGCTCCTTTCATATGATCGAAAAGGTCATCTATTCGTGGCATTGGGTACCTATTTTTCACTGTAGCATGGTTCAAGTCCCTGTAGTCTATACACAGTCATAAGGATCTGTCCTTCTTCTTTACAAAAATCACTGGTGCGCCCCAGGGTGAAACACTGGGCCTTATTAGCCCTAAGTCCAGTAATTCTTTCAACTGCATTTGCAATTCACAAAGTTCCGGCGCTTTCATCCGATACGAAGTCTTGGAGATCGGTTCTGCACCAGGTTTTAGCTCAATAGTAAAATCAAGCTCCCTCTTAGGAGGTAACCCTGGTAACTCGTTCAGAAAAACATCCTAAAATTCTGACAATACCGGGTACTGATCTAATGAGGGTCCCTTCCTTTCATTCACTGCTTCCACTACATACAATCGACACCCATGCCTCAAGCATCGCTTAACCTTCATAGTTGATATAAAGCATAATGACACTTTTCTCTGTACACCCTGGATCTCTATTGGTCTTCCTTCATCATCGACATAAAGCACCCTCTTTGCGAAACAATCTACCAAAGCTCGGTGAGCTGCTAACCAATCCATTCCAATGATTAGGTCATATTCCCCTAGAGCAGTGACGTATACCTTTAACCTGGTAGTACACACTCCCGGGTCTACTATACAATTATCGACACTAGGTCCTACTGCTTGTTTTTCCCCTGAAGCCATCTCGAATTGTTTAAAGTCATCATGCTCGTAGGCTGCCAACCCACTCTTTTCTAATGCAGATGGTGAAATGAAACTATCTGTCGCACCAGAATCAAACAAAATATTAACATTGATATGATTTAGTGTACCTGATGACTCCACCACCGTGGATTGATGTTCGGCCTGGTGATTATTAACCACTGCATAAATCTGGTGGCTGCTACTTGCTCTCCCCATCAGTGCCTTTCCTTCTCTATGCATGAACCATGATTGTAACTCTGGGTAGTCACGTTGGTAATGGGGTCCTCCTCACCCCCAACAGGTAACACGAGATTGAACCTGTGTACTTTTATGTGATTGTCTCTGAAATGAGTTCCTTCCTTTGGAACCCCTGCCCCTACTCGTTGTTCCCTGAGATTGTCGTGGACCTGTCTGCGTCGTTGGCAATGAACGAGATGCTACACTCGCTACCATTGAAATCCCTGTGGCTACTGTCCTTGGAGAGACTCTGTTACCATATGGCTGTGGCCTTGAGCCTCCTCCCCTAGGAAATGTCCTCGGGGTCTTCCCTACAAATCCAGGACGATGCAGAAATGTTGGTCTTGTACCCCCGGTTAAGTTCATGTGTTCTTCCACATAACGTGCATTTTCCACCTCTTCCGCTACTGAAGACGGTTTCCACATCCACACCATAGCTCTTATCTTAGGGTTCAATCCATAGACGAAGTGCTCTGCCTGTCATTGGTCATTTTCCATATATGAAACATACTTGACCAGTTCCATAAATATGATCTCATATTCTTCTACAGTTCTGTTTCCTTGTACTAAGGCATGAAATTCCCCTACCTATTGTTCCTCGTAGTATGCTGGTAGATATTTCCTTTGGAACCTCTCCTCGAAAAGTTCCCAAGATACCGTGTCTGGGGTAAGGTGCAGTTGTCTTTCTAGGTTGCCCCACCAGTTCAAGGTGATATCTCTTAACTGAAAAATTGTGATCTTTGCCTTTGAGTTGGACGCATAGTTCCTTAAGGCAAAAAACCTTGTCATGCCTTCCAACCATGCTTCTGCGCGTTCACTGGCGCGACCCCCGACAAACTCCGGAAGTTTGATCTTCTGCAATTCTCGTGTGATGTCTTCGGGTGGAGGTCCTCCCCCTGAATCCCTTGATGCTTCTGGATTGCTCGTTCTAGACGGTGGGGGTTCCACTTCTGTCCCTTCTGGTTGTCGCCCCTTTAAATTCTCATTAATGGATTCCAACGTGATGCAGACCTGCCCTAGCATGTCCACTCTCACTAGGACCTTCTTCTCCACTGGCCCGAAGAGATAAAATTCCCTTCAACTCCCTTGTCGGAAGCTTTCTATACCCACAGAATTCTCTTGGCGATCTCCCTTTATCCTATCGGGAAATCGGACCTCGCAAAATTATGAGTCCTTCCCTCGGGTCTCCAAAAATCCCCGAAACCTGATGTATAATGGCCCACGCTCCCTGGCTTCTTATCGGGAATTACCACGTCGGGAAATCGGCACTCATGCTGTCATGAGTCACTGCTCGTGAAAATATCCGATTCCCGATCTCCGATGGTGCTTCTGTGACCCTTAGCCCCTTCCGGCTACTCTTTCGCATATAACCTTTCGTGTCACGAGACCACGGACTGCTCCCCGTCGAATTTTCAGACTTCGCGGGTTTGATATGTGTAGAACTTGCACTCCCGAAAATTTTGAAATGCTGAACCCCGATGCCACCTGTCTTCCACTCATTCTTACCTCCGTCGGGAAATCGTGTATCGGGATATCACGATTCCCGTGGTTGTGAGTCTCTCGTCATCGAGAACTCTGAAACGCCAAACCCCGATGCACGTGCAAGCGCTCTCCTCCACGTCACCCCTCCTCATCGTTCTATCGGGTATCGCATGATCGTGATTTCAATTACAGCATTTCCATTGCATGGGAAAATCCTGAATGTCGATCCCTGACTCTCCAGATCACTGTCACGTGTCCAGTCTGGGATCTACGGCTATGGTTCCTTTCAGAAAATTGCGGATCGCGATTTCTTCCTATGAGAGTTCTATGACTCTGGAAACTCCGATTCTCCGATGAGTCGAGTCCCAATGAGCTCTGACTCTTTCCCTACGCGCCAATGCTTAAACCCTGCGCAACTTCCCCAAGATCTGACGGTTTTCGGGACTTTGCAAATCTCCCCTGCGAATCCTGACTGTCGTCTCCTCCTCCTTGAGGATTTCTTCAGAGGACTGAAGCTCCCTTCTTAGAACTTCTCCTCGGACACTTGTGCTTACATCTCCTACCCAAATTTTCCTCAACCCAAACTCCTGGCTATCTTTCAACAATACCATGAAGGAACTATCCCTCTTGAGCTTATTCACTCGGATTCCTTCAGAGGAATTTGTGCGCACTCCTTGCGCTCAACGTTCAACAACTTCTCAAGTGTTGAATCCGTCAGGCTCTGCGCACTTCCTGCAGCAGCAGTCCTCTATCTCCGTTGCTCTGACTGACAACTGAGATCTCCAACTCTGCCTGCACACTCTTCGCGTGGCTTCAACAACCCCTGCAACTTCTGGGCAAATAAGAACAAAAGTTAGACTATCGAGCCCTCATCAACGCACTCCTTGCGGATGAATTCGACTGCACTCTTTGCAGGAATCTCCTAGCTCAGATAGAGAAACAATTGAAACTCATTCCCTCTCTCATTCAGACTTCAGTTCAAACCCTGAAATCACATGCACAACATATTCAAAGCAAATGCATAACCATAAAACAAACATCCATAAGCACATGAACAATACACACAGAGAAACAACACCAGACATGAATTTGAATCAAAGACTCTCTTCTATTAACTCAAATCTGTACATGGGTGTTCTTCATACAATTCTCTGCTTGCTCTCCTCTCTGAATGCTCCTGAATTATCTGAATTATCTAAATTATGTTACAATCTACAAAGGAGGGTGTCTATATCCGTTTTCCCTCTCGAACTCTAAAACTGTCTAATCTGGAAGTAAAATCCTATCTACCTGCATTAACTAAAGTAAATGCCGTCTATCTACTTCAGACAAGAGCGTAAGGCTCGAGGTCTGATACAACATACAACAGGCACTCCTTCATAAATGTTTCATTGAAGGATAAGGCGCTTCATCTTTAATGAAATTTCAAAAACTTATCAAGCATATATGTCATGTGTTCAAAAACACATTCCCTGGCTCCACGTTGGCTTTGGTAGTCACGATGCTCCTGCATCATACTCCTCGGCTTGAAAACTTTCATGGGCTCCTGTCCATGAGCTACTGCACGGTCTGTCCATGCCTTTGAATCACTGCTTCTATTTCCCAGCTGGCATCCTCCACTGGGTGATTTTTCCATTTGACCAGATACTCAAAATATTGCTTCCTTCCGGTCTTCTTGCTCACTCTTTTGTCAAGTATCCGCTCCATCTGTGGCCTTTCTGCAATTGGCATCTGCTTCTGCCACTGAATTTCTGGCTGCTCATCACTCCCAGCTCCTACTTCCTCAGCCTTATAGGGATATAAGTCTGAGACATTGAATGTCAGAGATATTCCGATCTCTCCTGGCAATTCAATCTCATAAGCATTTTCTCCCAACTTCTTCAGGACTCTGCATGGCCCAATTTTCTTCATTTTGAGCTTGTTGTATGTTCCCCTTGGGAACCTTTCCTTCCTCAGATGTGCCAGAACTAGATCCCCAACCTCAAATTGAAGTTGTCTCCGATGTTGATCTGCTCTGCACTTGTACTCCTGGTTCGACTCCATCAATCGCTGCTTCACTCTGCTGTGAAGTTCTCCCATCGCCTCTGCGAATTATTCAGTGCTCGCGCTCTTTGTCATTATCTGCTCTAAATCCCTCAGCTCAGATACTCCTCTTGGTTGTCTACCATATACAATCTCAAAGGGACTTTTCCATGTACTTCGATTCACCGAATCATTGTAAGTGAATTCTGCCTATGGAAACACATTTTCCCAGCTACTATGGTGCTCTGTCACTAGGCTTCTGAGTAAGTCTCCCAGACTTCTATTTACAACCTTCGTTTGCCCATTCGTCTGAGGATGATAGGATGAACTAAACATCAAGTTAGGTCCCATCTTCTTCCAGAGTGTCCTCCAGAAATGTCCAATGAACTTTGTATCCCTGTCCGGTATAATGCTTCTGGGTAGTCCATGAAGTCTAACAACCTCCTTGAAAAATAAATTTGCGATGTGAGTCACATCACTGGTCTTCTGACACAGAATAAAATGTGCCATCTTTGAAAACCTGTCAACCACCACAAAGATTGAATCATGTCCTCTTTGCGTCCTCGTTTGTCCTAATATGAAATCCATGTTGATCGCCTCCCATGGCCTTTCTGGTATGGGTAATGGTTGATAAAGACCTGTGTTTTTCTTTCTGCCCTTCAAATGCTGACAAATTCTGCACCTGTCAACAAACTTCCTGACATCTGTTCACATCTTTGGCCAGAAGTAAGCTTCGCTCAACTTTGCCAATGTCTTATCATGGCCAAAATGCCCCGCTAATCCGCCACTGTGCTTCTCCTTTATCAAGTTCTCCCTCATGGACCAATTCAAAATGCATAACTGGTTTCCTCTGAACAACAATCCATTCTGAATCATGTAATCCATCCACGGGCTTCTGTCTCTGAGAACTGGATTCTCAGCTGCCTCGTATGCCTCTGCAAAATCTGCATCACCTGCATACATGTCTTCCAGGTTTTCAAAACCCAATGTCTTGACTCGGAATTCCTGCAGCAACAAACACTTCCTGCTCAAAGCATCAGCCACTTTGTTAGAAGTCCCTGAAATGTGTTTAATTACAAATGTAATATTATGCATATACTCTACCCATCTTGCATGTTTTTGGTTCAGCTTCTCCTGCTGAGTTACAAACTGTAATGCATGATTATCACTATACAATACAAATTCTTTTGGGATCAAGTAATGCCTCCACTTCTTTAACGCCTGTATAATGGCATAAAATTCCTTATCATACATGGAGTATTTCACCTTTGCGTCATTGAGCTTCTCGCTGAAATAAGCAATCGGTCTGTCCTCCTAGCTCAAGACCACTCCTATGGCAAAGCCACTTGCATCACATTTCACTTGAAATGTCTTCATGAAATCTGGCAACACTAACACCGGCTACTCGGTGATCTTTCACTTCAACAGATTGAAGCTCTTCTCTACCTCTTCAGTCCAATGAAAAGACTTATGTCTCTTCTTGACTGTGTCCATCATTGCTGCACTAATCCCAATGAAATTCCTAATGAACTTTTGGTAGAAACTAGCCAAACCATGGAAACTTCTCACCTCAAAAATATTTCTTGGTGATGGCCAATTCTTTATTACAACCACTTTACTTGGATCCATCTTCAATTCATTTGCCGATATGACAAACCCCAAGTAAATGAGTTATGTCTTCATGAATGAAGATTTCCTCACATTGATCAACATCTTCTCTTGCTGTAGATTCCTCATTACTGCAACTAAATGCTTCAGATGTTCTTCTCTTGATTTGTTGAAAATCAATATGTCATCTAAATAAACAATGACAAACTTACCAATGAATTCTTTCAGCACTTCATTCATCAGCCTCATGAATGTACTCGGTGCATTCGTCAAACCAAACGGCATGACTAGCCATTCGTATAACCCTTTGTTGGTCTTGAAGGTTGTCTTCCATTCATCGCCTTCCCTCATGCGAATTTGATGGTATCCTCTTTTCAAATCAACCTTTGAAAAATAATTTGCCCCATGCAGGAAATCCATCAGATCGTCCATTCTCGGCAGTGGAAACCTGTACCTGATGGTGATCTTGTTAATGGCTCTAGAATCTGTATACATTCTCCAGCCTCCATCTTTCTTTGAGCTGAGTACCGTTGGAACGGCATACAGACTCAAACTTTCCCTGATCAGTCCTTTGTCCAATAGCTCCTGGACCTGCTTCTTAACCTCTTCATTCTCCTGAGGCGTCAACCTGTACGCGGCCTTGTTCGGAAAACTAGCTCCTGGTACAAGGTCTATGTGATGACTTATGCTCCTTATTGGCGGCAACGAATGAGGTAATTCGTCCACCACTATATCAGAAAAATCCTCCAACAGTTCCTGAATTTCCTCCAACAAATCGTCCATTCTTGTGCTGGTCAATATGATTCTGGGTTTTCTGACCACAAAGAATTGTGGATCCTCCTTCTTCTTTACTTCTGCCAGAAGTTCCTTCCCACTCATGAGAAGTATCCTGTTGTTCACTTCCGATTTCACCTCCTTATCTTTTATTGGAAGTAACATATGTGTTATTCCATTCTTCTCTAAAGTGTACGTATTCATTTTCCCATCATGAATTACGTTTTTGTCATACTGCCATGGTCTTCCTAGCAATAATGACATACATCCATAGGAATAACATCACAGAGAATTTTATCATTATATCCTCCAATTTTAATGTCAACTAAGCACTGTTTAGTGACACTCACCTGATGTCCCTTCTGTATCCATGAGACTTTATATGGACTCGGGTGATCATTCGTCTCCAGCTCTAGTTTCTCCACCATCTCGGTCAAAACGAGGTTGTCGGTGCTTCCACTGTCCACAATGACTTTGCATTTCCTATCTTTGGTCTTGCATGCAGTTCTAAACAATCTGCTTCTCTGAGCTGTGCCCTCCACCTCCTTCTTGGGTGTTAAGAGAACTTTATGCATCATTAATAACCTTTCATCTTCTGTGTCTTCTGCTTCAGTAGCTCGCCTTTGTGCCTCAGCGATAAGAGCTTCTCCTCCATCTTTCTTCCTGTCTGGACAGTCAACTTATTTATGCCCATTCTTTCCACATGTGTAGCATGTGATAATTCCTCCTCTGCCTCTTCCTCTACCTCTGGTACGAGGAAAAGTATTAACATCGGCGTATCCTCCACTCTGTTCTTCCAGCTGCATTTGTTGTTCAGTGTGCTGGCCTCGCTGAGAACTTCCACCTCTTTCCATTCTATTCTGAGGCTTTTTCTAGTCATCCTTAGATTTCTGGAACCTATCTTGGGCAACTGATTTTCCTCTCGGCTGGCTCTTGCCTCTGCCTCGTTGTGTTGGCTTTCGGCTTAGCTTCTATTCTGCCTTTAATGCCATCTGATACGCATCCTCAACCGTTTTGATGGTTGTCATACTCATCTCGTCCTGGATATCGTATCTTAAGCCATTCATATATCTGACGACTTTTTCATCATCACTCTCCTGATGACCTGCTCTGATATTGAGCTTATAAAATTCTTCGGTATACTCTTTCACCGTCATCAACTTCTGTCTCAGGTTCTGCATCCTCCTGAACAGTGTGATCTGATAATCCCTTGGGATGAACTTTGCCTTCATCATTGAAATCATTCGATCCCAGCTTTTGATCTTTTGTTTGCCTTTGGAACGTCTATCTGCCCGAAGCTCGTCCCACCATAATGTTGCATGTCCCTTTAGTTTCATGACAGCATGCCTTACCTTTTTATCCTCTTCAATATCCTCGTAATCGAAGTAGGTATCAAGAGATCTAATCTAGTCCAACAGATCTTCTGCATCCAGACTTCCTTCATAAGTTGGAATGTCTATTTTTGTCTTTGAACTCATCCGAGCGATAGCCTTAATTAACCACTCATTGGCTGCATCTTCAGCTGCAACTTCTCCTTGTTGTTCAGCTTCAGCTTCGCCTTCGGAGTCACTTAGATCTCCAGCATTGGTTGTGCGTCTTTGCGCCGCTTCCATGTCTTCCAATCTCGCTCTGAGATTGCGTATCTGCCTCTCCATATCTGGATTCCCTACCATCCTACCTCTTCTTCGCACATCCCTATCCTATGGATCAGGTGATTGCCTTTCTCTTCTGGGCATCATGGTGAAATTCCCTCTGTTCTCTTTGTCGCAGAAAACAAAGTGTTAATCCCGCTCCGATACCACTTGATGTGTATCAGAGTGCTTCAGTTCTTCTTTCTCCTCCTGTCTGAAATATATAGACAAGATACTCACTCTAATACCACTCTGACGCAGACCTGCCCTAGCATGTCCGCTCTCACCAGGACCTTCTTCTCCACTGGCTCGAAGAGCTAAAATGCCCTTCAACTCCCTTGTCGAAAGATTTCTGTACCCACAGAATGCTCTTGGCGATCTCCCTTTATCCTATCGGGAAATCAGACCTCGCAAGATTACGATTCCTGCCCACGGGTCTCCAAAAATCCCCGAAACCTGATGTATAATGGCCCACGCTCCCTGGCTTCTTATCGGGAATTACCACATAGAGAAATCGACACTCACGCTGTCGTTAGTCACTACTCGTGCAAGTCTCCGATTCTCGATATTCGATGGTGCTTCTGTGACCCTTAGCCCCTTCTGGCTACTCTTTCACATATAACCTGCCGTGTCACGAGACCACGGACTGCTCGCAGTCATAGTTTCAGACTTCGCGGGTTTGATATGTGTAGAACTTGCGCTCCCGGAAATTACGAAATGCCGAACCCCGATGCCACCTGTCTTCCACTCGTTCTTACCTCCGTCGGGAAATCGCGTATCGGGATATCGTGATTCTCGTGGTTGTGAGTCTCTCGTCATTGAAAACTCCGAAACGCCGAACCTCGATGCACGTGCGAGCGCTCTCCTCCATGTCACCCCTCCTCGTCGTGCTATCGGGTATCACGTGATCGCGATTTCAATTAAAGCATTTCCTTTGCATGGGAAAATCCCGAATGTCGATCCCCGACTCTCTGGATCACTGACACGTGTCCAGTCTGGGATCTACGGCTATGGTTCCTTTCGGAAAATCGCGGATCCCGATTTCTTCCTATGAGAGTTCTATGACTCTGGAAACTCCAATTCTCCGATGAGTCGAGTCCCGATGACCTCTAACTCTTTCCCTGCGTGCCAACGCTTAAACCCTGCGCAACCTCCCCGAGATCTGACAGTTTTCAGGACTTCGCAAATCTCCCCTGCGAATCCTGACCGTCGACTCCTCCTCCTTGAGGATTTCTTCAGAGGACTGAAGCTCCCTTCTGAGAACTTCTCCTCAGACACTTGCGCTTACATCTCCTGCCCGAATTTTCCTCAACCCAAATTCCTGGCTATCTTTCAACAATACCACGAAGGAACTATCCCTCTTGAGCTTATTCACTCGGATTCCTTCAGAGGAATTTGTGCACACTCCTTGCGCTCAGCGTTCAACAACTTCTCAAGTGTTGAATCCTTCAGGCTTTGCGCACTTCCTACAGCAGCGGTCCTCTATCTTCGTTGCTCTGACTGACAACTGAGATCTCCAACTCTGCCTGCACACTCTTCCTGTGGCTTCAACAACCCCTGCAACTTCTGGGAAAATAAGAACAAAAGTTAGACTATCGAGCCCTCATCAACGCACTCCTTGTGGATGAATTCGACTGCACTCTTTGCAAGAATCTCCTGGCTCAGATAGAGAAACAATTGAAAATCATTCCCTCTCTCATTCAGACTTCAGTTCAAACCCTGAAATCACATGCACAACATATTCAAAGCAAATGCATAACCAGAAAACAAACATCCATAAGCACATGAACAATACACACAGAGAAACAACACCAGACGTGAATTTGAATCAAAGACTCTCTTCTATTAACTCAAATCTGTACATGGGTGTTCTTCATACAATTCTTTGCTTGCTCTCCTCTCTGAATGCTCTTGAATTATCTAAATTATCTGAATTATGTTACAATCTACAAAGGAGGGTGTCTATATCCGTTTTCCCTCTTGAACTCTAAAACTGTCTAATCTGGAAGTAAAATCCTATCTACCTGCATTAACTAAAGTAAATGTCATCTATCTACTTCAGACAAGAGCGTAAGGCTCGAGGTCTGATACAACATACAACAGGCACTCCTTCATAAATGTTTCATTGAAGGATAAGGCGCTTCATCTTTAATGAAATTTCAAAAACTTATCAAGCATATATGTCATGTGTTCAAAAACACATGTGCTGGCTCCACGTTGGCTTTGGTAGTCACGATGCTCCTGCATCACAACGAGCGCAGTATGAGGGCTAGTTTGGGCGATGGTGGTGGTGGCGCTGGCATTGTTGGCGGTGCTTGCGATGATGCTCCCCTGCCTTGACTCCCTCAAGTCCTGGCCATCCTGTATGCTTTAACCTGCATCAACCAAAGTTGTCAGGGTGAGTTCCAGGATGTTTGAAATTGGTGCTACTTAAACTAGAAACAGGGTTAGGCGTAAGTTTTCTTTACTTGTCTGTAAACAGACATTACTCCTTTAGGGGATTGGCTAGTTTAGGATTAGGATTAAGCATCTAAGATTGATTTCTTTGCCCCTATGAAAAAAAAACTATTGGTTCCCTTTCCCTGTAGCTAGGCTAGCCTTGTGCCATACTCATCACTTCCTATGCTTACTCTCCTAGTGCATATGCCACCTCCTTCCCGCTTGTCCTAATCTAAGCCCTTTTAACTTTTTTCTTATAACTAAATATCCTCCGATGCTTGACTCGAGAGCTTTTCCTTGGCGCGTAGTGTTGGCGTTGTCGATTGCTGCATTGAGATTTAGCATTGACTTTGAATGGTGGAATGGAGTGGAGGGACTTGGTGCTCGGTTCGACGAATTATGTGTACGGTATCGTGAACCTGACGCTTGGACAATCGGAGTTTATACTTGGGATACAAAGATCAGCGGTGCCAAATAAGCCCTTACATTGATTTCCAGTGCATTCACTAATTATGATTCAACTCGGTTAGCTGGCTTCGGATCAATAGGTTAGGTAATAAGCTAGTTAGTCTTAATCTTCATACTGTATCTTCCTAATAATAATACTACTCTTATCCCGACAGTGTTACCATTAATCTAAATAAGTAAAAGAATTTATTTGTAAAGACTTATGAGGGCGCGTTGATGTTAGTATTCTTTTTAAGGCGCTTCGCTTGGTGGGGGTCGCGGGTTCAAAACCCATGGACCTCTAAAATTTATACTTAGCCCTATATTATTAAATTATTTAAATTAAAACTCATAATTATATATATATATATATATATATATATATATATATATATATATATATATATATATATATATATTAAATA
>ML784424.1:223878-241421 GCA_009831015.1 Picea engelmannii
TTCGACGGCTGAGATCTTAGCGCCCGGATCAACGGCGCTCGCGCTATCCCATCATTCTTAGTTTCTCTGTGTTTATCTCGCGTGGGCCCTTCTCCCGTCATGTCATCTTCCAGAACCACCTTTCTCTTGCTGCTCTGTATCATCCATCCACCTCCCCTCTTTGGTCCGTGTGGTCCTCCTTCCTTCTCATCATCCACTCGTTGCTTGCCGTGTGTCCCGCTCCTTTCCACGTCAGCCTCTCACCAAAGACCAAGTCCATTATCTTTCATCTTCCCCCCCTTTTCGCCTATTGTCTTCCGCCATGTGCCCTCCTCTGTCGACCTTCTCACACCTCGCCACTTCCTTCACGCCCTCATGATCCGGCACCACCACTCCTGTCATGCGCCCCATCCTTCACGCTGGCCTCCACGCTCATTCACCAAGCCAGTCAGTTATTCCAGATGGCAGCGTGCGAGGCCCTCCATGTCCCGAAGGTGCCGAGTTGGCCGAGCCATCCTCAATCCCGATGAAGCAGTTATTGAAGCGGTTGGTGGTGGTTAGACATCGCCTCCGCCATAATGGGAAGGCATGACAATGAATTAAAGGCACATCGATTCGCCGATGAAACTGTCAGAAGATCGATCACGTCTTCCATAAGTTGCACGACCATTCAAAGATTGAAGCTGCGAATTGTCAGAAGCCATGCAGACGCAAAGCTTTTAATACTACATCTCAATTTTGTTGTTGTTGCTAGTTTGAGTATATGAAGGCGTTTTCGCCATTTTTGTATCTATCGATGGTAGAGCTAAGCTCCCGACTATAAAGTTTCAGCAAACATCCTAGTTCTCTGGGTTGTGTATCTGTGTTTGAGATTTCTTGTTTTATGACAAACAGTTCTCCTTTTTTCCATCTATGTTTTCATCTCATATCAGAGAGTTCATGATCGAATGATTCGTGTGGATTGTTGCAGTGATGTTATGATAAAGGATTTGTTGTGGCATTATTGTATTCTCTGGTCTTTTGTGTTTGAATGCAAGAGGATCTTGCGTTCGAATGCTTTCTCCTTCAATCTGTTACAAACCTGATGTTTATGATAGACCTTCGCACTTTTCTCATGCAAGTCTTCCCCCTACTCACCCTTACTACAACTCACTGTTTGAAGTTTATCTAAGACCTCACTTACCCGTGCATGCCTGGCCTAGTTTCTGAGTTGAGACGACTGTTTCGAGTTTGCTTCCATTTGATCACTCCTTTCAAAAAAGTCGTGACATAAAACTGATGGGTGTCAGGCTCTGCTCCTGCAGGAAATCCAGGAGTGACTTCTGACGCTAACATTTCTGGCGCCGTTGCCGGGGACGTAGTTGAATATTTTCCCCGGGATTGAACAACAAAGATCAACTGATTCTGAAGGTGCATCAGATATCAGAACTTGAAGATTGCTACTATGCACCTGGCGACTCCATTGTGACGACTCCGCTGGGGAGAACCTGCTCTATCAAATGTGGCTTCGAGAGGCATACATATGAGGTCTAATCCACACTTGCCTTTAGCAACACCAGAAGCTGACTCGGAAGCAGTGCGCAGAAAGGGAAAGAGCTCTGCGAAAGAAGTTTCCATCGCTGAAGCAGGTAATACACCATCCCCTTCTGTGAGAACTCCATTTTCTTATTCTCAGCTTCCTAGTCGTCCTTCCTCCGAGGTTTCCCATTTTCTGAATTTCGGGAGTGTTCCTGGTGAGTTTTCTCCTCCTGGTCTGGTATCAGAAAGAGATATCCTTGTCACTCCCCCCTCCCTGGAGGTCGTGCCTCACCACAGACCTCAATCTTCTGAAGGTTTCACCACCCCTCCTTCTGTCGCTACTACTGCACAGAGAGAAGCATCTGCACACTCAGGTCCCTTGGCTCTCTCTCTGTTTTCTCCATTGTCTCCTCCAAGAACTTCTTTTCTGACATCTCCCATCCATACTCCTTCCCCTCCGAGTTCTCCCCTACCTAATATTCCTATGGCTGGTGCTAATCCCCCTCTGAATAGAATGGATGCCATATTTGCTACTAGATATGCTCCTTTAATCCTACCACATCCTATGAATCCCCTCCCTACTGGAGACTATTTGAAATACATGCCCAAGTTCAGTGGCGAGGGAGACATAACTGTTGAAGAGCACCTAGCTGCTTTTTAGAGTTATGCAGACAACTTGAATATCGAGAATGAAGATGTCTGGATGAGAGTCTTTGTCCAGAGCCTAGATGGAGAGGTGAGGAAATGGTTTAGAGGATTGGCCCCTGGATCTATTGTTGGGATTGAAGCCTTGGATAACGTCTTCCTGAGGCAATGGGGAGACAAAAAAGATTTCATGTATTACATGACAGAGTTTGGGTCTCTGAGGAAAATAGAAGGGGAATCTGTCTCAGACTTCTCCAAAATATTTAATAAGATGTATAACAAGATACCTGCAGAGATAAAGCCTTCGGAGGCCTCCGCCCAAATTTCATATGCTGGTGCATTTGATCCTGATTTCTGCCTGCTATTGAGAGAAAGAAGAGCCACCTCCCTAGCTCAAATGCAATACGCTGCCGTAGAAGTGGAATCCAACATATTGGCAGCTGACAAACTGAGGAACAAAGTAGATGCAGATAGAAGAAAGGGAAGATCTGAAGCTGCAACTTCCAGCCCATCATTGCCCATCCCTCAAGTGAATGAACTGACCGAGATAATGAAGTTACTGACCGGAGAGGTAGAGAAATTGAAGGTGGAAAGGAAACAAATGTATAAGGGCCCTCAGAACACCGAAAATAAAGGAGGTTTCAGGAGGCCAAATAATATTTCTCCCCTAACTATGCACAGAGAAAGGGGGAGAGACAGAGAAGACCAGAGAATTCAGGCCCCTTTTCAGAACCATCTGGTTGCCCATGAGGAGGAAAGAGAAACAGATGAGATGGATCCTAAAATCCACTGCCTAGAAGACACTCCTCCTTTTCCACATCTCACCCAGACTTCTTATGAAGAGTCTCTCATGGAGGGTCAGCTAAACGAATTGAGCAAAGGAGACAAGGCTAGTGGCAGTCGAGGCAGGTACAACCTGAGGTCTGACAAAAGGGCAGCAACACCTGATGTTCCTGAGAAATCCACTAGAACATAGAAACCTTATAATGAAGTAGCAGATGCTCACAGAGGTAAGAAGGCTCAACCTCTCTCTCCCATTGTCCATAATCATGTTCCTTAAATTAGAGAAATCCCAAAGCCTATGTCTTCTTTCAATTTCGAACATGAGATTCAAAAGATCAGAATTCCTGTGCCACTCACTGAGTTAATTAAACATGGGGAATTTAAAAAGCGCTTCTCTGAGATGTTGAAATATGAAACCTCATAACCTCTCACAGACTCCATAAACCTCCAATATGAAAGGCCTACAGTTGTCCTAGGTCCCATGGTAGAAGACAGAGATGATTCATCCCCTCCCTTCTACACATCTCTGAACATACATGACAAAGTGCTGCATAATTGCCTTATGGATTCAGGGGCCTCTCACAACCTCATGCCCAAAACTGTCATGGAAGAGTTGGGACTAGAAGTCACCCGAGCCTATCATGACCTCTATTCTTTTGACTCCAGGAGGGTTCAGTGTTTGGGAGTCATCAAGGACCTTGTAGTTTCCCTGTTTCAGCTACCCATGAAGAGTATGGTCATGGATGTTGTGGTAGCTGACGTCCCCCCTAAGTTTGGCATGTTGTTGTCAAGATCTTGGATAAAGAGACTGGGGGGAACCTTGCAGATGGATCTCACATATGCCACCATTCCAGTGTTTGGAGGGGAGCATAGGAGACTGTACAGAGAAGCCCAACTGGCCTACATAATCAATGATGAAGCCAAACCTACCAATCATCCCATCTATGCCTTGGACACTGATTTAGGCTCCAGTTTACTACAGCTCACCCACATTCCTGAGGCTCCTTTACAAATCAGAAAGCAACCCATTCTTAATCAGGAGACACCCCCTCCAACTACCTATGTTTGGAAGATGTTCTTTGATGGAGCTTCCTCCAGTATGGGTGCAGGTGCCGGAGTGATATTAATATCACCCTGTCGAGAGACCATATCTCTGTCATATAAGCTGGAATTCGAAATCACCAATAACGTGGGAGAGTATGAAGATCTGGTTCTGGGATTAAGAGCTGCCAAGGAAATGGGAATTAAGGAGATGACTGTGTTTGGAGATGCATAGTTGATCATCTAGCAGGTAAAAAATTCCTATCGTGCCAAGAATCCTCGGCTTAGGAATTACAGAAATGAGGTATGGGACCTGGTTGATAATTTCTTCCTGGCTTTTAACATTTCCTACATTCCAAGGGAGGAAAATGGTTCAGCCGACTTTTTGGCTGTCACAGCTAGCTTGCTCGAAGTTCCTTCACCGCCTGAGGTCAGATCCGACGTTGAAATAAAATACAGACCTTCTATACCAGACAATGTTAAATACTGGAAGGTGTTTGAAGATGATCAGGAAATCGAGAAATTCCTCCAATCCATCGATGACTTTTCCACAATGCATATAGATGAGAATCCTGATGAGGAAGGTGACCATCACCCTGGGGAGTTTGTGAATAAAATTGTTGATCACCATATCATTCAGCTACTGAGCAATTACATTCCGAAAGGACTAATCCCATTAGAAAGATTGTTCAATGGAAATGATGTGGCAGTGAAGGGTAAAGTTTTAGGTGATGATGATGACACAGCTGAGTGCAACATAGGCACACCTGAGGAGCCTAAATTGGTCAAGCTGTCAAGGAGTTTGACTGAGGAGCAGAGAGCCGGATATACTAAGTTGCTGAAGGAGTTTTCTGATGTGTTTTCATGGGCCTACGAAGACCTAAAAACGTATGACACATCAGTCATCGAGCACAAAATCCCACTGAAAGAGGAGGCTAAGCCATTCAAGCAGAAGCTGAGACAAATAAATCCCATGTAGCTACCTGTCATGGAGAAAGAGGTAAAGAAGCTGTTGGATGCCCAGATCATTGTCCCCTTGAGATATTCTGAATGGGTAGCCAATTTGGTCCCGGTGAGAAAGAAAAGTGGGGAAATCAGACTCTGCGTTGATTTCAGGAACCTGAATAGAAGTTCTAGAAAGGAAAATTATCCCCTGCCCAACATGGAACACATATTACAGAGGGTCACTGGCGCTTCCAAGATATCCATGATTGATGGTTTCTCTGGATACAATCAGATATCAGTCATGCCTGAGGACAGAGAAAAAACAACCTTCACCACCCCTTGGGGCATGTTCATGTATGCCAAAATGCCTTTCGGACCGATGAATGCAGGAGCAACATTTTAGCGGGCCATGGACATAGGTTTCATCGGGGAGAAGGACCAGTTTGTGGTGATATATCTGGATGACATCACAGTCTCCTCCAAGACTGATAAAGAGCACTGCTACCACTTAAAAAGAGTTTTCCTGAAGTGTTGGAGGTATGGCCTATCTTTAAACCCCAAGAAATCACTGTTTGCTATGCAGGAGGGAAAGTTGTTAGGACACATAGTGTCAGCAGAGGGAGTAAGGATTGACCCAAGCAGGGTGGAAGCGATTCAGACCCTGTCACTTCCCAGGTCTAAGAAGGAAGTTCAGGCATTTTTGGGGAAGGTTAACTTTCTAAGGAGATTCGTCTCGAACTTTGTCGAGCTGGTGAAACACATCACAGCCATGCTCAGGAAGGGCCATGAAGTGAACTGGACTATTGAACCCAGGGCATCCTTTTCCCAAATAAAGAAAGCATTGACCGAGGCACCTGTGCTAATCAGTCTCGATTATTCTAAAGATTTCCTAATTTTCTCATTTGCTTCTGATGACTCGGTAGCAACAGTCTTGTTGCAGAAAAACGATCAAGGGCGAGAGCAACCTATTGCTTTCCACAGCAAGGCGTTGAGAGATGCTAAACTCAGGTATGAGATCATGGAGAAGCAGGCCTATGCATTGGTGAAATCTCTCAAAGCTTTCAGGATCTATGTTTTTCACTCAAAGATCACTGCATGTGTCCCTTCAACCTCTGTGAAGGACATTCTTATACAGCCTGACATAGACGGGAGAAGGGGTAAATGGATCGCCAAGATCCTAGAATTTGACCTGGAGATTAAGCCCACCAAGTTGATAAAGGGGCAAGATTTGGCCAAGCTGCTGGATGAATCCAATTGCAAGGCTTTAGGGATTAACCTCATCAATGAGCAAGCTGAGTCATCCAACAGGAATCCTCAGACCATCATACCACTAGCAGCATGTCCCTGGTACAAGGATATCTTGTATTTTCTGCAAGAATTAAAGCCCCCTGACGGATTAGGAAAGAGTAGATCCAGAGCTTTGAAGCTCAAAGAAGTCAAGTATTGCCTCGTTGACCGAGCCTTGTATTGGAAAGACCCTCTGGGGATATTGTTAAGATGTTTGGACCTGCTGCAAGCCCAGAAGGTGATGTTCGATTTCCATAGTAGTCTCTGTGGAGGTCATCATTTTTGGAAGACCACAGCCCACAAAATCCTCCGAGCTGGGTATTATTGGCCTACTTTGTTTACTGATGTCTGCAGGGAAGTCAGGGCTTGCATCAAATGCCAGAAGTTCTCAGGTAAGCAACAACTCAAATCCTTGCCATTAAAGCCTGTCGTAGTTTCGGCACCCTTTCAGTAGTGGGGATTGGATTTCATCGGAGAGATTCATCCTCCCTCAAGTGGCCAGCACAGATGGATCCTCACTGCAACTGATTATTTCACCAAGTGGATAGAGGCTGTCCCCATCAGGAGCACTTCTCACAAAGTAATCATCAGTCTCTTGGAAGACATCATAGCCAGATTTGGTTGCCCGAGTAGGATTGTCACTGACAATGCCACCCCCTTCAGGTCTGAGCCTCTGGTCAATTTCTATGAACAGTTTGGGATTTCACTGGTTCACTCCACTCCATACTACCCTCAAGGAAATGGACTGGCAGAATCCTCCAATAAAAGCCTAATCAAGCTCATCAAAAAGCTACTGGAGGACAATCAGAGGGCCTGGGACTCAAAGATCAAATTTGCCCTTTGGGCTTATCGGGTAACAACAAAGAAATCCCTGGGTATCTCACCTTTCCAACTTGTTTACGGAATAGAGGTCGTTTCCCCCACTCAACTCGCCTTATCTGTGGCGAATTTCCTCCAAGACTTCGAAGGAGAACCTAATCATGTGATCAGAAGGATTCATCAAATGGTGGAAGTGCATCATATCAGAGAACGGGTCATGGATAGAGCCTACAATCATCAGCGGAAGATCAAACAGGCTTTCAACAGGATGAGCAGAAAGAAAGAATTCGAGCAGGGTGACCTGGTACTCAAGTGGGACGCACCCAGGCAGGACAGGGGCAAGCACAGTAAGTTTGACGCCCTCTGGTTGGGGCCTTTCAAGATCCTTGAAGCATGTTCAAACAAAACTTACAAGTTGCAGGACCTGGAAGGCGAAGAAGTTTTTAATGGCCCAGTAAATGGGCCCTTCTTGAAAAAATGTTTTCTGTGAGCCGCAGTCGGCTCTTTTGCTTTTGTAAATATCGTTTTTGTTTTGTTTTCAGTTTAATAAATGACTCCATAGCCCAACAACAAGGCACTGAATCTGCAAAATGTTCTTAGAGCATCACATGGACGACTCTATCCCCCATGGAGCCAAATGTTAGCGATATTTCTTGTAAGGGGGTTAGAATGCAAAAGAATGGGTTAAAACCCACTTGTCCTAAGTTTTGAACGCAAATGTGCATGTGGTAAGTGGTAAGCAAGTCCGGGCGGCAGCGATTCACGTGCTCGGATCAACGGTGCATATGGGATTCCGGACCCCCCCCCGCCTTTCTACCTTTAAGCGGAGGGGGGGGGTCCGGAATCGGGGGCGCATCTCTTCAACGGTCCAGATCGGCACGCCCAGATCAACGGCGATAAAGGAAATTCCGGACCCCCCTTTCCTTTCTACCTTTAAGCGGAGGGGGGGGGGGTCCGGAATCGGGGGCGCAACTTTCCGACGGTCGAGATCTTAGCGCCCGGATCAACGGCGCTCGCGCTATCCCATCATTCTTAGTTGCTCTGTGTTAAGCCCTCGTGGGCCCTTCTCCCGTCATGTCATCTTCCAGAACCACCTTTATCCTGCTGCCCTGTATCATCCATCCACCTCCCCTCTTTGGTCCGCGTGGTCCTCCTTCCTTCTCATCATCCACTCGTTGCTTGTCGTGTGTCCCGCTCCTTTCCACGTCAGCCTCTCACCAAAGAGCAAGTCCATTATCTTTCGTCTTCCCCCCCTTTTCTCCTGTTGTCTTCCGCCATGTGCCCTCCTCTGTCGACCTTCTCACACCTCGCCACTTCCTTCACGCCCTCATGATCCGGCGCCACCACTCCTGTCATGCACCCCATTCTTCACGCTGGCCTCCACGCTCATTCGCCAAGCCAGTCATTTATTCCAGGTGGCAGCGTGGGAGGCCCTCCACGTCCCGAAGGTGCCGAGTTGGTCGGGCCATCCTCAATCCTGATGAAGCAGTTATTGAAGCGGTTGGTGGTGGTTAGACATCACCTCCGCCATAATGGGAAGGCACGAAAATGAATTAAAGGCACGTCGATTCGCCGATGAAACTGTGAGAAGATCGATCGTGTCTACCATAAGTTTCACGACCATTCAAACATTGCAGCTGCGAATTGTCAGAA
This sequence comes from Picea engelmannii, assembly GCA_009831015.1. Taxonomy (NCBI): domain Eukaryota; kingdom Viridiplantae; phylum Streptophyta; class Pinopsida; order Pinales; family Pinaceae; genus Picea; species Picea engelmannii. The sequence goes on from ML784424.1 coordinate 232,549, forward strand.
GCCATGCAGATGCAAAGCTTTTAATACTACATCTCGATTTTGTTGTTGTTGCTAGTTTGAGTATATGAAGGCGTTTTCTCCATTTTTGTATCTATCGATGGTAGAGCTAAGCTCCCGACTGTAAAGTTTCAACAAACATCCTAGTTCTCTGGGTTGTGTATCTGTGTTTGAGATTTCTTGTTTTATGACAAACAGTTCTCCTTTTTTCCATCTATGTTTTCATCTCATATCAGAGAGTTCATGATCGAATGATTCGTGTGGATTGTTGCAGTGATGTTATGATAAAGGATTTGTTGTGGCATTATTGTATTCTCTGGTCTTTTTTGTTTGAATGCAAGAGGATCTTGCGTTCGAATGCTTTCTCCTTCAGTCTGTTACAAACCTGATGTTTATGACAGACCTCCACACTTTTCTCATGCAAGTCTTCCCCCTACTCACCCTTACTACAACTCACTGTTTAAAGTTTATCTAAGACCTCACTCACCCGTGCATGCCTGGCCTAGTTTTTGAGTTGAGATGATTATTTCGAGTTTTCTTCCATTTGATCACCCCTTTCAAACAAATCGTGACATAAAACTGATGGGTGTCAGGCTCTGCTCCTACAGGCAATCCAGGAGTGACTTCTGACGCTAACACCATATTTCTTGTCATGAATTATAGACTTCTTTTCCGACTCCATAACAATATTTGCATGACTTCTTTTCTCTCCATTGGGCACATGTTTATATTTAGCTTCAACAAAGTTAGAACTTCCTTCCTGGAGTATTGAAATTGTATCAGGGACAGAAGAATTAACATTATCATTTGCCTGCTTTTGAAAAGATTTAGCTTCACCTTTTCCAGTTTGGCATGTTGCAGGAGGATTTTTCTGTGTAGCAAATCCAATAACAATAAGACAATTTCAATAAACACCTCCTTTGTAAGTATGAAAAGCTAAAGAAAGGACGCACTCCAACCTAGTACAACCAATGAACTCAAAAATAATAAGACCCATGCAATGAAATAATCAAAATATTTAACAAAAAGAAAAGGACTCTGGTTTCAATCACCATAAGCATATTCAAGCATTCCAAATGGCATTGTAATGAACATAAGATTCATTTGTAAATTTTTTCTATATGAATAATCACATCCTATTAACATAACAAAAACAATCTTCACTTGGTAAACATAAGTAAACCTGAATCACTTCGCTTGGTTGGATAGTTTGAAAGGGTTTCCACCATCCAACATTTTTGTCTATCTCACCAGACTGGGTAAAATCAACTGAGCCATATATACCCTCTCCAGTGGGAACATTCTTTGTTCCAATATCAAACGTGAAAGTATCACCAATCTGAGACATAGAATTGACTTCTAAATCTCCATATTTTGTCCCAGCCTTTTCCACTTTATCATCCCCCTCACTGGAAACAAAAGACAATTTCACGGACTGAACAAGATCACTATTCTCAATAGAAGGCCCATCAATATTTGGAAGGAGAAAACAACTCTGAAAATGGTTACCATCTCTATCTGTTGCAAGAGATTTATTATCAGGTTCTAATGAGATCCCAACTTCTAAAATGACCTCCATTGCCTCAGACTTCCCTTTGGAGTTCCCAAGCTCTTCTATTTCTTTCTCATACACTTCTATAGTCACATTATGAACCTCTTGCTCCTCTTTTCCTTCTTCCCAAACAACATTCCTTTCAGGAATATCCGATTGTGAAACTTTCACCATATTTTGGTTAGAGTTATGACCTGCAGAACAAAAGCAAGGGTTCTATTCACATATACTTCATATAATTAACTTATTCTTTCGGTCACATGATTTAGGATTGAAAATCCATTTGCCAATGGGCCAATGTCACCAAATACTATAGTGTCATAAGATTTGAAGCTTTTCTAATCCGGTTGCAATAATATAAAATTTTGAGTAGGGAAACTAAAACATTGGACAGTTAAAACAATAATTAATTTCACATTAACCACTCAGTGGTTAGGTATTGCTCTGTTTTCTTCATGTTAAAATTCGCAGAAGAAAAACATTAAACTAGAAGTGCCTTGCATATATAAAAATTATTCTTTTATGAACAAAAGTATTCATTTTATGCACCTACCAAAGTGTATCTAGATTCTAAACCATAGTCCATAGTCTCCCTACATATCTAAGCAGTTTGAGTTCAAATTGAGAAAACATAAAGCATATAATATTTTACAACAAATACCTGAGTCAGGTATCGACATATATTGTTGCCCATATGAAGAGAACGTGGTGTCTGTCTTTCCTTCATCCTACACTTTGATGCCAACCAAGGTGCTATCTTCTTTAACATTCATTTCAAACTCTAGATTCATCTGATTAGCATGCTTGCTATAGTCGGACTCTGATGTAACACGAGAGTCATTTACTTGCAATGCTTGCTGTGATGTACCAGTTATAGGTTTCTCTGCTGGGAGTGCATATTTATTAGGACCTTGAAGGGAGATGGCCCCAAAATTACATCCATCAATTTCATCCCCAATATGAGAAAGAAGAAGAATGTCTTTTCCTTCTGGGGAAGTAGTTTTGACTAGGTTTTTAATGTCTTCTATTGGTAAATAAGATCTTAATGATGTATCTTTTCTTTCATTTTCTTGGTCTTGAGAAGCATTGATAGAAGATAGTTTTTCAAGAGCATGAGACGCTTGACTCCCAAATCCTTGCACATCCACATATTCATTTTGATTCATGTCACTATTAGCTTCCAAGAACTTCTCTGAACCATTTTCACCTAAGTTGCTTGTCCACTAGGGTTTTCTTGTCACTTTCTACTCATGGAAGGAAATAAGAAGCCCTATAACAGGGGAGGTCATATCATCATTTATGAGACCACTTTAGCGCATGACAACATGTGATTTCCAATGTCTTCACCATCCAAATGTGATGAAGATTAAAGGGTGCATTAGAAGATCAACACAAGTTTGTGCACTAGGGGATTAAAGTCTTCAATTTCGACTAATCAAATTAAATCCATAGTAAAAAAGAATATCAAAGAACTAATATGGGTACACCTAAACCTGTAAAGTAAGGATATGAGTGGTTATCTTGGTGGGCAATGTGAGAATTATATTAAGGTGGTTGATGCTTTGTTCCATGTTTTGAAGTTCACATTCATTAGTCAGTTGGGGCTTCACATTCTAATGAGGTGTTGAAAGACCCCATTCTAAGTCAACACTCCATCTCCTTAGAAACCTTTAGCTAATGAAATAAAATAGTCAATCCTTTGTCTCCTTAGAAACCATTAGCAACTACAATGAGGATGTCATCCTTCCACATATTCTCTTATCAACCCTTGGCTAACAGAGAGACATGAAGTCATCATAGGTGATCACTTTTTTCCATTCAAGCATTAAAAGGCCCTCATGTCAAGGGTGAATACTTTGTTTCAGTGAGGCATTGAAAGACCTTCATACTAGGGGTAAAAGGCATTGTATATTGGTTTCGATAAGGATTTGAAATGCCATGTTTGTTGGATTAATGGGGCATTGTGTCCCAGTGAGTCTTTAAAAGGTCTTCTTATGTTTTGGGTACTCTATTCCAATTAGGCCTTGAAAGGTAGGTCTACTTGGTTCTAGTAAGACTTTGAACAATCCTATTTGGTATGTCATTTTGTAATGTCCCCACTTTGGGACATCATCAAAGGGCAGAGATTTATGATGACCAGAGTAGCCAGATGGGTGCTAGAGCGAGTACAGGGGTATTTGAGAGGCATTGTGGGGTCCAGCTTGCATTGATGATCGTATTCCATCATTATGAGCCATTCCGCATAGGTTGGCCTTGGTTTCGTTGCATTCCGACGATTTCCATGATTTTGACTATTTTGAGCTATAAGTCAATGGAATTCACTTAAGAGGTCATTTTGGGCACATTACTTGGAGGAACCTCTCAGTGTAATAGCTCATTGGAATCGAGAGGAGTAACACTATAGGATGGGATGGCTAGAAGTGACTTTCAGTGGCCAGGGAAGCCACAAGGAGAGATAAGGAGCATTTCAAAGGCAAAAAGGTTAATTAATTAATTAAAGTGATTTAATTAATTAATTAAATATTAATAAAATGAAAGTCACTTTGGAGGGACAAGGTGATCCAAAAAGTATAAAGGAGAGGCAAGAGCCTCTTCTCATGGATTCATGTATGATATTATTTTGATTTCTAGCTTCTAGCTAGTGAGCCCAATATTGGGGGTTTTGAGGGTTTTGACATAACAAACCCTAGAGGATGATTCGATGGTGAAAGATTCCACCTATCTTGTCCCAAGCTTGGTCTCGGAGATGCAATACTCTCCCACACCATTTTAGTTCCATATCTACTCAGTTACAGGAGGTTTTTACATCAATTTCATGTGCAGATAGAAAGAGGGCGCACCAGTTGAGGGATTCCAGCAAGAGGGGCACACCATCTTTGGAGAGAGATTCGTTGTAGGAGATTGGCAGGGCCGTTGAGGATTCTATCACTTGGGTTTTCATTGGAGGGCCTTGGAAATCAGAGCTAGTTCTTTCTGAGACAGTTTTATGGCTCAGATTATTTCTTGAGCAACGGGGGGAATTGAAGAGAAGGAGGGCATTTTTGAGATCCAGATCTAGTCCGTTTGGAGGGGTTACACTTTAGATCTGACCCAGAGACTTTACCTAGTGACTTGCAATGTCCCGATCTACATTTCTGGAGATTTTCAGAGCATTTGGAGGCCTACTTTAGCAGGGCCGAATTATCTAGGGTTTCAGTCATCTAGTGGGGCACACCATTCAGTGGGGGATTTCAGATCTACAGAGATTGAGAGGGATCTTGGGGATTCGGTCACCTGGGTTGTTCTTACCATCACCCGATCTATCAGTTGGCATATTTATTAGGGTGATTGGACACTTTTGGCAGCAGGGCCGAGTTATTGAGGGTTTCACCCTTCTATTGGAGCGTGGCATTCTTCAGCTAGAGAGTTTGGCATTAAGATCTTCTTGTATTGATCTTCATTTCTTATTCAGCCTTTGGAGGCATATTTTGTATTAGCGGGAGCATTTTGTAGCAGCTCTTATCTATTTTCTATCTTCTTGGCCATGTGTTGAGCATTCCAGATCGACATTTTCATTGTAGCAGATTTCTCTATTTTATGAATAAAGAAGAATTGAGATGTTTTGGCTTGTCTATCTTATTTCATATGGTTGAGGTATGTTCCATGGTTATCTATTTCTGTTATTTGCTGCATACACACATATAAACACATCTAAAAGGTAGATTAGCAAAGTGTTTGATGAAATACCTCACTTAGAAAAAGTTTTAAAAGACACCAAAACAATGATGGTCCTTGCATAATGGCTTGGGATCATTACAGTGGTATCAGAGCTTAAATCCTAGAAACCTAGGGGGTCTTCCATAGGGATAAATGGATAGTTGGAAAGAAGTGGATAAGATAGCCTTTGAGATACCATGGTTGGAGATCATGTATGACGACCTTAGCAAGGAAACTAAGGCTACAATAACCTTCCTACAATATGCAGCCTTTAGAAATCCCCATTGGAGCAAATGGGATATTTTACAGGGGATGATCATAGCAGGTGAAAAGAAAAAAGAAGCAGCTATATGGTGGGAAGAACAGAGAAACCCCACGCCTAGTAGGAGCATGCAACATTGCCACAGTTGCAAGGGGTTGTGGGAACTAGATCATAGATGCAGGGGTAAAGATCAGGAGCGCATTATTGAGGCATGTCATAACAGTGAGGGTGAGGTGTGTGAGGATGGAGCGATAGATGTGGATTCAGAGCAGTCGAATGATGACAGTGACTCTTTCACAGAGGCTAGTGATAGTGACTCTACCTCAGAGGATAGTGATGATGACCCTTGCACATAGGCTAGTGATGCTTGCACGCGTGAGGAGGAGGATGACCCTTGTGTAGTGGATAGGCAGCTAGATGGACAGGATGATAGCCCTAGTGTCTCAGCAGACACATCACATACCATTGATGACCTTACGCCTCAGCAAAGTGGTGACACTAGTGAGGAGTCACACGTGTTAGCACCTAGAGATGATGAGCTTCCTATGGGAGTTGTGACACATCTGACACTTGTTCAGACACCCATGATAGCCACATCAGATGAGGAGATCAGTGGCATGTCAGGAATGATGGATGAGCCTAGTGTGAGGGATGCACACCATGGACGGGTAGACCCACAGATCCAGGATGATGCAGGAGCATCTCTCCATGCCAGCCAGTCAGCCACGTCAGCGCGCACTCATGCAGGGCTGAAAGGGAGGTGTAGCCTCATTTTGAATTTGAATTCAATGTAAATAAATGCCTTAGGCTGGTGACGGGACTCATGTTGAGAGTTCACAGAGGAGAAGAAACGCACAAGAGTCCTGGAGATCCAACACTGGGAGAGTGATTGGACGCTGAGCGCAAGGAATGCGCCAACTTTCCATTGAAGGAGTGGGAGAAACCAAGCTCAGGAGGGATAGTTTCGTGGTGAGACTTTGGGAACAGACCCAGGAGGAGCGCGAATTGAGAGAAGCTTTGGAGCGGGAGATCTCCAACAGGAAGAATCAACGGACAGGATTCGCGGAGGAGAATCGCGAAATCCTGGGGATCGTTGGATCATGGGGAAGCCGCAAGGAGTTTAACCCTTGGGCGCAGGAGAGAACCAGCCATCGAATTTCGACACATCGGGGTTCGGGCTTCGGCGATTGCAAAGGCAAGAGGTTCATTTCCTTTTGAAATCGTGAATAGCGATTTCCCGATTTAACGGGAGTCGTCGATTGTGACGAGGACAAGTGGCACGTGATCCCATCATATCAGGGTTTGGCGTTTGGAGTTTCCGACATCACAAAACTCTTGCATCGTGGATCCACGATCCGCGAAGTCCCGAAGAGGACGTGGCAGCGTGGGACCCCAGGTACTCGTGGAAGACAGGTGGCGCGATCTCGGAGAATCGACACCTCGGCACTCGGGGTTTTGAAATACGGAGTGTTGACATCGCAAAGGGCGATTTCCCGATAGTGCAAGTGGAGGACAGGCATCAGGGCGTTAAGCCATATGAGGAGGCATTAACAAGTGGCGTCAGCTCGGAGTTCGGGGATCGGAGATTTGGAGGGCGAGTGAATCGCAGTATCCTATTCGTCGATTTCGAAGATAGGGAAACCCCTGATATCCGAGGACGTTGACCCCTTTGACCATCACGATTCGGGGAAGTGAAAGACCCGATATCGTGAGAGCTGGACTCGCGAACTCGCAAGTCCCGAGTTCCGAAGATAGGGACATCTGTGGGTAACCCCCGAGGGGAGATTGGAAGAGTCCCTTGACTCTTCGGGCCAAGAATTAGAGAAGGTCCTGGTGAGAGAAGGGTGGAACTGTGAGGGTTGCCTCCCTTGCGTCAAGTGGTATCAGAACTGGAAATTCTTGCCTGTAGATTTCAGGCAGGAAGAGACAGAGGAGCGGAAGAAGACAGAGTTGCCGAGGACTCTGGGAGCACTCTGATACTCACGACTTGCGTCAAGTGGTATCAGAGCCGGATTTCATCTGTATATTGCAGGTGAAGGAAGACAGGGTTGCTGAGAACTCTGCGGGGACTTGCTTGCTGGAGGTAGCAGTCCGTAGATAGTCAGAGGGAGACTGTAGAAGGAAGCTGAGCACTCAGGATTGTTGGAGTGACAGCAGCAGGTCTGTCGAGAAAACAGATAGACACAACAAAATGGCTACTGAAGGCCATAGGAAGAAAAGCAAGGCAGAAAAGCTTGCAGAAGAAGCAGAAATGACTAGAAAGCTTTATGAATTAAAAGTAGACATAGAGAAGATGGAACTGCGAATGCGGTAGGATAGAAGGAGGAGACGACTGCATGAATTGCCAATGAAGAAGGAAAAAGAGAAATGGTCAGTCCAGAAGCTGATGGTCATAGGACATCGTAGGCTGTTGAAAAGATGGCTGAGGTATGCTGAGAACCTCAGGGCCACAGAAGAAAACATGATTTGTTACTGTTGGCCAGAGACAGGAAAAAGTCTCGATGGTGATGATGATGATGATGATTGGGATAAATTGGAATCAACTGATGGTTTCAAGTACTGCCGGTTGGGCAGAAAAGAAGAAATTCCATCTTGCCTAGAGGGCAACAGATTGAGATCAGTTGAGGGTCTCAAAGACTGTCGTGAGGACAGTCAGGGAATTTCAGAGTGCCAGTTGGACAAGGAAACAAAGATGAGATCAGCTGAAGATCTCATGGACTGTCAAGAGGACAATGAGTTGAGATCGGCTGAGGATCTCAAAGACTGTCGTGAGGAAAGCCAGGAAACTTTGCATTGCCATCTGGGCGATGAAAGGAGATCAGGTGAAGATCTCGAAGACTGCCAAGAGGGCAGCGGAAGCATACTAAGCTGCCTGGAGGGCAGAGATGAAAAATTGAGACTGTCTGAGAGTCTCTTGGACTCAAGGGAGAGTTCAATTCAGAAAAGGTTGCTGATGAGGATGGGATCGGTTGATCTCATAATCTGCCAGGGAAGCAGCAGTGAAAGCATCCCATATGGCCAGATGGGCAGGGATGACTTGAGAAGTTAGATTCAGCCAGGAGAGATGACAGAACAGATAAGCTCGCAAGAAGATCAGTAGGTGCAGATGACAGAGGTGAAAGACCAGAATGATATTCTGATGATTGGGGGAATACAAATATTCCTGCCATTTGCCCAGGAGGAGGCAGAAAATTCTGTTCAAAATGCAACAACAGCAGGGGAACAATCACAGTTGGAGATGACTGTCGAAGAAGAAGAATTGGAGCAGGTATCTGAGACTGCCCAAGCGGATGAAGAGAAGAATGAGTGTTCTGAGGAACAACTCAATGATTTCAGCCAGCAAGCTGAAAGAGCTGTAGCACTGAG
>ML784424.1:247967-261468 GCA_009831015.1 Picea engelmannii
ATGGCTCAGATTATTTCTTGAGCAGTGGGGCGAATTGAAGAGAAGGAGGGCGTTTTTGAGATCCAGATCTAGTCTGTTTGGAGGGGTTACACTTCATATCTGACCCTGAGACTTTACCTAGTGACTTGCAGTGTCCCGATCTACATTTCTAGATATTTTCAGAGCATTTGGAGGCCTCTTTTAGCAGGGCTGAATTATCTAGGGTTTCAATCATCTAGTGGGGCACACCATTCAGTGGGGGATTTCAAATCTACAGAGATTGAGAGGGATCTTGGGGATTCGGTCACCTGGGTTGTTCTTACCATCACCCGATCTATCAGTTGGCATATTTATTAGGGTGATTGGACACTTTTGGCAGCAGGGCCGAGTTATTGAGGGTTTCAACGTTCTATTGGAGCGTGGCATTCTTCAGCGAGAGAGTTTGGCATCTAGATCTGCTTGTATTGATCTTCATTTCTTATTCATCCTTTGGAGGCATCTTTTGTATTAGTGGGAGAATTTTGTAGCATCTCTTATCTATTGTCTATCTTCTTGGCCATCTGTTGAGCATTCCAGATCGGCATCTTCATTGTAGCAAATTTCTCTATTTTATGAATAAAGAAGAATTGAGATGTTTTGGCTTGTCTATCTTATTGCATATGGTTGAGGTATGTTCCATGGTTATCTCTTTCTGTTATTTGTTGCATACACACATATAAACAGATCTAAAAGGTAGATTAACAAAGTGTTTGATGAAATACCTCACTCAGAAAAAGTTTTAAAAGACACCAAAACAATGATGAGCCTTGCATAATGGCTTGGGATCATTACACATTTGGGGTGCATACTTCATTCCAATAAAGCCTTTAAGGTCCTTTCATTTAATGTGGTTTTAAAGAGTATGCCATTTGATTCTAGAGTGATCATCCCTTATCTTACAAAGGATAATATTTTAAGATCAATGCTTCAAATAATAAGGGCTTGCTTGAAAATAAATTTTATTTGATTTTAGTCATACACCGTGCCAACCTTATTTAGGTCTTGTAAGACATTAAATGGCTTCTTAGATATCATCATAGAAAATGTAAGGTCTTGGTCTTTATCTCCTCTACATAAGTTTTATTTTTTTCTCTCTAAAAGGAATTAGAGTTCTATCAAGGGATGTTTGCCACAAAGCTCTTAATATGGAGAAAAAATCCTCTTTGCCCCAAGCATCATAGTTTGATGACTGAAGCTTCACATGAGCTAGTTCAAAATCCACCTCTCACCCATTTGTTCACTTCAAAGGTTGATCCAAAATGGATCATGAGACAAAGTCGAGGTGACTTTATAGATTGAAGGTGTTTTTTACCAAGGTTGAATTCTAGAGCTTCAAACCCATGAGAATGGAAGCAACTTATAGAATTTTGATGAGACATATGTGGAAGGGGAGTGGATCATTGTGTCTTGACCATGACTTTGTGGTCGATGGATGATAGGGATGATTTTAAGGATGAAAATTTATATGAAAATGTAGAAACATGGGCTAATGTTACTAGTACTTAATATGCAAAATGTAAAATGTTTGGTGATATTTTTGTGAAAATATTCAAATTTATAAGGATTTTATATAGTTTCTAGAAAATTTTGTCGATTTCTAAGGTAAAATAATTTTATTCTATGGAATTTGGGCCAATTGTTTTTAGAAAAAATGGAAATTGACAATTTTTTTTTTGGGAAAAACCATGGAAAATTAGCCCATTTGCGAAATTTAACCCCTAAAATAATCTATGGTGGATGATGAGTTCATATTCCACTAAACTCACAATTTTTGTTGCTATCGTTCAATGCAGTGTTGGGTTTCAATGACACCATATTTAGACACTGCCGTAAAAACTAAAAATATTTTGGTTCTAAGATGTTCATAATGGATCATCTATGTATACATTTTTAGCTACAAAAAGTTCTCTTGATTGTGAGAGATGATGCTAGGATATTAGCTATTGATGTTGGCCCTCAAATTCACACTTCAAAATCTTTTATTTATTTTTATCCATAAATGTTTTTGATTAATTAGTAGACGCTATTAACCACAACTCTGCACACTTTAATGTGGGGGGATATAGATTTGAACCAAGCAACACTTTTATGAAAAATCAAAGACTTGTTGGTTTTTGGATGATCTCCAACCACACTTTATTAAGCTGAAGGCATTCTTTAAGGGGAGGTTCTTCTCTCGACTTTCGTAGTCTGTCGAAGGCGTATGGAAGGAAGCCATGTGTTAATGTACGTGGCAGTGCGTATACCTCCGGGTATAAAGACATGTGGAGCGAAGAGAGAGTGTTCGGAATGTGTCGTCGCTGCTGGGAGGTCCCACCCTAATCTTATATCTGCGCATTCCATTCTGCAACCGCGCTTCAGTCAATGCATCCCTTCTCAAGGCTTGCTTCATCCTCTCCAGAGCCTGTGCTACCTCAATGACATTGAAGACCCTGGCTTTCAAACTATATCAAAAAAAACGAAATCGATCAAGTAATAGATTGATACTCACAGGTCTCCTCATATGCCCGATACCGAACTCCTGGCACCGCTTAACTATGGAACCCAGATCAATCCCCCAGTATTCACTGTCCTTATCCTGCTGTAAGTTCAAGGTATCAGTCACTCCCTCTTCCTCTTTAATCCTGTCGATGTCTTCGACATTCTGAGGCTGTGAACCCACAATCAAATTGGGCGTAATGCGAGTGTAATTCATTTCTGCGAATCCACAAGACCAGCTTTAGCCTAAAACAATAACAACTAGGATTGAACGAGACGCAGATCGCGTGTTCGAACCTAGGTCGTGATGATATTTGAGGGTTTCTCATCTGGCGCTGCATTGCCCTGTTATATTTGTCGCTCTTCTTCTCTGTTTGGCCGAGGGAATCCACGGCTCTTCCTTTGGTAGACGGAAACAGTACCTTCTGGGGAAGTGAAATGGAGATCCGGTTTCTCATTGCTGAAGGGCCATCAAACATCCTCTTGCAGCAGAAGTTCGAAGCCCGGGGAAGTCGTCTCAAGGTTTGGCTTGTGGTGATATCCATGGAGAGATTCGTAATAGAATATCCCCTCAAAACCATCGACATAGCGTGTGCGACTCTGCGTTTTCAATTGCTAAGAGTGAATTTGGTGGGGGTTCCACAATGAAGCTGTTATTCCTGGGGCTCCATGAAACTATCGAGTCCGTGGAGCTGTCGTCCACCATGTCATACGTCTTGGTGAGAAATGGAGGCACCGCATTGCCGTCGTTGTTCCGAGATCCTTCCATATCCTAAAACCCCAGAAATCGAAAAAACCGAAATCAATACACGGACTCAGCCTGCCATGGGACCTCAAATTTACATCATTCGGAAGCTCATCCAAAGCCCGACAGAGATCTAGACCAGGCAGAGAGAAAACGAGGCAACAAAAGGAAGGGGAATTAATCTTGTGACCGGGAGGATCCCTTCGTTTCCTTTTTTCTTTTACGATCCCTTCGTTTCCTTTTTTCTTTTACTGTGGGGCGTCGACATAGTCCTGTTCTTCTTTCTGCAATGACTTGGTTGTTCCGCAACTGGAAAATAATGACAGTGTCGTATTTATTTACTTATATTTTAAAAGTGGTCACGATGTTGTTCCGCACTGGAGATGTCAGTCCTTAGATCTCGCTGAAGAGCTCATCTTTCACATCAACTATTTGGGCGCCCATCAACCCCACCTTCACCCTCAACTTCTCCAAAGGTTAAATTATTATTTTTTACTTGATGATGACTGTATTTCATTTCAATTTGTTAGGTTGATGGGGGATATTCGAGGTTTTCCATGGAGGAAGCATCTTTGAATTAAAGACTAGACTCTGCAGAGCGAGTCAAATAATTGTTCAATATTACCAGCTAATACGTCTCGGGTTCAAGGTTTGTTGTTGCCTTTCAAACTTCTATTAGATTTATTTCATTCAGCTGTAATCCCTGTGAAAATATTGTATTTGATGTGTTTTGAATTGTGTGTTTGTTTGGGTAGGGCTATTGGAATATTATGTGTAACTGTGAAAAATGCCAAGGCTCTCACCGATGGTCTGTTGAGGTCCGGGTGGTTCAACATACTGTCAAAAGAGGTTGGGGTCCCTCTGGTGGCGTTCTCGCTCAAGGACAATAGAAGGCACGATGAGTATGACATCTCTGAGCACCACTTCTACGTGTGGTGGTTCCCGAAGATTGATAACTCTTCTCTGTATCTTTCCATGACATTTGGAATTTGAGAATCATAGTCAGATCAAGAGATCTAAGGACATTGAGGGAAAATCCTCCTTTTCGTGTTTGTTCATGCAAATGAAATGCAATAGGTTTTTAGGTATTGATCACTTATCAACAATTTATCATCTATTCATTTCCATGACTATTTTGTTAGAACTCAATGACCCACTGGATGTTATCAACAGGTTGGTTGAGAGGTTTCATAGCAGACTATGGAGTCCCGATGATGATTTTAGTATGGTCAATAGTCTCATATTCTGCATTAGATAAAGTACCCACTTGTGTGTCCCAAGAAGACTCTTCAGCCTCGACCCATGGGCTCCTAGAGCTTCATCTAACTCGACGATTATTAGGGTAATGAGTACTTAGGTTGTAGGAGAAAATGATTCTGACGTATATGACATATTTCATTATCCTCTAAATTTGCCATGGCTTGGTTAGAAAAGCTCAGCTGACAGTTCAATAATTTTATTTTGCAGGACATGCTTAACGTACCCCCATGTACATTTTAGCAACACTTATACATGCCATTATGATAGTTGGACTCTATTTCTTTGGTCATAGTGTGGCATCCCAGTGGGAGTTAGCCAGACTCAAAATTCAGCGACACTAGAACCGGAGACCTAATGGAAAACTCCACCTTGAACAGTCCATTCGAATTGATTGAGCTAACCCACTAGGCTAACTCTGATTCCTGAATTATTTGTAGATATTGACTTTTTCCCTGAAAACTAAATCCTTGTTCTTTTGGAACAAGAACATGGAGAAAATCTTATTAGGTTACAATTTACAAATGTCTTATAATCAGTCGGCTATACCAGTAGGGAGATTTAATGTAACAACCCTAGTTAATTATATAATTATCATGATTAAATATTTGTTTAATGTATATTAGTTTAATAAATTATTAATTTAGATTTTTTTTTGAATACTTATTTTATAATATAATTGTATTGGTAGATGGACCAATTTATGGAGGGGGATAAGGTGGTTGAGTGTTTAATGGCGGGATAAGGCGGTTGGATAAGGGAGGAGAATGAAGATAAGGCAAGGGAGAGGACTCCGGAAGGGGGATCTTTTGGGTGGAGTAATATTTTCATATTAGGAGAAGGTGAGAAAAATGGGAGGTGGGAAGGAGAAGGGAGGAAGCAGTTTGGGACTGTGTATCTATTTTGCAACTGTATGGTGCTTACAAATGACTTGAGGAATCTCACAGGGGGCACGTGTTGCTGAGAATTTTGGGCTCGAGGGTCAGGAAACTGTAAGGAATTCTGGGGCTAAGGAGTCGGATAAATTGTTCCTAGCTGGCTGGGAGGTTAATCAGATTGGGAAGAGCTTCAAAATAGCATGAGTTTGAGGTAGATACGTTTCATTATCATTATTATTATGTTGTTTTTCATTATTGTTATGTTGTTCATTATCATTATGCTGAACATGTTGTTCACTATTATGTTGTTCATTTTTAATTTTGTTGAACATTGTTATTATGCTGAATAGTGAATAAAGAAGAAAATAGGATAGAATTTCTATATTGAGATTCATGTTTTATAAACCTCTGTATGGACAGGCTTTACACATGGTATCAGAGCTATAGTTTAAACTCTGGGGCCAAGGTCCTACCTACCCACCCATCCTCTTGACTCTTGACTGAAAGCTATGTCATGTGTCATGTAAACAACCCCGAAAACCTGCAACCTAAAACCCTTTAGTTACAACCCTTGAAACCCTTTCCAACAATTGAGAAAACAACCCTGAAACCCTCTAAAACTTTAAAACTGTTGACCCGTACAAGTGAAATCCTTGAAAGGAGTTATGTAGACAAAAATGATTAGACACATATAAATAATTTGTATATGAAAATATATATTGGAGTGTAAATATAAATCTGGGCCGGAGGCCAAGCTCCAAGCTCCAACTCCACCTAACCTACAAGCCAACACAACACTAAACACCAAAGGCGAGACTAAACGTCGAGTCATAATGAGGAGGGAAGCCGACAGGTCAATAGTTGCGCACTAGAGTGCCATGGGAGGAACCCATGAGAAAAAACACTTCCAACCCATTCTCCCTCGGCTCTCCATCCCCAAATCCTACACCCACTCGCTTGCATACGCTCCCCACCCTTGGGCCGCCTCCTCCAATGCTTGAGCTCATAGGCACCAGGGTCGACCGAGCAGAGGGAACATCCATGACCGGCCTCATCCTTCACCTCTACGTGTAATGACTGAGCAAACGAAAAATGAAAATGAACAAGAAGTCGAGCGAGAGTAGGGTTTGAAGTGTGGAATGATGTGAGTGAGAAAAGAGTAAGGTTTGAGCGAGGGGGAACGTGGGCCTCATGCGAGGTCCCACGATACCTCAATGCCCCATATACATATAATTCTACAATTATATATTTATTTATTTATACTTGAGTAATGTGAGGGAATTTTAATCAAATAATCTTTCTTGGAAGGAAAATATGTGTTTTCTTATATTTCTTATTTGAAAATTTTCAACCTATTCATTATTAAAATATTGAAAATGTTAGTGATTTTATTATTAAATAATGTTAAAGATTTTATTATTAAATAGTTAAATAATTACTTTCATATTATTATTTTATTATTAAATAATGGTTAATTTTTTTTTTCAAGTAATAATTTTCACTATACACTTAAAACAAATATTTCTTTCCAATAAAATGTGTATTTAATTATTTCATTAAATATAATCTTTAGTTTTAGGACTCGATTAAAAAACGAATATTTCTTTCAAATAAAAAGTGTATCTAATTATTTTATTAAATATAAGCTTTAGTTTTGGGCATCGAGGATTCAATTAATGGTTAAATTCAATGCACAAACACCCAACCTTCAACACGTTAATCTTAGATTATTGAGGAAAAAAAAACATAAAAAAAAATAGCTTATTTATAACATTACACAAAGCTATTGAATGAGGGGGGGATTTATGACCGAGACTGATTATGCAAAGATATGAGCTCTACAAGGGTATAAAGTTTTATAGGGAAGGGATAGGCACTTGATTAAAGAAGTCAATTAGAGTAATTGGCGAGTGCACCATAGTGCTAGCATAGCTAGAAATCTAAGAGAGAGAATAAGGTACCTACTAAAACACTCAGCTTAGATGCTTTAACCTTGACCTTTAGCCACTTACCCTAAAGAGAGTAACATCTATTTACAGACAAGTATAAAAAAACTTACGCCTAACCCTATGTTTATAATTATAAGTTGCGTGAATGTGAACTACCTTAGAGTATTCTTTGATGAGCATTTGGTTTGATGCAGATTCAATTATACAGGATGGTTAGGACTCGAGGAAGTCGAGGCCGAGTGGCATCGTCGCAAGGACCGCCACCACCATCGCCTGAATTAGCTCTCATTTTGCACTCTTTGGAGGCTATAAATGAGACTTTAAAGGGGCGTTAGCCAACAGGGGTCAAAGTGGAGCCCCCACCATTTGGAGTGGATAACCCTGAAGCATCGAGGGATTCAGGGGTAGGGCCTCCACTCGAGGACATCACTAGAGAAATGTAGAAGATCAAACTTCCATAGTTTGTTGGGGGTCATGCCAATGAATGTGCAGAGGCATGGTTGGAAGGAATTCTACGTATCGGACGCGGGAACCCTCATGGTAGAACTGTTACGCATATTGGACCGTAGAGTCCAACAGCTCATGAACTTTCTGGTAGACCAAATTAAGGTCGAGTGGGACAAGTATAATACAGGATATCCTACTTGGGAGGATGTCGAGACATTACGACGAGATTATCCCTCACTTTTTGACCACCTCGAGAATATGTTTCTCGAAGGTTGGGTGTATGTAACACCACCTTTTGACTTAGACAACTAGGATTACCTGAGGCCTAATCACCTATATTTTCTATTCACTGTGAAGCTATTAATGATACACTTGAACTTTTAAGACGTATGAACCTATATGAATGTTTAAACGTTATTTGAATGATGATGGATATGATGCGATCTATTATGTGAATGTAAATTCTATGAATGTTTAAATGTTATTTGAATGATGATGGATATGATGTGATCTATTATGCGAATGTAAATTCTATGAATGTTTAAATGTTATTTGAATGATGATGGATATGATGCGATCTATTATGTGAATGTAAATTCTATGAATGTTTAAATGTTATTTGAAGGATGATGGATATGATGCGATCTATTATGTGAATGTAAATTCTATAAATGTTTAACGTTATGTAAATGATGATGGATATGATGCAATCTATTATGTAAATGAAAATTCCATGAATGGGTAACATTAATTGAATTATGGGGATATTATGAGATCTATTTCTAACTTGAAAATGTTGACATTTAAAGTTGTTGGTACATGGATACCAAATTGAGTTTATGGTCGAATGCATTTACATGATGATAATGCATAGATATGTATGAGTTTGTGTTATAGACTAATTTGCAGGTCAATGGGCTATGAAATAGCCAAGGGATCATGGTAATAAAAGTGGATGTCATGACCACCGACTGAGAAACAATATGGTATGAACCTTTGTATGTGAAATTATATTGGTACAAATGCACTGCTATGATATGTGTACTAGTGCAGGTTTTCAGGTGGTGAGACTACCCAAAAACTGAATAAATGATGAAAAAATTCCCAGCAACACAGTGTCACTGTATATTCCATGGTAGGGTGTGGAACCTAGTCCTCTTAGGAGGGGTGGAGGCATTTCCCACCGTGTATCCTCTGAAACTTGGAGTCATAAGAGGACGGTGTTAGCTCACGCTCCCCTAGACATGTGATGATGATTGCCAGTTGCCTACTGGGAAATCTTGGTCAAGATAGTGACACTTGCGCTTACGGGTTCTATTTGGAGTTAGGTCTATATAGTTGACACTCCAAGATAGTCCAAAAGAGAAAGGATAGGAATGGAAGATTGAAGTAAGTTAGGGAGGAAGGATGAATAGAAATAGTTGAGAGTGTATGGAGATTTTCCTTATCGTGGAATTTATTATTTTCCCTTTTGAAAAGAAAATATGTATATATGTATATTCATAATTACTTAACTAAACTACAATTGTCTAAATAAACGTCATTGAGCTAGATTATTGTAATTAAGGGATTTCACAAACATTTGATTGGTTTATTATCTTTTATAAAATGAATAGTCTTGTTGATTGGATTGGATGCATACACGAATTACTATAGGTGTGATAGTTATTGTCATTAGTACATGTGCGAGACTTGTGTGTGCTAGATACACATGCATTTCTTGCACACGTACACTAGTACGTATGAGTTTTATATAGATTACTTACTAATAATGTTGTTTATTGGATATGAATATGTGAACCATGTGTCATTTCCCTTGTATTATAAATTACTCTAACTTCGGGACGATGTTTCTTGAAGGATTGGTGTATGTAACAACCCTAGTTAATTTTTTAATTATCATGATTAAATATTTGTTTAATAAATATTAGTTTAATAAATTATTAACTTATATATTTTTTTGAAGACTTATTTTATAATATAATTGTATTGGTAGATGGACCAAATTATGGGGGGGGATAAGGTGGTTGAGTGTTTAATGGGGGGATAAGGCGGTTGGATAAGGGAGGAGAAGGAAGATAAGGAAAGGGAGAGGACTCGGGAAGGGGGATCTTTTGGGTGGAGTAATATTTTAATATTAGGAGAGGGTGAGAAAAAGGGGATGTGGGAAGGAGAAGGGAGGAAGCAGTTTGAGACTGTGAATCTGTTCTACAACTGTTTTGTGCCTACAACTGACTTAAGGACTCTCACAGGGGGCACGTGTTGCTGGGAATTTTGGGCTCGGGGGCCAGGAAACTGTAAGGAATCCTGGGGCTAGGGATTTGGATAGGTTGTTCATAGTTGGCTAGGAGGTTAATCAGTTTGGGCAGAACTTCAAAACAACATCAGTTTGAGGTAGATACATTTCATTATCATTATTATTATGTTGTTGTTCATTATTGTTATGTTGTTCATTATCATTATGCTGAACATGTTATTCATTATTATGCTGTTCATTTTTTATTTTGTTGACCATTGTTATTATGTTGAATAATGAATAAAGAAGAAAATAGGATAGACTCTCTATATTTAGATTCATGTTTTATAAAGCTCTGTATGGACAGGCTTTACATTTGATCTGATCTGCACTGTAGTCTCTTGATGGTAATTGTTTTTATAATTCAAATTTATCTTTCCTTAACTATGATAATTTTTCTATGATATTCTACTTTTTAATGGGGTTACAAGCGACTAACTGACATACAACCAAAATCCCTCCAATGCAGGTATTGTTATGTGGACTTCTTGGAATTCCCCCTTCCAATGGTGTTCTTCCACAGTCCCTCATGCATACCAAAAGCCTTGCGGTCCTCAAGAGACAAATTTGTTTGATCTTCTCCATGCTTGTAGCATTTGATGAGTAAGCATTTTTGTTTTTTATTCAAAAGAGCCGACTCTGATTTGAACTCGTTTGAAAAAATAAGGCAAAAAGGCTACATTCTCTGATTGATTTTTTTACGAGTCTTTTTACAGTTGTCTGATGTGGATGTGTGCTTTTGTAGATTATCCGAAAAAAATGGTAGAAAGTGCCAAGAAAAGTATTGAATAACAGACCAGTACATTAGAGATTTATGGCACCATGCAATTTTTTTTTGTCAAAATGGAGCAGAAGGGGCCAGTGAGTGTTATCCTTTGCTGCTTTGTTTCCTTTCTTGAATTTGATATGGCTAGAAAGCTTCCCTTATACCTAAATTCAAAATTTCCTTAATTCCCTTGTAGACATTGAAGGATTTGAATGAACTGAAAGATTTGAAAGAAATAGTCTTGAGGAGTACAAATGATGAAAAATATGGGAATGATTTTGACCCTGAAAAGCATATTGAAGCATGTCTTCCAGTGAGAGTTAAAGAGAAACGACTGAGCAACTTGATGCAGTCCCTTCTTGTGGGTGGATCTGTGGGCCTCATGCCTATAATAAAAAATATTCCTACGTCTGTGTTATGGGGTTATTTTTCTTACATGGCAATAGAAAGTTTACAAGGAAATCAATTATGGGAAACATTGCTTCTATTGTTCATTGCTCCAACGCGAAGATACAAATGTGTTCCAAAACTTACTATTCTAAATCTTTAATTAGTTGTAAGCATCCATCTATACCATGGTTGCCCAGTTTTAGAATTCTTTATGAGAAGCAGAAAGAGGAAGATGCTCTTCATTGAAGTATTTGGAGATAACAAACAATTGCTTTTGTTAATCAAATTTTTTCATAGAATAGACAGGTTTCTGCACCAGCATAGCAACCTTGCATCTACTATTTATATAACATGTGTGTTTCTTTTCAGTTCCTCTTGGTATGTACCTGAGAAATTTCAATGTTTTATGTGCATGCAGGGTTCTTGAGGATTTGCATGCATCATTTGTGGAAACAATGCCATTTAAAACCATTTCTCTCTTTACAATATTTTAGTTCATTTATTTGCTATCATGTTTTGGGGTTACATGGATACCAATAGTTGGAATACTTTTCCCTATCCCTTTCTTTTTGTTGATACCAATCAGATATTACATTCTACCAAAGATCTTTGAATCAAAGTACTTATCAGAACTGGATGCAACTGAGTATGAGGAAAGTGCGACGTTTCCCCATCGTGACCTGAGCCTCTCAATTCGGGCAATAACCTCTATTTGGGGATTGATTCTTTGGACTATTCTGTTCATGCATCTCTTTTCAATTGTTTGTGGATTTCTTGATAAATGGAAAAGTAAAATTTCTCCCAAACACGAATAAATTCATGAACAGGGGATAAAGTTAAGGCTTCTACTTAACAAGTCTTGGGCATATTCTTAAACCCTTTGTTGGAAAAACTCCAAATTAAAAACCTTTTCTCCTTCTGAAGATTAAACAAAAGGTCCTTTCACAAGGCACACTACCAATGTTATGTCCAAATTTGCAAGCAACTGGCGTGACCTCCAATATCAACGGTGAGAAAGTAGGTGCCTCATGATCCAGATGGATATTGGCGGCCACCCACCTTTTCCAACTGGCTCAAAACAGTTTTTTGACAATTTTGGCAATTTACTATTTTTAGCAATTTTAACTTCCGGGGCCATTTTGAGGGCCTAAATGAAGGTTTTTCAGGATCGAGCTTCTCAATGATGGTCGAAGGCATGATTGAGCCCCCAAAATGAATCTCCTTGACGATACATTTCCAATGGGCTATCACATGCCTAACCCTAGGAGATGAAGTTCCAAAAGTCAAGTGGGCCCCATTTGGGTAAGTTAGTACATCAACTTCCTGGGGTCGTAGATGTCCAGAAAGAGACCAAGCAGTTCTAGATTTCACAAATATATTCCATACCTTGTGCACCAAGCTGGGTATCAAAGATTCATAGCGACATTTGGTGCTCAAGTATCGTGGTGCTCTGCATAGTTACATCTAGAACAAAATGGAATTTCTGGACATATCATCCTTGGGCACAACCTACCGATATGCTGTCAAAATCGAGCATAATCTCAAACAAAAGACGTGGAAATTTGGTCCTGGGAAACCCTCACAACAAAATACAGGAAAGGGCAACCCCAACCCATAGAACAAAGGACAGAGTAAAGATGGACAGTATCAGGACAACTAGTCCAAGCCGCAAGGAAAGAAGGACACCAGAAAGACAAAGAAAGATATCGGGAAGTGGTGCGACTTCCATAACAACCCTTGGCATAACACTATTGAATTTTGCTCAAAGCAGTCGCTGGTGGCCGAAGTGAAAGCCTCTGAATTAGATGTGGATTTTGACTCTGAGCCAGAACCAAAAAGGGGAAGATGGATCATTGACACGAAACCTAGTGCCACCGTTGCTACCACGAAGCTCCAGCCTAGTGAACCATACGAGCCAGAAGAAGGAGAACGCCTTTTCCATTCACAGATGTGGGTAAAAGGCACCCCACTACACTTCATCGTTGATAGCGGTAGCCAGAAGAACCTCATCGTAGCAGAGGTTGTCAAGCGGTTGGCCTTGCCAACAACGCCGCACCCACAACCCTACACCATTAGATGGCTCTGCACAGGAAGCGATCTCTACGTCAGCCAACAGTGTCGACTGTCGTATGAAATCAAGCCCTTCAAAGATGAGGTATTGTGTGATGTTGCTCCTCTCGAAGTTTGTGATGTTCTTTTGGGCCAACCTTATTTATGGAAACGTCATGTTGTATATGAGTCTAGGCCTCATAGTGTTATTATTACTTTGAACAGGAA
>ML784424.1:261518-287961 GCA_009831015.1 Picea engelmannii
AGATGAGGTATTGTGTGATGTTGCTCCTCTCGAAGTTTGTGATGTTCTTTTGGGCCAACCTTATTTATGGAAACGTCATGTTGTATATGAGTCTAGGCCTCATAGTGTTATTATTACTTTGAACAGGAAATTGTATAGGATACCTGAGGCAGTCCCACCTAGTGCTATTTCTTTGATCTCTGCTAAGCAATGTAGGAAGGTAATCTCTCAAATGAGGAAGTTTGTCTTCTTCGTGATTCTCTCTCAGAATAAGTGAAATATCATAGCCACATCCAGGCTCTCTACGGCCGACCTCTCCACACAGCAGAAGCAAGTAGATAAGGTCATGGAAGAATACTCGGATATCTTCTCCTCACCTATAGGGGTACCTCTGCACTACTAGGTCAAGCACCCCATCGATCTGACCCCCGATGCACTGCTTCCCAATGGGCCAGTTTATAGCCTCTCTTTATTAGAGAATGAGGAGATCAAGCGACAGATCCAAGAACTGCTCCACAAGGGGCACATCTGTTCCAACTCATCACCTTGCAGAAGTCCAATCGTGCTGGTACAGAAGAAATATGGAACTTGGTGACTTTGTATTGATTACTGGGCTCTGAATAAAATCACAATAAGAAACCGGTACCTGATTCCCCAAATTGACGACCTCCTTGATCAACTCACAGGGGAAAAATACTTCAGTAAGATTGATATGAAGTCTGGCTACCACCAGGTCCCAATAGAATAGACAGATATATGGAAGACTACCTTCAAGTCAAAGGAAGTCATTTTTGAATGGTTGGTCATGCCCTTTGGTTTGACAAATTCTCCAGCCACTTTCATGAGGATGATGAACGATATCCTGTGACCATTCACCAATAATTTTGTAGTGGTGTATCTAGATGACATTCTAATTTACATCAAGACTTGGGCCGAACACTTACAACATATTCAACAGGTTCTACACACCCTGCGACAACACATTCTATATGCCAACTTGGAAAAATGCTCCTTCGGCATGGACAGGGTCCATTACCTAGGCTACATCATTGATCAACATGGCGTACATGTGGAACTAGCTAATATCCAAGTCATCCATGACTAGCTATCCCCAACAACATTCACTGAGTTTTAGAGCTTCTTGGGCCTTGCCAATTTCTACCGCAGGTTCGTGTTGGGATTATCCCATATTGCATGGGCCCTCAGCCAAATAAACAAGGGTGGTGGTAAGGCGAAATTTGTGTGGGTCTGGTCCCAACAACAAGCGTTCGATGATTTGAATCAACGCTTGTGCTCAGTCCCAATACTTTCACTACCAGACCTACAACATCCCTTTGAGATCATGACAGATGCTTCAGACTATGTTGTGGGCGTCGTTCTCACTCAACACGACCACCCCGTGGCCTATCATAGTGAGACACTATCAGATACTATCCATAAGTACCCTACTTGCGACAAATAAATGTACTTCATTGTGCAAGCTTACTGCCAGTGGAGACATTACATTCTTGGGAAGGAGACAGTCATCCACACTGATCATAAGCCACTGCAGTTCATGCAGACATAGGGAAAATTGTAGAATGACCGCCATCATAAGTGGTCCACATAATTGTAGCAATTCCACCTCAACATCAAGTATAAAACAGGAAGCAACAATCACGTCGTTGATTTCCTCGCAGACCTCTAGTCGCGACACTCACCACGGTGCTAGACTCTTGCGGCCATGAGACATCTAGATGGCCACCACCTACCAAATGTTGGGTGCAAACACAGTTGTCGATAATTTCCATATTCAGGATGGGTTGTTGTGTCGTCTGGGCCATATCTATGTTCCATCAAGTGAGCGAGTGAAGATGATCTGGGAAGCCCACTTCAGTCGGGTGGCAGGACACTCCATGGTCAAAATGATAGTGGAGATGCTGCAGAAAAATTTCTATTGGCTGAAACTTCGATAGGAGGTAAACAAGTATATCAGGTCCTGCATTGCTTGCGCTATTGCCAAACCGACCACTAAGAAATGGGGCCTGTACAACCCTCTTCCTACTCCTGACAGGCCATGGGAATCCATCTCAATGGACTACATGTCAGGCCTCCCGTCCACCAAGTGGGGAAATGACTGTGTTTTTGTGGTTGTTGATCACTTTTTTAAGATGGCGATTATGGTTTCCTGCAAGAAGAGAATCACAGCAGAGGCCAGTGCCAAAATCTTCTTTGAACGAGTCTGGGCACATTTTGGAATCCCATAAACCATTTTCTCAGATCGGGATAGTCGATTTCTCAGCACATTTTGGTCGAGCCTCTAATCACTGTTGGACACGAAGCTCACCAAATCCACGGCCTTCAACCCCCAGACAGATGGTGAAACCGAGGTTGTAAATCAAATGATTGTGCATATACTTCACATGTATTATTCAAAGCATCCTCACACATGGGATGAGAGCCTTCCCTATGTCCAACATAGCTACAACTAAGCTCTTCATATCTCAACCGACCACAACCCCTTTCAGGTGGGGTTGGGATTCCAACCATTGGGTCCCATAGATGTTGCACTTCCCCTTGCGGTCACCTCGACCGACTCATCTCCTGCTCCAACTGAAGATGATAAAGCCACTCGGTTCATTGAGTGGATCTAGCACATTAGCCAACAGGTTCAGGATATCCTACAGAAGTCCAATGATAAGTACAAACAACGCCATGCACAACATCAGGTGCCACATAAGTTTTAGGTGGGTGATAAATTTTGGTTGCATTTGCAGAAAGAACGCCTTATAGGACCCCATCAAAAGCTTCTCCCACTCCATTATGGGTTGTACACTATCACCAAGGTCATGGGGGATAATTCTTTTGAGCTCAACATTCCTCCTTTCCTTGGCCTGCACCCAGTGTTCAACGTGGATCTCCTTCACCCTTATTTCCCACCATTATTGGACACCTCAGAAGTAGCAGAACAACTAACACCCACAGAGCTTAACCCTAACTGCATACAATAGGCATCCAATTATCATATTGTGGACACATAGATCAAGGGAACTTGACAACAAATGATCCAGCTTTATCGAGTCGTCAAAGCAGGGCAACTCCTGTAGCAAGGCAAGTGGCTCACTCGGGGCTAAATTCAACAAAAATTTCCTCATATGATGGGGGACCTCAATGAAATGGAGACCATTTATTCATAAGGAGGGAGTATTTATCTAGATGGATATCGGTGGCCACCCACCTTTTCCAACTAGCTCAAAACAATTTTCTGACAATTTTGGTAATTTACTATTTTTAGCAGTTTTAACTTTCGGGGCCATTTTGAGGGCCCTAAATGAAGGTTTTTCAGGATCGAGATTATCAATGATATATGAAGGCATAATTGATCCCCCAAAATGAATCTCCTTGATTATACCTTTCCAACGGTCTATCGCACGCCTAAAATGAAGATCGTATGCAAAAGTTACGACCCCCGGAAGTTGATGTACTAACTTACCCAAACGGGGCGCACATGACTTTTGGCGCTTCATCTCCTAGGGTTAGGTTTTTTCGATGTCTAGGGTTTTGGCATTCTTGTTTATTTTAAAAATGCCTTTAGAGCCTCATTGTAAGATTCTTCTTGTGAATGCGCGCAACTGTCACATCTCTTCTCAAAGATAAGACGCCACCATTCCAACAAGCTTGTTTCCGCTGCATTTTAAAGTTTCAGCTTATTTCGTTATTGAATAGAAAACTAGTTTTATTGTATCTCTGTTATTTTGTGTTAATCACCTGTTAATAATCTGTATTCATTTCGTTCTTCTCATAAAATATGGATCACCTCATAAGCATGGAGTTAGTTGATCCCCTGCCCAACAGAAAATCAGTTGATCCTTGCACAACATAAAATCAAAATCAAAACTTATATCATACAATTTTTTTTAATAGAATAAGTTTTAAACACTTATACTATGCTTAGAAAAATCTTGGACTTTCAAAATGGTGAAATAGAGTAGCAACACCATGGAAAAATTTAGGTATTTCTATAATTTGGCCGGTAAGGGACATATATTTTTGTAAAGCTCCACCCAGTCCAATATGAGTTTTGTAACATTGCATTCTCCCAATGAATTGCCCCTTCTTTCAGATAATGCTCCTCTGAAAATGAATTTGTCTGTACTAGGTTGGTATATTAAGTTTCTTATCATCTCTTCTTGGATTAATCTACAATATCTTGATACAACTCGAACACCCCAGACACCTCGAGTAAACGCGGTGGATAGCATTAAGGAAATTATTGGTGATGAAGAAATCTTGGATGAACTGACAACCACAAGTCCTGGTGAACTGAAACTTTGTCCGGTGAGTATTATGGTGTTGCTTACAAGAAAGTTGAAAGACTTAGTTTTATTGAGATGGCTCTATTGATAATGCCATAACTTTATACATTGTCCTTTGACAACAATCCAATTTAGTGGCTTATGAACAAGAACTACAATAAGTAATGGTTAACTAATGTGTAAAGATGGCTTATGAGAGGAAGAACTACAAAGGTTTTGAATATCATGCAAAATATGAAGCAAATTAACTTAGCTTTGTTCGACATGTTCCAGGTTCATATTGATTCTCAGGACCTATGAATTAGAAGATGCAATTAGGAAGCTTTGGGTAGTCCATTGATACTTGTACAGAGTTTCCATAGCTTCATGTGCAAGCAACATAGAAAAAAATTTCATTGGCCTTTCTTATTTGCAAGAAGAAAGCCACCGTGGAAAGAAAATGGACATAGATAAATACCATGCATATGCCAATTTGTTTTCCAAAAACTACCTGTCAACAACTTCTGCAAGCACCATGAAAGACAATCAAGTCAGACTACTCCCATAATTGACAGGCACTGGTTATATTTTATGGGTTCAATGTTCATTCCATGTAATGCATAGCAAGTAAGCCCAAGGAAGAATTATGTTTATCTCATACAAATGTCATTTTCCAAGTGTTCATAACTATTCTGTAGTAGAGCCACTTGGTCAATTATCAGTATACAGTATACGGTTGGCCATAAAGATTCACCCAGAGGATTTTGCACCAGTATGATCTATTTTCTAATGTCTATGGAATCAACTTCCACTATTTTTAACATTTTCATTAAACAACCTTTCGTTTCGCTTAGTTGTTTTAGGGTTCTTCAATGCTTCAGTCAAATTTTGGGGTACTTCTAAAACACAAGATTCATGAATTGAATATAGTCATATGATTATCTTTTTTCATACAACTGTTGTTGTCCAAGTGCTCATAACTATTCTGGAGTAGATCCAATTGGTTAATTATTGGTATACAGTATACGGTTGGCCATATATATTCATCCAGAGGAATTTATATCAGTATGATTTGTTTTCTAATGTCTATGGAATCAGCTTCCACCATTTTTAACATTTCCATTAAACAAGATTTTGTTTCACTTAGTTGTTTCAGGGTTGTTCAATGCTTCAGCCAAACTTTGAGGTACTTCTAAAACACAAGATTCATGAATTGAATATAGTCATATGGTTATCTTTTTTCATGAGGGATTTCTTACTAGGATGGATTGATGATGTGAATATTTTCAGAGTTTTGGGGTTCCTAGTGATCTTGAGTTGAAATTAGTTGGTTCTTTGTTGAGACTCTTATTTTAATATCATCAATTTTCAATGAGATTGAGCC
This sequence comes from Picea engelmannii, assembly GCA_009831015.1. Taxonomy (NCBI): domain Eukaryota; kingdom Viridiplantae; phylum Streptophyta; class Pinopsida; order Pinales; family Pinaceae; genus Picea; species Picea engelmannii. The sequence goes on from ML784424.1 coordinate 267,156, forward strand.
ATTGACTTGTGAGTTAGTTGGTTTCTTCACAACTCCCACAATTTTACATGTAATATACCCCATAAGGGGTAAATCCAATTGATATATAAATAATATATTATATTCAATACAATGCCAACAATATAATGTAATAAATGATTAGTTGTAGACAATAAATATTGGTCAAGGATAGTTGAAAGAAAGATATTTCTCAAGTATAAGTAAAGTATAGGTTGTGGGTTGAAAAGACATGCTAAAACATATAAAATTTAAATATGAAGATTATAAATTTTTAACGGAAACAATCTAATGCATTGAAAATTCAACTGGACAAATGTAATACCCCAGGTTGACCCCAATAGTAATTGATCATATAGACTGGTGAGCCATGATACTTGAGGCCATAGTGCATGTGTAGTAAATAGGCTGGTGAGGCAGATGCTAAAAGGCCTGTAGGCCTATCATGTGTATTGTGTAATCACAATTAGATATTAATAAAATCACACCACTACTATAGACTGACCAAACAAAAGAGTAAAGGGGATAAACTCCACTAGAAGGGAAAGGGGGCTAAGAGTTTGGAAAGGGGCTAATCCATGGGGTGGATTAAGCCAAGGAATATTACTAAAATACATAGATATGGATTTACCCTAAGTCTTTAGATATGGAAAATGAATCACCAACTGGTTCAAAAGGGAGTTCTTGAGATGACAAGTGGCATCTCATGAGGCATAGATATGGATTTACCCTAATTCTTTAGAGATGGAAAACGAATCACCAAGTGGTTCAAAAGGGAGTTCTTGAGATGACAAGTGGAATCTCATGAACATGTATATAAAATGGGAAAGCTTAGTGCATTTCATCTATCATTCGATCATTCAATCATTCAACAATTCAATCCTTTGGTCCGGCTCTCCATCATGGGAACCATCTCCCTTCTCCTACTGACCATACCTTCTACCATCTACATACTTTCCTTGAGGGAGATTTGTGGTAGTGTTTCTGTTAATTAAGCTGAAGAGACGGGTTGTCAGGCCCGTGGGCATTCTCTGTGTGAGAGAATTGTTGGGAATTGGTTTCCTAAGGTTCCAAGATGGGCTACATGTCTCTAAGTTTCCTGTATGGTTTGTTGTTGAGGCCTTGGAAAGGAAGTGGGGTAGTCGAAGGATTGTTGAGAAGAGAAAGGAAACACTTCTTGAGGTGGGACATAAATGTGGGGAAAGAGGTTGTATGTTATTTGCTTAAAATTCGACACCTGATTTGAGCATTTATGCTGCTGTGAGACCTTAGCTTGGGTTATAAATTCCTTTTCCCAAGTGGAGTTTAAGCCCCATATTAGCGATGACCTGCTACTTGTTTATGAACAACAGAGTCTAAGGCTAGGAGGAAATTCATAGGTTTGCATGCAGTTGGTGGCTATTCATATAACATAAGTTTCCACTATATGTTTATTTAAATTACTATATGAAGATTACGTAAACCTATTTTGGGTATTTACTGTGCTATTTATATTACAGTATGTTGTTGTTAGAATGGTACAAGAGTTGTTGTTATGAGTTATTTGTCATGGATATTGTTGTTGCAATTACACTTAGACTTGTACAGAAATGGAAATGATGTGACTGTTGTTATTGTTTTTATTGTTGTAATTTATTTGTGAATAATTGCTGCTAGAATCATTTCAGAATTGTAAATCTCCTTACTTATGCATATTTTCTGTGAAATTATCTTGAGTTTAGAACTGTAAATTGGTGTGGTTTCACCCAGTTCAAGACCAGAAATATCCCTGTCCTGGAATGGACAGCTCGTGGTTTTAAAATTCCCCAAGCGAGTGACAAGGAGTAAATAATGCAGAGATTTATCTAGGTAGGAGATGGTTCTCTAAGGCCGAGTAAAGCCTAAGAAGGATCAAGAGGTATTCCTGGATGTGAGGTCCTATTTTAGACTGTTGGGTGAGGGTAGATTTTGATGAAATCTTAAAAAATTGACTAAGTTCTGAAGCAGACTGTTTAATCCAGGAAAAACCCGTGCTTAGTCTTGGAAAGATATTAGCCGCCAATTTGACACAACGACTCAATCCTTGCCGTTGATCAGAGTTCCTCTCATACAAGGACTTTTTGAGGATCAAGGCAGTTGATGGCCATCGAATCCATCAGGATAGATCGAGATGATCGTGATTGTTGATCACGGTGGTACCATTGGAATAGATTGGAAGCATGGAGTAGAGTCACTCCAATGGGAAAGCTCTGAGGAGAAATTGTGACCGTTGATCGGTGATCATCTAAGACACAATTTCAACCGTTGATCATTATGGGACATCGATAGCCGTCATATATATCGAGAGTGTTTCTAGAATATATGGACCATTGGATCCATTTCAGAGAGTGTTGTTAGAGTCTAATGGTCGGAGTAGCCTTGGATAAGTCACTTCGATGGCAAAGGGCCTTGAGGGGCACTCAGGACCATTGGATCCATCAGGATGGGCATCAAATAATATGGACCATAGGTCAGTGTGGGGACGAGAAGCATTATCAACCGTTGATAATTGAAATTGTGTTTCAACTTGAGTAAAGAGAGAGGGTCACCATTATGTCCTTGGACAATTTCATAGGTTATAGTTCAACTCAATTAGAGCCTAGAAACCATTGATTCAAATGAGATATGTTGTGTAAAATATATAATCAATTAAATATTCTTTTAAATTTTCCATGTGTGTCGACTGTTCCTCAAGAATTCAATTGACATTCACCGCTAACAAAATAGTTGAGTAGATATTCTATGAAAATTAAATGTTGTCATTGTATATTTGGGTCGTTGGGTTGTGGTTTAGTTCTTAATTTGTCAGAGTTTATAGGTGTTAGGAAAATTTATTTGAAGTAAGTCCAACTTCCTTACACTGAAGAAACTTCCTTACACTGAAGAAACTTCCTTACTTTGACTTCGATGCAATCGTTTCTGTTGTTCTCATTGTTCTGCAAAGAGAAGTTAGCTATGAGCTCTCCATATATAAACATAGTCATTGACCAACCACCAACATATCAGCAATTTGCAGTAGTGAATGTTTAATTTTATGGTCGTTATATATTCTATCAGTTTTGTTTGGTGTTTCCTTTCCCCACTTCGAGGGTATGCTAGTAATATAATTATAACACTTTTGGGTAATTTTTAATAACTTATATTGGAGGAGTAAGAGGTTTCCATGTATTTAATTTATAGAGCCTTTTGGTATCCCTTCTAAGATAATTTCTTATGTTGTGTGGAAACTTAAACCTCAAATTTGTTGGGTCATTAATTAAAATGATAGTCTTTCGACCTAACTCCATAGGAAAGGCGGAAATGATTCCTTGAGGCTTAAAAATGTGTCCATCGAATTCCTTCAACATGGTTTTAGAATGCACAAGATCCAGGGAATCGATATCTCTCCAACATGACATAGACATAATACAAATGGAGGCCCCTTCATCAACAAAAATTTTGAATATATTTGTCCCATGCGAGACTCCTTGAATTTGAAAAGAAATCTGGTGGGGGATTCTAGCTTAACTTTGGTCCATGTAAAATGTCATTAAACTAGTATATGAAGGGTACACCCCTTGTATAGTAGAAAACGATGCTCTTACTTGCATTGGGAAACATCAAAGAACTTCGAGGGCCAACATGGCACATGGTGTCTAGGTTAAATCTTCCACAATACTATAATTATGGGCAACCCGTGTGTTGGGATTATGCGTAGAGCTAGGAAGCACACACTTTGGTGGGAAAAGCACTCTGTCAAGTGATGCCTTTTCTATTCGGAGATGTCCAACAGGTTGGGAAGTAGACATAGGGTCCTTATTCTAAGAGCCTCTTTCTAAATTGACCGTTTGGCCACACATGTAAATGTTGGCACTCGATGACATGTACTTTCTTCAATAGCATAAAGGATGGTGATTGAATGGGAAATACTTTCTAGGAGGGTATATTGAGACCTCCAAGTACTTTCTTCAATATTCTAAAGCTACCCAAATTCATTTTTCTTGTACTTCACTCTCCACATTGAGATTCCTTTCCCTAAGTCCTCGCAATCTTAATTAAGGGAAACCCCCTTCAGTCTGAGGAAATCTGGCTTGAAGTGAAAGAGGGTTGGTGAGGTGACAGGGGCCTTCCCTCTAAGTTACACATGATTTTACTTGATCTTTTAGACTTTATCTCAACAATTGGAAGTTCATGTGATAACACACCCGAGACATATCCTAGTGATCCTAAACCTCATTAGACAAGACCCCCTTTACCATTGGAAGTTAATCCTCCTCCCCAACCAAACTTGCCTAAGATCGATGATATAGATTTAAATATTGATATGACTAGTATCTTAGCAAAGGTTAATGTACCTGTCCTTCTCAGTATTGATATTGTATTTTTTTTTTAAATACCTACAACATAGTCTCTATTGCGACGTCTTGGACTATCTCTCCCATAGAAACCACATCAGAGCTGATATCTCTTAACGTTGTTCTTTCCACGTCCAAGACGTCTCTCTTGCCACCTACAAGAAGTCTCACTTTCCACCTCCAAGATGTCACTCTTTCCACCTCCAAGACGTGGGTCTTGCCACCTCCAAGAATGTCGCTCCCATAGTAACCACGTTGGATCTTATAGCTCTTAAATTCACTCTTGCCACCTCCAAGACGTCACTCTTTCCACCTCCAAGCCGTCTCTTTTTACACCTCCAAGATGTCTCTCTTGCCACCTCCAATCCGTTGCTCTTGCCACCTCTAAGACATCGCTCTTGCCACCTCCAAGTCATCTCTCTTGCCACCTCCAAGATGTTGCTCTTGCCACCTCCAAGATGTCACACTTGCCACATCCAAGATGTCACTCTTGCCACCTCAAGATGTCTCTCTTGCCACCTTCAAGATGTCTCTCTTGCCATGTCCCGTGTAAAATCCAAGATGACATGTGTCCGCATGAAACGTTGCAACAAAGAAGAAATCTATGTCATCGGAAAAGCGACGTCATGTGAAACGATGTTTGAGTGGGTCCACGGTTTGTCAGTCTCCCGACAAGATAAAGTGGCAATTGCATCGAACACGCCATTGGAATTTGACCCAAATGTATTAGTGTGGAATAAAGAGATAGTTCTTGACAACTAGGACACCTCAGTAAAATGGAGTTATCGAAAGTAAGAACATAATAGTACATAAAATGGCTAGAACCATGTTGAAATATTACAAGTTGAGTGACATATTTGGGGAACAAGAAGTACATATAGCAGTTCACATCTTGAATAGAGAAATGATCAGAAGTAATAGTGATAAGAATCCCTACGAGTTATGGAAAGGAAGACCGATGAATGTGAAGCATTTCAGAGTATTTTGAAGCAAATGTTATATCAAAAGAGAAGATGGAAGGCTTGGAAAAATTGACTCCCGAGAAAATAAGGGCATACTAGTTGGGTATTCAAGAAAAATAAAAGAATATAAATTCCTCAATCCAAGACTCAACAAAATTGTGGAAAGAATCAATGTAACGATTGATGACACTGATGTATGGAAGGACATAATAGGAAGAAAAGATTCAGAAATACATTATGACTAGGAATATCTCAAAGAAGAAGAATTAGAAGAAGTAGAAGATGAAGAAGAGAATCCAAAAGAATAATAATAAGAAGATGAGAAACATATACCTTCTAAGAAACTTAGCCAACAAGTACATAAAAATAATCCACCAGAACATATTATTTTGAATAAAAATGTAGGAGTTGAAACCAGAAGAATAATACTTTCACGAGAACAACAACACTTAGCATTTTTATCTATAGTTGAACCAAGTAGTTTTGAAGAGACTAGCATAGATGAACAATGGATCAAGTCTATGGATGAAGATTTAGATCAGATAGAGAAGAACGACACATAGGAACTGGTTCCAAGACTGAAGTACATGAATGTGATTGGTACAAAGTGGGTTTTTTGAAACAAACTAAATTAGGATAGATAAGTAACTAGAAACAAAGAAAAACTAGTATGAAAATGATATACTCAGATTGAAGGTATATAGTTTGAAGATACCTTTGCACTAGTTGTCAAGATGGAAGCAATTGGATTGATATTATCTTATGCATGTTCCAAAAGAATCAAGTTATATCAAATGGATTTTAATTCATCTTTTCTTAATGGATAATTAGAAGAAGAGATCCGCATCAAAGAGCCAGAATTATTTCTACTATCAGAAATGGAAGATTATTTTTGCATGTTGAAGAAGGCGTTGTATGGAATTAAGTAGGCCCCCATAGCATGGTATTCAAGTTTGGATAGGTATCTACACCAATGATGATTTAGGAAGGGAAATGTAGAATACAATCTCTGCATAAAAGTGGATTGAGATAGTATATTGATAATTTAAGTTTATGTAGATGACATCATTTTTGGAAGTGATGATGATAGGATGAGTTAGAAGTTTTCTAGAGATATGAAAAATGAGTTTGAAATTTATTTTCTTGGTGATTTCACTTTATTTTTGGTATTACAGATATGTCAAAATGAGAAAGGTATTTTCATCTCTCAGACCAAGTATATTAGATAAATGTGAAAGAAGTTTTTAATGGAAGATTGCCAACTTGTGAGTACTCCTATGAAGACGAGTTGCAAGTTGAGAAAGGATGATGAATCAAGGGATGTAGACCAGAGACTCTACATATCAATGATTGGAAGCCTAATCTATGTGATAACATTGATAGCAGATGTGATTCAAGTAGTTTGACAAGTTGCAAGATTTCAAGAAACACTTAAAGAAGTAGATGTTATGGTAGTAAAGAGAACATTCAGATATCTCAAGGCAACATAAGAATTTGGATTATGGTATGATAAAGAGAAAGATGCAGATTGGGAAGGTAGCATTGATGATAGAATACGTACAAGTGGAGCAACCTTCTACTTGGGTGATTGTTGGGTATTGTGGCTAAGCAATAAACAATGTTCAATATCTTTTTCCATAACATAAGAACAATATATTGCAGTGGCAACTTGTTGCACTCAATTTCTCTAGATGAAGAAAACCCTGCAAGATATACAAGTGAGGTATGATGAGCCCATTTCAATACTCTGTGATAACACCAACGCTATCAATATATCCAAGTATCCAGTGATGCATTCCAATAAGAAACACATTCCAATTAGGTATCACTTTCTATGGGAACATGATACAAATAAGAACATCAAGCTAGAGTACATTGGGAAAAAAGAACATATGGCAAATATCTTCACCAAACTTATTCTGAGGGAGAGATTTGAGTATCTTTGACAAAAACTTGGAATAGTTTCTACGCCACATTGATTCACATGGCTACAGGCATAATAAGATAGGGGCAGAAAAATGGAAGAATTGAATAATATAGGTCAATAATATTTTGAATTATTTTTATATACATCAAAGTTTTATACGAGGAAGCACCATGAAGAGAAAATAAAGGATTGTAGATAGGGGGAGCATCCCCAAGGAGTATTACCCTTTTCCATTGATGCCAAAGGGGGAGAGAAATAATAGATACATGGAAATGGAGAGAAATAAAAGATTCATAGAGATAGGGGGAGCGATGGTCACAGGGGGAAAAATGATAACAAGAGGAGAATGAGCAGGAGCATGAGTGTTCCCATGCCATCCGTGTTGCCATTAATTCAAAAGGGGGAGATTTTTGGATAGTTGGTTGTCATTGATGTCAATGAGTAGTGGATTGATGCCAATTGATTTGATGGGTGTATTTGGAGAAGTCTCCAAAGTGGTCCCCTTATGGTGTAGCTCTAGGCATGGCCCTCACTTGAAGATCCATTGAATAATTCTATAAGAAACCGATAAGTATGGTTATGGATCGCGTAGTTTGTCATGGAATTAGGTCCTGAAGGAAAGAGTAAATAAAGGTAAATCATTCATGAATGGATATTCCTCGTCATGCCATTTCCAGTGATAGGTGGTATGCCACGTAGTTCCTCACGATTGAGGAGTTATGAACTTGTGAATTTGGAAGCCCTGAAGAATGGTCAAGATGCTTCTAGTTTGGTATAAGTCCTTAGTGAATGGGTAAAGTGGTTGTAACAAGAAATTTAAGAATCCCCTAAGTTTGAGGAAAGAGGTTACCCAAAAAAAGTATAAATACACCTTAAAGATTCATTCACAAGTACATTCACTTACTTATTCTATTCAATATCTTCTACTGAACTAGTGATATTTTGACTAAGTTTGCGACAGTAAAATATGAGGTAGCAAAGACTGATAAGTACGAGGGATAAATAATTGCAATGGTGAGCATGAATCTCTAAGGAAACCCTAGTTTTGTTGATCCCCACGGTTTAGACTAATAGTGTCTTGTGAGGCATTCCCGTGGGTTGAGTATACCTGTCACTCGAGGCCTTATGAGACAGGATGTCTTAGTCCCACAAGGACAAGACAAGTTTTGGGGAAATGTTGGTACCAGGTCCCTAAAGACATAATATAACTTACAGGTCCGCATTGTAGTGTTTCAGGTCAACTACATAGGTACCGATATGTTTGTGTATTTGTTGTGAAGCTTATACTTGATTATGATGTGGTGAAATATTGAGGCATACTTGGCATATTGATGAGGGTTTGACACATGATTGAGGTACATCTTGGGTACATGATTGAGTAAGGTATTATGGTATATTTGGTTTATCATATGGCATGATTGTTATGGTTCATATATTTGAGATGATTGTCCATAGTTGAGGTATACACTTGATGTATGGTGGCATATGCATGAAGTACATAAATTGGTTCTTCATTGATGGTATGGTACAAGTATATACTTGATTGATGTTATGGTATATGGTACAAGTTGTATTCATTTTTGACATATGGTACATCATTGGCTACTTCTCGTTGATGTTGTAGTTGGTATATCTTATTGTTCATGATCCATGCATATGATGGTACACAGTTGATGCATTGTATGGTATATGTTCTAGTAGGTTGAAAAGTAGTTACAATGTGATGAGATAGAGACAGTGAGGAATATAGTGACAGGGTGGATAGAGTGATAGGTTGATGTGACAATTATAGTGTCAGTGACAATGACAATGACAATGGCAGTGATATTTGTAGTGACAATTGGTCTACATTTATATTTCAAGGTGACAGGAAGAGGGAAGGAAAGGGGGTTGTATCTGGATAACATAGGGAGTTGGAGCTTCTTTCAGGTTGGAGCTTGAGAATCAGGGGGTTGTAGCCTCCTTTGTTTTGGAGCCAGATAATTCAGGGAGTTGTAGCTTCCTTCATGTTGGATCCTATAAATAGGTTGTCATATCCTCCTTCCATTTGTATATGGAGAATTTGGAAGTTGGTGCTTCCAATGATTGTATTCTTTTGATATATAAGAAAATAATTATGCCATTTTATCCCATTTGGGTTTCCACGTAAATTCGGGTGTATTGTGTTTATGTGGATGTCTATTATGCTCTGTTGACTTATATTTCTCATGATATATTGATGATATACTCTTCATTATGTTAATGATTACATATTTTGGTTAAACGAGATCATAAAGTGCTCATACTAATTCACCCTCCCTCTCAATATTCCAACAACATGGTTTCACATTTGATGGTTTTTCTTCATTTTTCACACCCATTTCATCTATCTTCTTTTCATAGACAATGGAATCATCTATCCTCTTTTCTCGGTCCTTTATTATTTTATTCTTGGTAATAATACCATCATATTTGGCATGTACATCCTCTAGTTGAATTTCAAGTTATTCAAGTATCTTTTGGTGACCTTCTTGAATCTTGTTTTCTTTCTCCTTTTGGAGTTTCACTGTCACCCCATTTATCAAATTATGACATCCTTCTTCACTTATGGATTTTATTTCTGATTTTACCTCATCAATACTTAGGGATTCCTCAACCTTCTTGCAAATTTACTCTTCAAGTATTTTGGTAGATTGTTCATACAAGATCCTTCTTTCTTCTTGATTTTGTTATCTAGGTGGATATCGGTGGCCACCCACCTTCTCCAACTGGCCCAAAACATGTTTCTGACAATTTTGGTAATTTACTATTTTTAGCAGTTTTTCGGGTCCTGAACTTCTGGAGCCGTTTTGAGGCCCTAAACGACATTTTTTGGGGTATGTTCCGGTTGAAAAATTTCATCGTGAAATTTTGTGGAAAATGTTGTAGTCCTCGGATAGATATTTCTAATGGGCTATCATACGCCTAAAACGGAGATCGTATGCAAAAAGTTACGACCCTGGGAAGTTGATGTACCAACTTACCCAAACGGGGCCCACATGACTTTTGGCGCTTCATCCCCCAGGGTTAGATTTTTGGATGTCTATGACTTTTGGCATTCCCGTTTATTATAAAAGGGCCTTCAGAGCCTCATTGTAATCATCTTCTTGTGAATGCGAGTAGCCGTCACATCTCTTCTCAGAGATAAGCTGCCACCATTCTAGCAAGTCTTCGACTCTGTATTTTTACAGTCTCTGTACATTTCTTTCATTAATAGAAATTGTGTATTACTGTATATCTGTGTTTATGGTTGCATCTTTGATACATTTATGTTATATTATTGAATATCTGCGATATCTCTATGCATTTCTTTATTATATCTCCGATCTCATTTCATGTCGAAAATAATCCGGATCATTTTGACAATTCTTCTTTTCTTCTTCCAATGTCTTAACTTCATCCAATATTTTTTTTATTATGGTTTCATAATATACATACCTCTTAATGTATATCACTATCTCACCTCCACCTCTTTCAAATTTCAAAGTCTGAAACATCCTAGAAAAAAAGTTATCATGAAAATTCCAAGATGACATGAAACTGATTTCACAATTCATTCTTTGCTAATCCATTTTTCACACACACACTTTTTCTGAATTCTTTCTCTTTTTATATTTTTTCATAACCCTTAATGAAGGGACATGTCCCTTAACTAATTAATTCCCAATACCATGAGAAAATACCCCAAACCCATGGGTTTGAAACCACCATTTCGCATTTTACTTTATAGACCTATATATATGTGTGTGTGTGTGTGTGTGTGTGTGTGTGTGTGTGTGTGTAAATCTAAAATCAATCTTGGAAATGTTGTGTGTATATTAATGCCATAATATGACATCAATGACAATAATTCCAAAAGGATACTCACATTCACCTCCTTTTTCACTGGAGTGTAAATAATATTCTCATCCATATGAAATTTTATCTTTACGTGGTTACATGAATCCTTTCCTAGCATGTTCTTTGTCTTGACATCCTTTAGTACAGTTCTTTGGATTCAACTACAAATGTAACTTCCAACACTTGTCTTCGGTGTGACCATAAATATTGCAATGTTTTCAATGGTTGTTTGAATCCTTGCACTGATACGTAGTGGCTACCGTCTTCTTGTATTTTCCTTTCTCCTTCTCCTTCTCCTCGCTTGAAGCATCTTAGTGATATTTCTGTTTATAACCACTTGGAAATCCTTTATGATGTCCTATGTTCTCTAGATGTTGTGCTTGCACACATGCCCCATCAATAGTCCTATATTTGAAGAGAATCATGTAATTTTCACAAATGTTTGTGTAGACCCCCAAAACACTTGAGGAGTACATATAGTTTAATAGGAGAGATAGCTAACATGATCACCATATTTCTAAATTTAGTCATGCACTCTTGCACACTCATCCCTTTCCTCTACCGAAAATGATGCCAATAGATCCATTGGTCCTCTACACACCCAATTGGGTAGAACTCGGACTTTACAAGGGTTTTAAAATCCTCCCACATAGTTACTAGTGGATCACCATCCAACCTATGTATATCCATGTGGCTTTCCGAACATGTTAGTGGATGCCACTCTAGTTTCATCCAGGAAAATGAAATTTTCTACTCTTCATCTATATTATGGACACTAAAATACACTTCTAACCATTGCAACTAATTATTCAAATTAACAACATTGATATTACCTTGATAGGGTTTTACATCCACTTTTACCTTGATAGGGTTTTTTTGAAGGAGTGATGGCACTCAAACTTGGATTCTCTTTCTCAGGGTATTTTCTTGACGCCTTCTCTGGGTCTCCATTATCTCACATTTTTTTGTCAGAGATCCAACTTTTAAGTTAGACCCACCATCCTCCCCAAAAGGTCCAAAATTGTTTTCTAGAGTTTCCATGAGGAAGGCCATGTTACAAGAGATATCAAAAATTTGGTCTTCCATTCTTGAAAATATGTCTTCCTATACATCTTGACGATTATTATGAACATAATCATCCACCATGGTTAGGGTTCTATGACTTCCTTCTTAATATAATTCTTCAATCCTTCAACTTTCCACAAATACCCAAAATAAGACCTAGCTCTGATACCAATATGATATGTAAAATTCCATGCATATTCCACTGGAACATTTCATCATAATAGATATTTTATTATAATGAAATACTAGATTAATGGAAATTTATTTCCTTAGATCTCATATTTATTATCACTAGCTTATTGCTCATATTATGAAAAATAATTGAACAAAAAAATAAGGAACAAGAAAAATAACACATCATACACACAAATTAACACAATATGTATCTTGGGAAACCAAATATGGGAGAAAACCCAACTAGAAGGTGAGGCCTATTCTCTACTCTAGTTTCTTCATTCATGGAATGTGAATAAAAAGAAAGAGGCACTTGCTATGAGGTTCCCTATGACATTGTGGCTTGAATAACTGATATAAAATCTACTTCTTACTCTATTATTCTCTCAAATACAACTCATATATTCTCTATTCAACTATGGAACAAGTACAATGGTAAAAAAATATAATACCTTCTCTTCCTAGTGGCTCAATATTTAACATAGCTTGAGAGCCATCTAGGGTTAGGGTTTTTGCATCCTCAACCCTCAATTAGCAATAATGTTTTGGACCTTATAGAATCTTCTTGGAAGTGAGCATGTGGCTATCCACACATGTGTGAGAAATTTGGGTTAACATGGCATCCAATGATACCATGGTGGTAAAAAGGCAGGTCAAATACAAGGAGGCACAACTTCTACATGTGAAATCCTATTGAAGTGATTTTTATACCGCTGACAAAGATATTCATCTATAGAACGATATAAATGGGTTGTAAGATATGATTAAATTTTTTTGACTCCAAAAGGCTATTTTATGCCTCAAAATGGATCACAACGATTCCATACCCCAACTATCCAAATCGAGACCTACCACTAAAATGGGCCTTTCAAGCCAATTCCTCCATTTTTTACACCTATAAAGTAATAATATAGATGAAAATTTATATAATGATCCAATATGGATCATACATTCACATTTTGGGAGTATTTTGGTCCCTAAAATATTTTATTAAATGAGGTGAGGAAATTTTTCCTCTACCTTCTCCCTAGAGTGCCATTTTTCCTTCCCTAGAAGCTGTCCTTTAACCCAATATACCAAAGGTTTTGTTTCCCTTATCTCATAGTTATGAAATTTTTCTACAAAACTATATCTTTTATGAACTCTTCCTGATCTTCTGGTGCTAATTCCTCTATGGTAGGTAGATTTTTCTCCTAAGTTTCCTCATGCAGCATGGAAGGCTCATATAGTTTTGGAATCTCCACATTCGCTACTGACTAAATACACATATATGTGGGTAGACTGAGTCTATATGCATTATCACCCACCTTATATGATACTTCAAAAGGACCATACCAAAGAGCCTTGATATTCTTACCAGGACCCTATAGTCTTTCCTTATTCAATCGTAACCAAACTTTATATCCCACTTTGAATGATTTCTTAGTTTTGTGTTGATCAGTCAGGCCTTGTAACTTTCCTATGACTACTTTAACATCTATTGTACTTGCAAATGAATCTCCCTAATTTTTTCAACAAATGTTTCCACTTTCAGTGCTTCTCATGTGATGCCTTCTCTCACTCCTTGTTTTTTTCAATGGAAAACATCTAAGGGAAAAGGAAACAAATACCCAAAGTAAGTTTCAAAAGTGGACTTATTCATAGAAGTTTGGTCTGATCTATTATAATATTTTTGAATGTAGATTGAATTTTCATCCCATGTCTTTAGATGCTTCTAACTATAACCCCTCAAAATTTGTACCAAAGTCATATTGACTACTTCTACCCATTTTTCTGTGGATGGAATGTTGTATATCTCTTTAACTTCATGTCCATATTATCGTAAAGTGTAGTCCAAAAGGCCCTAAGAAATATATTATCATTGTTTTTTATGATGCTCCATGGTATCCCAAACTTACACAGATACCTACTCGAAGAAAATGTTGGTTGCTTCTCATCCTTTGATGATATTTTTACAAAGCATAAGAATGCACATCTTGTTGAACATGTAAAATACCACAAACATATAGCCATGTCCCTTCCTAGTTGTTGGAAAACCACCCACAAAATCTATGGAAATTCTTTTTCAAGGTCGACTAGGTACAAGTAATGTAACATTCCCCAACATAAATGAGGTTTATTACATGAAAAATACACATAAAATTAAAAAAATCAGCTAACATATCCCGTAGCTTACCATCTACATGAAAACACATAGAATTAACCATTTGTTGATATCATTATTTAAATACATCTACAACATGATAAACTAACATGAATACAACTAATAAATTAATCACAACAACATATAACTCATTCTCATACACAAAGTAAAATGAACAACAATTAAAATCATAAACTAAGTCAGAAAATAGATAAAACACTTATCTTTTTAAAAAAATTGTGCAACCAACTACTTGACATAGACGTCCCACCCAACCATAGACTTGATATTCCATATATCAAAGGAAATTAACCCTCAATATGGGGATAGGAATCCACAAAAGAGGGTGTCTCTAATTTTCCACTCACATCTCAAATAATCACACATCCCACTGGCATTCTCCTACAACTATCCTGAATTTTCTCTAGCTCTCTTCCTCTAGACCTACCCAACCAAAAGAATATACCCCTTCACTACTCTCAATCCATCAGGCCATAACATTCATTCATCATGGTTTCTCTATCACATGTAACTAGGAATATCACTATTGGGAACTCAATGGAACATGCTTCTAGGAAAAATACCAGGAAACAAAATAGCAACAAGCTTCCTTCTCTAGTGTAAATCACACACAAGAGTTCACTCTTTAGAAATAAAAAACCAGTTCTTATGAAATCTTGAAAAATTGCCTCTTATACAAGCCTAGCAACTTTCTTCTTCAGTCTTCAAAAGATCCAAACAACTACAAACATTTCCACCATTTTTTCTCCAAGTTGTCCCAAAATCTACCTGTAAACATTTCCCTCTTTTCCCATATGAGTTTCCTTACTTTCCCTGCTTTCTTGACTCACACTTTTCCCTAAGATAATTGTACTCAAACCCATGCTCCCAATAAATATGGGATGTGACTCCTCACACCCACCCTCTTACATGTATTCAATGATCGAGCTATTCCACACTCAAGGGAAAATCAAAAGGTTCACTCAAAACATAAAAATCGAGAAAAAGGATTTTGGAATTAAACTCATGAATAAAACCCCCCTTTTTAGACCCATTCTCTCTTATGGATTAACCATCCCCCATCTCTTTCCATTTCCCCCATTAATTGGCATCACATTTTATTTATTAAATTCTGATATACAATTCACATATTACATTGCTTAGCCACAACGACACATCATATCTACATTCTACATAATTAAATTGGGGATTATAGTAGGGATGTCACATTCCCTATCCCCTACAATTTTGCACCATACTCAGTGCAAAACACTATGTCGATATAGATGTAAACAATTTACATCACAATACTTAGAAAAAATAAATTATGTAATTTCACAACTCTAACGATAGTTCCAAACAGAACCTCTTTTTCCTCTCAACCTCCCTACTCAAGGAATGTAGGCCCTTCACTATTCTTTGTCTAGTTGTAGCGTTATTTTATCAAGCCTCCCCAGATAGGTTGGCTAGGAAAAATCTAATATGTGTTTCCAAAACTGTATCTTCCCAAAATTGAGTCTTTCATTCTTACATAATCTTTTCTTCAAAATTGACAAAAAAATGTGGGTACTTCTCCGGCACGGTCTCCTCGTGTTCCCATGTTGTGTCTTTAGGATCGTATGAGGTCCACTTAACCTTTACCATGCCTATATATTTGTTCCTGATCACTTTGAATTTCCAGTCCAGGATGCGCAGTGGTTCCACCTGGAAGTCTCCTTTGTGTTCCACCTGGATCATAGTGCAATCAATTATGTGGTTAGGGTTAAGAACATATTTATTTAATAAGGAAACATAAAGTAAATTATGCACTCTCATGGATGTCGGAAATAATAGAATGTATGAAAATGTTCCTATCTTTCCTAGGACTTTAAAAGGGCCACAATATCTTATTTCCAACTTTGTACAACTTCATAATCTTATAGAAATTATTTCCACGTTCACTTTTAAAAACACATTCTCTGCCACTTTAAAATATTTGAAAGTCTATTCTTGTCTGCATAACTATTTTTTTCTATCCTAGGAAGATTTTAAATTCTGCCTGATCTTAATCATCTTCTATTCCATTTCCTTTAGTAAATATGGCCCAATAATAGCTCTGTCTATTGGGTTATCCCAACTCACTAGTGTGTTACACTTGCTTTCATACAAGGATTTGAACAGACTCATTTTTAATGATTCCTGGTACCAACTATTGTCAGCGAATTCCTGATACCCATTACTCTTGGTACTGAAATATGTACCGCAACCCCTTCCTTTTTCCACGATGGAAATACCATTGTGGATACTATCAGTCCACATCATGGTACGATCCATTTCATCATTTTACAAAATTTATAATTTCTCCCAACTTTTTTTCTTCAGTGAACTTAGAAGTTTTTAATTGCTCCAGAGTGAATCCCCAACATTTCAAGGGTTGATGTCTTGTCCTTTTCCCAAATGAATCTTCCATCCTGAGCTCATTATGGGATGACTATCCCTCAAAATTTGCCTCTTATACAATCCTGATAATGTGCTTCTTCAGTATTTAACAACTCCAAACAACTACTAACATGTCCACCATTGTTTCCTCCAATTTCCAACACTCTTCTCCCCTTTCTTGTCCCTAAATCTACCTATGAAAAATACCCTCTTTTCCCATACGAATTTCCTTTATTTCCCTTCTTTCTTGACTCACACTTTTCCTCGATATGATTTTAATCAGTCGTATGCTCCCAATAACTATGGGACGTGACTCTTCACACCCACCCTCTTACATGTATTCAGTGATTTGGATCTTCCACACTCAATGTAAAATCAAAAGGTTTACTCAAAACATTAAAAGAAGGAAAAAAAGATTTGGGAATTAAACTCATGAATAAAACCCCCCTTTTGGACCTATCCTCTTGTGGATTATTCATACCCCATATATGTACATGTCCCCCAACAAATGGCATCAGATTTCATTTATTAAATTTAGATATACAATTCGCATATTCCATCGCTTGGCCACAAACAAATATCATATCTACATTATGCATTACTTAAACTAGGTACTATAGCAGGGATATTACAAGTAAGGGATGGTATAGATCTTTCTTCCTATTACTAGGATTTTTGGTACAAAAAAGCATGCATCCTTTAATATACTAAGCTACAGCTTCTTGCATTTTGTTCCAATACACATACCTTTGTATGTTAGCAACCATATTCCCAACACCATAATTTCCTACAACCTTGGAGGTGTAAGCCTCTCTAATAAGATACAATATTTCACCTATATGAACATAGATATTGTATATCTTGTAGAGAAACCCATTATATATATGATATTTATTTGTTGGATTGCGGAGAGGGGGGGTGAATCAGTAATAGAGAAAAAAACCTTTTTAACTACAAAATGAAAGTGTTATATCAATGTAGCATTATCATCCAATAGTTGCAGGGTAAATAAACAATGAACAAATGAGCAGTCATACACATACATAGTACACAATTTTTTTTTATGTGGAAACAAAAAGAGGGAGATATCACATAATAATTTTTATTACATGTCTTTAAGAATTACATTCATTGGAAGCACCAACTTCCTTTGTTTTCTAGCTGCAACTGGAAGGAGTCTCCAACCCCCCTAGTTTCTCAAGCTATAACCCGAGGGACGCTCCAAGTCCTTAATTATCTAGATACAACCAGAAGGAGGCTAAAACCCCCTATATTCTCCATCTACAACTGGAAGGTGGCTACAACCACATGTCCTTTCCCCACCCAACCACCCTGAAATAGAAGTATAATGATGGAACCACTGTCACACTATCACTATGTGATATACTGCTATAAAATTGTACTAATCAACCTGTAATAAACCTATAACAACATGTACCAATAACATGTGCCAGCATGTACCATACATCAACCTGTACCTCAACTTGCACCATAAACAAATACATCAACCATACATCAAACCTGTACAAATGCCTTGTCACAATAATCTGTCCAAACAACCTGTAACAACATGTACCATAAACAAGTGCAACAACCATGCACCAACTTGTACCATCAATGAGTGCATCAACCATGCACCAAATATGTACCAATCATTCATCAATTACACATAAAATATGACTCATCAACATGCACCAACATCATCAACTATACACCTCATGTATGTGCCAACTCATCAACTACTTTTCTCAACCATGTACCCAACTTGTACTTCAACCAAAACCCCTCATCAATTTCATCATACAAATATGATTTGTAGTTCTGTAATAGACCTAGTGTATATGATCACATACCTGCAAACCTTCCTTAACTTTAAAAACAAGAGACTAGCATTTTCATCAAACTTTACTTTAGTCTTACATGACTAATTTTGGATTAGTCAACAACCCTAACTTGAAATAATCATAACTATATACCTATAATGAATAAAGATATGAAAATAGTACACAATGTTCTTCAGTGTCTTTTATGCAATTCCTCCAGGTTTCACTACTTGGAACCTCTCAGAAAATGAGTTATAGAAAAAATGGCATACCTTGTTGAATTATGGCTTATTCTAGAGAGCGAACTTGTAGAGCGTGCCTCACACGGAATGTTTGTTTTATGGATTTGAAAATGGTACACAAAATACTACCAATGGTTCTCTAACCAATAAATTTTTTCTTACTAAATTTGGATCAGTTATGAAGAAGTTATGACGTTTTTACCCGAAACACTTGTTTTAGACTAGTTTCAGGACTAGTCACAAACCCTATTTTCCACGGAGTGTAACTCCAAAAATACAACAACCCACAAGCTTAAATTTGTATAAAAAATACTTGGATATGTTTCCTCAACATCCTTCCAAGTTCACGGTCTGAATCATTCTAGAAAAACATTTATTGCAAAAATGGCGAGATGACCTATAAATAACATACCTTAGAAAACATCATCAAAAGAATTTATCCTCCCTTGAATTTCGGCCTTCTTTACTTCACCTTCCCTCTAAAATTTGTCTTATATATCATTTGGTTACCTAAATAACTTGTAGATATTCAATATGCTCAAGTGTGTTTAAAATGAGAGAGCCTTTCCTCTTATTTATACTTTCATGTAGCTTCCTCAATGGGTTACCTTTTAACCATCTTAACCCACTTTCCTTATTTTAGGGTTAACCCAATTCTAACCACTTGTCCACTTAGTAATTTATCCATTAACTTTATTATTTAAATAATATATTTTGTATCCACTTTGACTTATAGTACACTCCTCACTTCACTTTATTATTTAAATTATCTTCTAACCATCTTAACCAACTTTCCTTATTTTAGGGCTAACCCACTTCTAACCATTTTTCCACTTAGTAATTTCTCCATTAACTTATTATTTAAATAATTGCTTTTGTATCCACTTTGAATTATAGTACACTCATCACTTCACTTCATTATTTAAATAAATTCTTCTTTGCAACCACTTTGACTACTTTGACCTTTTGGGGCTTCTAGATGACTCATGAGGGTTCTCCAACTTGTTAAGCCCTAATATTGGCTCATTACCCCTTAATTGGGGCATATTAGATTAATAATGCTATTTTATTTATGTCGGATTTAGGCCATTAGTTGTAATTTAGATTAGTAATTTTATTTTAATTATGTCGGCTTTATGCCATTATTTGTATTATACCTCCTAGTCTCCTATATATACCAAGGAGACATTTTCATTTTGAATCATCTTGGAATTGAACATTTAAGTGGGGTAAAAGGAGGTTTCCCCCTCGAAGAGGCTTATTATCTGAAATTATCTCTTTTTCAAGGTGTTGAGTACTTTTCCTGAGGTTTTTCTATGCTATATTGATGTTTGGTTCTTAACATATGGTATCAGAGCTCAAGGTCTTGGGGTTTCACTGCTACATCTGAGACACCATGGAATTTTTGCTATAACTTTTTTTCTACACTGTTTCATAAGGAACGGCTTGGAGGATATTTAGAAGATGGATCAAGGTACGTTGGGTTCAAAATTAATCTCCTGAGGCCTTATACTTTCGGAGATACAGCCTGTACAAGATAGGGTTCTGGAATCATCCTGAAATGAGTCATTGCAGAATTTTTGCTATAAACACATTTCTGTAACGTTTCAGACTCTGAACTCCAGAGGAAATTTACAGAAATTGGTAATGTATCTGTGGTAAAAATTTCATCTTCTGGGTCATCTTAAATTTGTAGATACAACCTGTGTAAGATAGGGTATCTGACTAGTCCTATTGACTAGTCTCAAGAAGGTGTTCCAGGTAAAACAATCATAAATTCTTCCTAGAGTATCCAAATTGCGTGGGACTGGTTGCATTGGATCGTGGACAGTCTGTAGTATTTTG
>ML784424.1:301406-312573 GCA_009831015.1 Picea engelmannii
AAATATTTTTCTTACCTAGGTCCCCCCACTGAAAAACTCCCAGGTAGAACCAAATCGGGGTCGCCTCGAAAGTCCAAACCAGCATAGGCATAATCATCTATCCATATAGAGGCAGTCAAGAAGAATCTTGAGAGTTTGACAATAGACATCCCAAACATCTTGATCAACTAGATTCCAAGGCATTATCAACGCCACACTCTAGGCATGTCTGGTTCACTCAGCTGACTACTTCGTAGGGTAGCACAAGCAGTAGTATTCTACCGTGAGTAACATCCATGATGTTATTTTGTAGAAGCCATGGGATTCATATTTTGATATTTTGGTCTTTGGAAGGAAAACACCTTTTCGTAAAACATTTTTATCATGTATATATATATATATATACACATGAGGCTTCTACCGACTTACTTTTCCTTATATACAACATGTGATGTGTGATGTATTTATAAATGTCTCAAATGTTTGTCTAACACATAATTAGCTAATGCATCAGTTAACATATTTAGATATCTAGGAATGTGTTGATACTCAATATAATCAAAATAACGTTCCAAGAGGTGAATTTGTAAATATACCCATAACAAAGTAGGGCTTCAGATAGTATAGATGTTACTTAATTGTATCACTACTAGATATGAATCAAGTCGTACAACAAGTTGTTGAATCCCAAGTGAAATAGCATCGGTCAACAATTCGATGACTGTGCTATATTCTGTGATATTATTGGTTGCACGACCGAGGAAAACACCTTACATACTGATAAGTTCATTTGTGGGTGCGTAGATTGCCCAAGAAGCACAATCTAGTTTTTGAGTACTACAACTAGCACCATCAGAAAAGCAATATAGGGTAGTGAAGACGTTGACATCTGGAAACCAAGAACGACGCAAGGTAAGTAGTTGGGGGTTAAGAGAAAATAACGAAAAGCACACAAAAGTATGATAAAATAAAAATACAAGAACTCATGCAAATATGGTCTAAGCATAGTACTTCTTCAATTAAAGCCCATTTATGGGTTCACTCAATGGAATTCCATCATAATACACTAACTCGTAAGATTCCTTCTCCAACACTCGTTTGACAATATAAGGGTCGCACCACATAGCCTCAAATTTTTCGGCCCTAGTAAATCACAATATTGTTCATAGAGAAGAAGTAGATCACCTTCGGAGAAAACACATGGCTTGACATGCTTTTTGTATTGGTATTTTATGCATTTCTTCTAGGTTTCAATAACTAGGGTGGCATCGCGACGGGTTTCGTCTAATCACATCAGATACAATAGACATTCTTCCTCGATAGAGGTGTTGGGAAGATGTTCAACAAATAGCTTCAATGAAGGTATCTCACATTCAATCAATAGAACGAATTTGATACCACACACCAACTAAAAAGGCGTAAATCCCGTGGTGGACTTCACGGAAGTCCGATAGGCCCACAATGCTGAAAACAACATCATGTGCCAACTTGTCTTGTGGATTCCTATTATCCATCGAAGCATAGTGATGAGAACCTTGTTTATCGCTTCAACTTGGCCATTTTCCTATGGATAGTAGGGGGTTGAGTTTTCATGTCAAAGACCCAACTTTTTGGTAAGCTCAAACATCGTGAAATTTCGAAAATGGCTACCATGATCGATGACGATAACTTGTGGGATTCTAAATCGCGTGATGATATGATTGAATATGAATAGGGTTGCAATTTTTCTAGTATTATTGAATGTAGGCATCACCTCATCCCATTTCATGAAATAATCCACAGCTACGATGATGTATCCATGCCACCCGACCGAGTGAGGCTTACATGTAATGAAATCAATGCCCCATTTTGCGAAAGGTCCAAAGAAAACTATAGGGTGTAAAGGAGCGGGATGAGATCGTATCTTGTTGTTGTATGTTTGATAAGCATGAAATTTTTGGATGGCAATAATACAGTCTTTGAATAAATAAGGCCAAAAATACCATTCTTGTAAGATATTTTGGGCAGTAGCATACCCAGACATGTGACCACCACATGCTCTAGAATGACATTCATTCAATGCTTTCTCAGCCTCATCACAGGTCAGACATCGTTGAAAACGAAATCAACCCCACAACGATAAAGAGTGTCACCAAGGACAATATACTGACGAGCTTGGTAATGTATATGACGATGGTCAGTGCTAGACAGATCAGGCCAGAAAGTCTGAGTTTGGAGATAAATAATGATATCTCCATACCAAAGGTCATCAGAACTGATCAGAAAAAGGGATTCGTCAGGTAAATAATCCTTTGCTACATTTTTTTGTCTCAGTGCATGGAAGGTCACATATTAGTTCAAGAAACACCAAGGATTTATTAGACTTAGTGCATTTGAGATCTAAGTCAAAATCCTGGAGAATCACTATCTATTTGGAGTATTTCCCCCCCTAGCAATTGGTGTATAAGAATGTGTTGCATAGGGTTGCAATACAAAATTATAGTGGTCTTGCATAATAGGATATAGTGACAGAAACATTGGATAGCTTGAACAACTACCAAGGCCATTTTTTCAACATGTAAGTATTTTTCTTCGGTAGTCATGAGACTCTGACTCAAATAATAAATGACATGCTCATCATGTAGAACATCTTCTTGGACTAGAACCATGGAAATGGTAGAGTTCGAAGAAGCGAGATAAAGGAAATAATATCAACTATAATCGGGAGGGAAAAGGAGTCGGGTACGGGTTAAATTCAGTTTCAAAGCTTCGAAGGATTTGTTGGCAGTGGTGTCCCATACGAACTCAGAACCTTTCTTCAATAGTCGAGTAAATCCGAGGTTAAGTTAGCATAGTTTGGGATGAAACGACATAAAAAGTTTTCCTTCCCTTGCAAACTTTGAAGTTGGTGGAGTGAAGAAGGAGGAGGGAGATTGAGAATCACCTTGACCTTCAAAGGGTCTACCCTGATCCCCTGACGTGATACAATAAATATGAGAAGTCGGCCGGACTCCACACAGAAGACACATTTGTGTGGGTTTAAGCATATACGATAGAACCCACAATGAAGGAAAATGGTTCAGATGTGTGTCGGATTTTCACTACGATGCATGGAATGCACCGGAAGGTCATCTAGATATGGTTGTACAACGTGCATGATATCATGAAAAGCATAATACATGGAAGATTGAAAAGTCACACTAGCATTCTGTAAACCGAAGGGTAGTTTCTGGTAGGCAAAGGTTCTCCAAGGACAAATTAAAGTGGTTTTGTGTTGATCCACGAGCAAGATGTTGATATGATTTTATCCAGAGAAACCGTCCATTAAAGAGAAGATTTCAATCCTAGCGCAATCGTCAACAATCTGGTCAACAAAGGGGGTGGGAAAGTTGTCCTTAGGACAATCTTTGTTGATATCCCTATAATCAGTGCAGACACAGATCATACCTTGTTTCTTGTTATCTGGAACTAGATTGGATACCCAATCAGTTAAAGCCATGGGATAAATAAATCCATCTTTAAGAAGTTTTTTGATCTCAAGCTTGATAGAAGCTTCCTTACGAGAGTAGACTGGGAAAAGTCTCTGTCAGATGGGTTTAGCGCTTGGGTACATCTTAATTTCATGTACAACAATGTCAGGGTCAATACTCGACATCTCTTCATAGCTCCATGTGAAGATTTCACGAAACTCTTGAAAAAGGGACTTATATGTGACAACCTCATCCCTGGACCACGAAGCTCCGATGTGAACATTTTTTGATAATTCTAGGTTTAATGGATATTTCGAGGGGGATGGTGGGTGAAATGTTACTCAATTCCCGTTCATATAACACATCGTGTGTGGACTCGGGAACAAAAGAAACAACAACAACAATCAACGGAGTCGAGATTCGTTGGTAACTCTCTAAGTTGTGCTGCTCTAGGAAGAGGATGGAACGATGATGCCCATCATCCCATGGGGTGTCTTCCACGGACATAACTGACATGATCATCTTTTCCGTAGGAAAAATAACATGGAATGGATCAGGGGATGAATCACCAAGAGAGGGAGTAGAAGGGTTTTCCAATTGAATGGCTTGATAAATGGATTCAACTGGACTTAAAGGCATCTTGTCACCATAGCAAAGATAATCACTGGGTTTGGGTATTATACACGGGTTATAAGACACCGGGGTTTCATGAACGGAGGTGGAAATCATGTTGATCGAGGAAACCAAAGAAGGTGGAACATCGGGTGGTGGGATCGGAAACGTACCCATCAAAGTCAAATATTTTAGTAGACCCACACCAACATTCTCATACCTAGGGCGTGCATTTGAAATGAAGGGTAATTTTCTAGTACGAGCATCATAGTTAAAAAAGGCCAGTTGGTCTACTGTAAAAACTTTTCCCTATGGTGGAAAATGTACTACACAGAA
The DNA here is from genome assembly GCA_009831015.1 of Picea engelmannii. Classification (NCBI taxonomy): domain Eukaryota; kingdom Viridiplantae; phylum Streptophyta; class Pinopsida; order Pinales; family Pinaceae; genus Picea; species Picea engelmannii. Next base: position 305,783 of record ML784424.1, read on the forward strand.
AAAACTAGATACAACTGCACGCATGGAATCAATCTATCTATGGCCAAGTAAGAGGTTGTAATCAAGAGGTGCATCAAAGACCTCAACTTCAACATTGATCGATTTTCTTTCTAACGTAATAGGCAACGAGGGGAGTACATTGTAGGGTTTAAATACAGAGCAATTGAAGGCTTTGAGAGTGTTGTGTGATTCAGTTAAGGGAGTAGAGACAATGGATTTCCAAAAGGCAACAAACATTATGCATGTTGAGGCACCCTCGTCAATAACTGTTCTACAAATGTTCTTGTCTACCACAACAACTTGTATCTGAAATGTGAGTTGAGGGGGTATCCTTGGAATGTGATATTCCAGGTCAAAAATTATCAAATTCGTATCCGTAGGGTCAATTCCACCAATAGCCTTTAACAGTGCTTTCTGTTGAGTGGGACAACTTTGAAGGACTTTGAGAGCTGACATCGCGGAAGGTGCTTGCGCCCGATCTTCTACAATACTGTATTTCTGAGCAGCACGTGCATGAGGATTGAAGGTATACTTTCAAACAACATCCTTTGGGGGAGGGCGAAGAACTGTATCAAGACTCGGTTGTTCGAGATGAAGAGGACCATTGGGAGTTGAAGATGAGGGAGACTATTGAACCAACGAAGGTGGTATATCGTCAACTTTCTCCTTTGAGGAAGAGTAATCTTTAGCCCGAGTGGTAAGTGTAATGTCATTCGTTTTTGAATCACCAGTACACATAAGTACATAGGAAGTAGTGGAGGGAGAGGGTTGGTCATAAATGAACAGGTGTGGGAGGTTTCGCTGTTCCTTGAAGGAACTTAGTAACCTCGACCCATCTTGGACAATCTTTTGTGTAGTGATCATCACCATGGATAAAGCAAGGGTATTGAGGTTTGTGCTTATCCTTATCATCAACAGGTTACGTTTTGGATTTCTTAGATTGTGGGTTATTTTTATCCTCCTTATTCTTACCCTTCCCTTTTTAGATTTATTTTTTCCAGCTGGGGTAGATTGAATGGAGTTCACCTCAAAGGTTTTGTCGATGGAAGGACTAGGAGTTGGACCATTTTGAACATTAGAAGCAATAGACTTGGGATTGGTGCAAGAGGCTTGTGTATATTGAGGTTGAGCATGGAAAGTGCCAATCACACCATCAGTTGCATGAGAAGTAGCAGGGGTAGTTGAGGTAGCGGTGGTAGAAGGACGAAGTGTGTCATGGAGTAAGTCGTAAAGAGTACCTGTTTGTGAATAAATGAGATCGAGGTACTGAGTGTGACTGATCACATGTTCTTTTGTGACCACTCCACCCATGGAAATGTCATGATAGATTTTATTCACGAATGATTTCGTGAACCACTCTACCAATAACTGATCGGGAATATCGATCTTGATCAAATGCCATCTTTGTCTCCACTCATGAATGTGATCGGAGATGCGAGTGGCCTTATTTTGCTTGAGGGAACTCAAAATCTCGGTTTCCATTTCATAATGGATTGGCAACTGGTAGTGTGTAAGGAAATCCATGGCTAGGGTATTAAAGTCGGTGAAGAAGCCTCGTGGTAATTCTATATACCACTTTGCAGTTGAACTAGTAAGAGTTCGTTGGAAGAGTCGTAACCGAATGGAATCATCCACCAAAGAGTTGGATGAGCACCAAAGGTGAAAAGTCATGACATGGTTTTTTGGATATTCTCTCGGTTTACCATCAAATTTTGGAATGTGATATGGTAGCTTGGCCAGTATAACGGGCCAATGGGGAGAATGTAGGATGGGGTCATTCAAGATTCTAGACAAGTCAGGCAGATCCAAAGTGGATAAAAAGGGCAACTGTCTATTCACATGAGGATACTGGTGACTTTGGGGAGGAAGTCCCGTTGGTATACCAATAGTACCATAAGCAGTTTTCATGTAAGGTGAAGGTCCTAATAGATTCAGACGTGAATGTGGAGGCATGTAGCCAATAGGGTTGTATTGATTAGGGATGTTCCCTTGGAAAGGGACACTAGATTGCATGTTCAAACCCCAAATGGGATTGGAAGAACCGAGATACGACTTGCCCAAACTAGGGGGTATGAAAGAGATAACTTGAGGTTGTTTCCCCCTAGATGATTATGGGTTTCCTTGGATGAGAAGGTTCCAATACTGGGCTAATGATCCTGGAATGTTTTTTCCATAAGGTGGGGTATAACCTCCAAGAATGGGTTTTCCTCCAAGTGGGGTGGTGTTCCAATTTGGCTATGACCTCCAAATTGAGTTTCCCCCCCATTGTTATATTTTCCTCCAACAGGAATCTGAAAACAATAAGTGAAGGATGGATTAGAACCTCTAATTGGATTGGAGACACTTGGGACAAATCCTTAGATAAAAGGTGGATAAGACCCTCCAGAGGGGACCTGGGAATGTATCAGAATGAAACCAAAAGCAACATTGTACCCAGGAGGAGTAAAAAATCCAGAAGCTCCAGATGAAACTTGGGTAGGAATGGGGATATAAGTATTTAAAGAATGGTACCCATGAGGAAGAGATGGGACAGTTCTAGATGCAGGTGGTGTACCAATGGGAGCTTGGGTAACCACCGTATTCCCAATGGGAATGGTCGTAGCATGTGGGACCATTATGGAATGGGCCATCTGAAGAGGGATGGTCGAGCTAGGACAAACAAAATGTGTCTGAACGCATGAAAATATAACAATTCATGCTATTAAAGTTATCTAGAGGTATCGTATAGGTAGTAGACCTCTCAGGTAGTTCAGAGATGACAGGTATTTTAGCACCTGCCCCTGAGTTGTAAAGGTCTTGCACTATATCCGGGGTTCAAAATATGTCAATGGTCCAAAAAGGATCCTCACTTTCTAGGTCGGTAAGAGGTCTGGTTGGTATTCCAGAAGTGTCAACAATAAGTTCTTCAGAGAAATTGAGTCAGATAATACATCTCTCATATGCAAGAGGTATCTAGAAAGCGTCTAGACAATCAAAAACAATTCGAAAACTATCTAGAGAGTCAGTTCTTTCCTCTTGGAATGGTATGTTGTACTGGACCTCACTCTGTTGAGGAGATCCCTCCGGTGGGTTAGGAAGAAAGGGTTCATAAACTTCTATATCTTTCGGAGGTAGTCCTTACATCCTACGTGAATGATGTGGAGGGTCAATGTTGGCTGAACCAAATATTTTACAGAAAAACTCTATGTCCAACTATGAAAACAAACAACACTCGCTAATAAAATCTAGGAATCAGACCAAGAAAACAAAACCTTCTTATTCCAAAGTCACCGGTTGGTGATGAAATCCAATGTCACGAAGCCAATAAAATAAGGGGCTAGGATAGAGCGGGTCGAAAAGTTACGTTGATGACCTGCTTAACGGACTTACACCTTGGTGAAAGATCCCACACATAATCGTGGGTATACCCTCCAAGGAGCCCGAGTGAATCTGTCCAACGTCAATTCTAGGTACCATGAAGACTTGCCCCTCCATATTCACCTCATGTGAGACCCTAAGAAGATAGGAAACTAAGGCTAACAAGAACAACAATGATTCCTGGGGAAATAGTCGACAGTCTGATCCACGCTCAAGGGCAGGGTATCTAGCCTGAAATCAACTTGTGAGGATTCCACTCATCATTGTGGGCATAGCTTCAAGCCACCCCCATAATACATGCAATATCTACACTGAGATCAACAAATCAAGGTGAGTAACTTTGCCAATCTCAATGTGACCTTAGGTTTGACCCTTGTGTGAGAAGGGCTTCCCAGGACAAAATGTTGCAAATGGAATTAAACACTCCCTATCATAAGATGCTATTGTGTGTTTTGTGCTTTGGAGAGTGTGTCTCAGAGCCTATTCCAAATATCTATCCTAGCTAATGTTGGTGTAAAAGAGCCCTAGAAAATAAAAGTTACTAATTAAGTTTCAGATTTCACAATGTTTTTTAGAGACTATTGTTACTCAAGAGGGAGACGGGAATGAAACCAATGTTGTGAGAGACCTTGACCCAATAATATGCAAATAGAAATGAATGATGCAAATTTTCGTTCAATGAAATCTATCTACAATAGGGTGAAGGTATTTTTGGAATGACGTAAGCTACGAAATATAGTTTATTTTTCTTAAATGAACACAATTGCAAACAACCATAAACAATGAAGTTTCTCAATGTTCTCTTCTCTTGAATGCAATAAAATTTCCTATGTATGATTACTCAAAAGAATAAATGAGTTCAAATTATTCCTTTCTAATACCAGACCAGGGGAATGACAAAGAAAGGACAAGTAATCCTAGAAAATCTATACACTCAACAAACACCCAAACCAAACTTTCAATGAAGATAAAAGTAAAAAATGAAAAAAGTGTTTCTTCAAATGCAAATGAAAAAATGACTTCCTAATCATCAAACAATCCATAACATGTAATCAATCCAAAACTTCAAATCCAATCAAATAATTTTAATTGAACAAGTACTCAGATACAAGCTCAGAGATTATACCATTGTCGATAAAAATCAAAGACAAAAACTGGAAAAAGACTAAAAGGGAGGTATTCGATTTCTGAAACCAATCAACAACAAGTTAAAATTCTAGAAAACAATCAAGGGATGGTATTAAAATTTCCTCCCAGCTGATTAAAGAAAAACTGGGCATCAACAGAGGCCAAAACCCAACTCAAAAAATTTCACAGGCGCCATCACAGCCTAATAGCACATTACAGTGCGGAAATTAAGAGTTTTCGCAGGCCAGAAATAGATAGGGTGTTGAAAGTTTGTTGTGAAGAAAACATCCAGGGCGCAAAAATTGAAGGTTTATGCAAGTTATGTATAGGGTACACTGCGGAAGTGTCTGTAAGTGAAATTTTAATTTTAGAGAGCCTGAATGGATCTCCCACAGACTCAGAGACTGAATTCAAGTAAAAAGAATAGGTTAAAAGAAAATGGCCAACAAAAAACCATAATCAAGTCATATCCCTAGTGGAGTTGCCAATTTTGTTATTGGATAAATCGGTGAATGAAGACATAAACTAATCTCCCTAGATCCATCTGGATCTAGAACAAAACAAGACAGGACATGACGCTTTCCCTAATTTTCTACCATTGAATTTTCTAACAAAGAAGGAATGGATGACATACCTTTAGATATCACTTCTTTATATCTCTATTGTCCCTGCTTTGCTCCAGTGCTCTTGTGAAATCAGATCTATAGTGACACAAACCAACCAAAGTGAAATAAACAATTGTAGATTCAATGGAAACCTAAACATGTGATCAAGGAGTCATGTAATAAAACGCTAATGATTTTATGGGAAAGAAACATGTCACCATATCATATTAAGTAAAAGTGGAAGATACAACCAAATTTCCTTGATGTTGCAAGTTCCCTTTCGGTGGTCCTTTGTTCCAACACACACATACACTTGCTCCGAATTTGTATGAAGATTGTCCACAAAATCTTGAAGGAAAAATGGAGGCCTCAAGCATCATTTGTAACAGGATCCTTCACACAGTCTTCAGCCTATTCTTTCAATTCTTTGCTCAATCTTACTTAACCCTTTCCATGAGTAACCCATCATTATATAGGAGAAGGTGAATTGGTTGAAAGGATAAGGATGATCCCACCAAATCAGAGAAGCCAATAGGATCACAACCATATGGACACCACCTCACATTATAGGAGATTCTCCTTCTAGAAACTTCGTGAAATTCTTCCTTTCCTTAGCTTCAAACGCTGCCGCACCCTGCCTATATAGTAGCCCGCATAAACCCCGAGAGCTAGGCATAGAGTATCCTGTGGAAATGAAGGATCTTCGCACTGTGTACCACTGTCATCCTGTGACGTCATTCTAAAAATATGCCTTGTAGGGGAAGAACTCAGTCATTTTCCTCATGCAAAAGATTGTTTTGAGAGCCTGAAAACATGCTTGTATAGTCATCATTAGGGTGATCATAATAATGTGTAACACACATCTAATGAGCACTAGCCCAATATGATGTCCTATCATCCCCTCCAAAGTTGGATTGTAGAATAACATAACGTCTTTGAGCTCTTGTTCAGGTAAAGGGGGTTTCATGCACATGTTTAAATAACTTGATCATTATATGTGATTGAAATTTCTATGATCCCTGTGACTTATGAGCCCATGGAGGGTGTATTTGTTGATTTTACATGGACACACCCAATGGATAGTTACATATGAGGCGATGATTAGTTCAGACCTCCATAGGGATAAAACCCCACTAGATGGATGTTGAGACCCCAGCCAGGGGTAGAGAAAGATAAAGGGATTTCACCAGAGAGAGAGGAGGACGTTTCACCAAGGATAGCCTGGAAGGGCTATCCCCAAGGGGGTTGTGCCCTTTCCACCATTATGAAAGGCTTAGAAGACCCATGACATCACCCAACATTTTGGACGATTTGGAGGCAGTTGTGTGCGAAGTGGCATGTGTGGCAAGTTCCTGAGGCCCAATGCTGTCGGACTAATCGGTAGGTGCGGACACTAACTGATCTCCCTAGATCCACCTAGATCTAGAACAAAACACACCAGAACATGACGCTTTCCTTAAGTTTTAGATATTGAATTTACTAACTAAAGAGGGATGGGTGACATACCATTTAAATGTCACCTCCTCTCACAATCGCCATCCTATCTCCGTTCCAACGCTCATACGATGATGAACCTGCAAAAGAACGCAACCAACCAAAGTGATAGCAATAGCATAAACTCAATATAAACCTATGTATGTGATCAAGGAATCATACAATAAAACACAACAATCTTTATAGGAAAGAATCATATTACTGTAT
>ML784425.1:0-17925 GCA_009831015.1 Picea engelmannii
TCTTGGGAATTAAGTAGTTCCCAGGTGCCGAGTTGAACCCTCGATGATGTGAATCTCAGAGTGATGAATACTCATCATTTCGGGACTCAATCTTCGTGTTTTCCACATTTGTTAAAATCTTCCTCCTATGTGATTGGGGTTCTCCCTATTTTCATGATTTCCTTGTGTCACAATATCACCTTTAGGGAACCTCTTATCTAGGGTATGTAAGAGCATGTTTGCCATGGAATTTTGTAATTGTTCCATCTTTTGATCCATTTCCCTTTTAAGCAATTCTTGAAAATGTTCCAAATCAACCTTTTTTAACACAATGTCACACATTTCATTAAATCGGTTCCTCAATAAGGATACTTAGTACCTAAGCTTTCACTTTTATGTGTCATCTATGAATTCTATGCAAGTTTCCTAGTAGTGTAACTTTTTGCAAAACCGTTTTCCATGTGAAAATATAATAATAACTCATTTTGTTTCTCTTTATCACAATTCTTGAAGCACCAAAAAAATCTTTCAATCAAAAGTAATGTTAATTTTAAGTTAACATACCTTTAAAAACCTTAGTTTGAAGACTATCTTGTTGACTGACCTTTCTCTTAAAGTATCTTTTAAATTTAAGTCTCTAAGTTTCAAATTTTGATTTGTAGTATCCTAATATTTCTTCTCTACAATGTCACAAGTTTGATCAAATTCCATTGTGCAAAGAGAAAGTTCTGGTAATTTTCCTAAAACTTGTTGGTTTTGTCCCTTTCAAAAGAGGGAACTTGTACATCCCATCATGTGTTCAATGTTTTTGATTTACTTTTGAAATTTTGACCTGAAAGACTATGAATGGAACTGGTGGCACTCAATTTGGACTTTTCTAGCTTCAAATATGATGGTTTTTACCAAGAACCCTTGTTTGCGATTAATTTTAGGACAAGTAAAAAATCCTAATTTCCATAACTTGTATTTTCTATTGTATAGCAAACCAAAACTAGAAATTTTTACCACATGTACTTCACTATGTATCCTTGGTCTCTCAAAATTTTTCTAATTGAAACATCCTAGAAAAAAAGTTATAGTGAAAATGCCAATATGACTTGTTTGACACTAATTTTAGGACTAGTCAAACACCTTAATTACCACACGATATATCTCTGAAAGAATAGTGAACCAAAACTTGAAAGTTTTACCATAGGTACTTTATTATGTTTCCTCGGGCTCTAAAAAATTTCGTGATTTCAAACTATCCATAAAAGAAAAGAAGTTATAGTAAAAATACCAAGATGACTCATTTAAAAGAGCTAAACCCAAGGATCGTATGCTCTAAAACCAAATGTATGCACCGTTGCAGGGGCTAGTCAACCCTATCGACTAGACCCGACGATCGACTTAGAACTTGTTGGTCGACCATCATAGTTAGAAGTAGAAGTCGGCCAGACTCTCTGCTAACCGACCAACCAAGGCAGTTAAGCAGTTACAACTGCCTGTTAGAGGTATAAATAGATAATCACATGAAGGCTCATATAGCTTCAGAGGAGAGGATATATGTTATTGTGTTGTATTGTCTATCATATAATAACATGACTCTTCTTTGGGCTCTCATTACTTATGTATGTCTCTCTCTATATGTCTATGTGTATGCATGTATCTCTATGATGGCTATGTAATGTTTTAGTGGTAACACTCTCTACTTTCCCTTATATTACAACATTGGTTTCGTCGCCGGTAGTACTGAACTTGGGCATGTAGAAGTATACATAAATGCTAACTCAACAAGACATACGTGAGTGGTGGGAGCACAAAATCGAGAACTACATCAGAAACTACGCACGAAGGAATAACATCTTACTAGCCGAAGCAAGGTTGCGGTTCTTTTTAGAGACACATGAAAGATTTCTTGAAGTTATCCCAGAAGCATTGTTTCAGCACATCAACAGGTCATGTGATGCGTAGATTGACACTTGGCAAGGAGTTAGGCCTAAAGTTGACGATCAGAGGAAGAACGAACTTGCACCACTGGCTCAAACGAATTATTGAAGATTATATTTCAAAACAAGTCGTTGAAGATCGAACATCCCTAGACAAAATAAAAGAGATATTCTACACCGAATTGCACGACGAATTTTTTTGCACGGTTCCAACACTTCTTCACAAATTCCGTCTCAACAAGGGAGTTGGTGATATTGTCGAATACTAACCAAGATTGGGCACACCGTTATCGAATAACAACTTCCAAGAAAGAGACAAAAGGTGGGAAGCATTTCTTGACGCAAAGTGTAAAGATACAAGAGAAGTTTGGGATTACTTCTTGAAGAAATAAACATGGCCAACACTCTCGAATTAGAGTAAGTTGGGTTGGCAATGGGGGGTCAGTCGAGATTGTGAGATGCCATAAAAATAAGAAGTAGTGTTCCTCAAGCCTAAATGTCATCGAGAGGAAAGCAAGCCCATAAGCAATCTGTAGATATCCAGAAAATAGAACGAGATAAAAGACAACAGAAAAGAGAAGAGCTTCGTAACCAGTGGAATATTAAAAAGTCAAATAGAAAAGTGTCAGGGGAGGGTCATCTAGTCAGAGTGTGTGAGCACAATGATTCTGATAGAGATCGACCAGAGTTAGCAACAACAACAACAATCGTGACGACACCCGACAGATATAGCGATGCACTGTTTCAAACGGTCAACGAACCAGAAAGTATGGACTACGAAGAATCTGGACTAGCTTTACGTACGTCTCTCGCATCGGAAACCAGTCCAAGGATAAGAGAATTTCTCCAACAAAGGCTAAAGATCGATGACAAATCGACAAGATTATGGTACAGAATAGACGACCTAGGAAACCTACGTGATGCATTGATTGTCGAGCCTGAACGAAATGAAGTCGACAATATGATTATCCAAATCAAAGATCTCACTGACTCGACCCCCCTACCACATCTAATCTCGAGAGAATAATTTAACTATAATATGGAAGCGACGCAACCAGTGGAACGACGGTTGGTTGAATACAAAGATCAAAGTTCCCAAACCAAGGAAGCACATTTCGAACTCAAGAAGAAACAACTATTCCTTGAGTATCATCCTTCGTCGGACGCGGATGATACTATGTTGCGCCACCACGCCTTAACCTGGTTCATGAACTACACTAAAAAACAAACTCGTTCAAAGGAAGAAATAAAGAATAGTTTTCTAACATTCTTTAAAATCCAGGACATCACACATCTAGCAGCGCAAAAGTTAAAATAAATCAAACAAAGACTAGGTGAGTCGGTAAGAGAATATGACAAAAGATTTAAAGATCTATTAAGTCAAATCCCGTCGATGATTGACCATAACTTGCTAGTCCAGTGGTATGTAGCTAGGCTACTGCCAAGAATCAAATCTCTGTTATGCCTATATTAGATAACTAACTGCGAAGACGCATTACAAAAGGCACAACGAGTCGAGTCAGATGATGATAGCCTGTCGACTTCCTCGACGATAAAAAGACTTGAGGAAAAGATAGAACATTTGCAACAAACTATAAAAAATCTAGCCATCCGATGCAATGAAATATGGTGCACCACATGCACGGGGGATGGGCACACAAAAGATAATTGTCCCCTAAATGAGTGCACACAAACGACAGACGTCCACCGAGTACAAGCCTAGAAATACTGTAACATATGTGAATGCCTAACTAATCATAACATACAAGATTTTCCACACAATCTAAAAAACACAAAGTGGTGCCACATCTGTGAAGCTTTCGATCATCGAACGTCAGAATGCCACCTAAATGCGAGAAATCAGAATAATATACGAACCATCTACCACACAGAAACCATCGACCAAACAAATGAATATGGTTGAAGAGATGATTATTTTGGTGGTCGTGGTTGAGGAGGAGGACGACGGAAATTTGGTGGTCGTGGTTGAGGTCGTGGACGACCATATTGTGCTAATTGATGGCAAAATGATCACGACAGTGCATACTGTCCTATAAAAGACAGGTTTGATTTGAAGTTTTGCAACATATGCGACATTCGAGATCACTCCCTAGAAGACTGCTCGATAGTACTCGACAAGATTATACCTAGAAAAATTGTGAATCTACTACACGCAGTATCTAAAGAAAAGGTGAGGAACTTCAAGAACTTACATATTGTTACAAGGTCAGGTGCTAGACGCGACATCCATACTCCACCACAAAACTACCAAAGAAAAAAGATTAACAACTTCCCAAATCCAGACAAAGAAGAGCAAATAATGAGAGAAACTCTTAAATTCTTCAGGAATGCCACAGAAGATCAACAAAATCCCAGAAGTCGAGATGAAGACACCATCCATGAATTTTTGCAACTAATCAAAGAAAATAGTGGATAGGTAGGCTATTGGACCTACTCAACAAACTGCGAGAATACAAAGATGGTCAGAAACCAACCAAGGATGCAAATCATCTCTCTTATAATAGCAAAGATTATGATCCACGAGTTGACCTGGAAATCAAAGGAATGATGATCAATCAAGTGGTAGTTGATTTTGGTTCGCAAGTTAATATTTTACCACGAGAAACATGGGTACGAATGGGATGACCTAACCTAGCACCCATGATGAATTATCTTAAGTTAGTTGATCAGAGATTAATAGAACCAATCAGAATACTGAGATATGTCGACATGCAAATTATGGGAATACCGACTCTGGTCGACTTTGAGGTGATCGACCTTGTCGAAGGAATGCCAACATATGTATCTCTTGTCGTTCGACCATGAGGTCGACGAATGAAAGCAACTATCTCCCTGGAAAGAGATAGAATCAAATTAAAAGGAAGTGGGAGAAAAATAATTATTCCCTTGGATCCAAAGGAAGGAAAACCATGTATGGAGTCATGGGACGAAGATCAAGAAGCCATATGTTTATATCAGATAAATAATGAACAAAAATATTATATAGAATTGACCGCAGAAGGAGAAATTTTGAGAGAATATCCCATGTCGGTTGGACATAATTTCAACTCCGCCTTATACAACTGGAAAATAAAGAACTATGAAGCACATGCAAAAGACTGTTGGTCTATCAAAGTTATTCCAAAGAAATATCTTAAGACGTGCTATTTAATCCAGGCTGTACCAAAATTTTATGAAAAAATATCCCGACAAACTCCCACTCATATTCCGTACTCAAGAACAAACAACTATTCCTTGAGTATCATCCTTCGTCGAACGCAGACAAAAACCGACCAGAAGATTCGACGGCTTAGTTGAAAGTAGTGGTAACTCAAGCAGCAAGAAAACCAAATATCCCCACCAAGAAATTCAAAATGGGATTCAATCATATTCCCATCTACGAAGGAGAAGAAGACCCAAAACACCATTGGTTTGTATGTGAAAAGTCTTGGGATGCAACTAATATTTCAAACGAAGATAAGAAAATGGCACAATTCGGAGTTGCGTTGCGCCACTGCGCCTTAACCTAGTTCATGAACTACACTGAAAAGCAAACTTGTTCAAAGGTAGAAATAAATAATAGTTTTCTAACATTCTTTAAAATCCAGGACATCACACATCTAGCAACGCAAAAGTTAAAAGAAATCAAGCACAGACCAGGGAAGTTGGTAAGAGAATATGACAAAATATTTAAAGATCTCTTAGGTCAAATCCCGTCGACAATTGAATAGAACCTGCTAGTCCAGTGGTATGTAGCTGGGCCACTTCCAAGAATCATATCGAATGTCAGAATGCCACTTAAATGCGAGAAATTAGAATAATATACGAACCATCTACCACACAGAAACCACCGAACAAACAAACAACTATGGTTGAAGAGATGATTATTTTGGTGGTCGTGGTTGAGGATGACGACGCGGATTTGGTGGTCGTGGTCGAGGTCGTGGACGATCATATTGTGCTAATTGATGGAAAAATGATCACGACAATGTAGATTGTCCTATAAAAGACAAGATTGATCTAAAGTTCTGCAACATATGCGACATTGGAGATCACTCCCTAGAAGATTACCCGATAGTACTTGACAAGATTATACCTAGAAAAATTGTGAATCTACTACATGCAATATCTAAAGAAGAGGTGAGGAACTCCAAGAACTTACATATTGTTACAAGGTCAGGTGGTGGATGCGACATCCATACTCCACCACAAAACTACCAAAGAAAAAAGACTAACAACTTCCCAAATCCATATAAAGAAGAGCAAATAATGAGAGAATCTCTTAAATTCTTTAGGAATGCCATAAAAGATCAACAAAATCCCAGAAGTCGAGATGAAGACACTATCTAAGAATTTTTGCAACTACTCAAAGAAAAACATTCGATAGGTAGGCTATTGGACCTACTCAACATACCGTGAGAATACAAAGATGGTCAGAAACCAACCAAGTATGCAAATAATCTCTCTTATAATAGCAAAGATTATGATCCATGAGTTGACTTGGAAATCAAAGAAATGATGATCAATCAGGTGGTAGTTGATTTTGGTTCGCAAGTTAATATTTTACCATGAGAAACATGGGTACGAATGCGCTGACCTAACCTAGCACCCACGATGATTTATATTAAGTTAGTTGATCAGAGATTTATAGAACCAATTAGAATACTGAGAAATGTCGACACACAAATTATGGGAATACCAAATTCGGTCGACTTTGAGGTGATCGACCTTGTCGAAGGAATGCCAGCATATGCAACTCTTGTCGGTTGGCCATGGGGTTGACGAATGAAAGCAACTATCTCCCTGGAAAGATATATAATCAAATTAAAAGGAAGTGGGAGAAAAATAATTATTCCCTTGGATCCAAAGGAAGGAAAACCATGGATAGATTCATGGGACGAAGATCAAGAAGCCAAATGTTTATATTAGATAAATAATGAACAAAAATATTATATAGAATCGACCGCAGAAGGAGAAATTTTGAGAGAATCTCCCATGTCGGTCGGACATAATTTCGACTCTGCCTTATACAATTGACAAATAGAGAACTATGAAGCACATGCAAAACGCTGCTGGTCTATCGAAGTTATTCCAAAGAAACATATTAATACGTGCTATTCAATCCAGGTTGTACCAAAAGTTTATGAAAAAATATCCCGACAAATTCCCACTCTCATTTCGACGGACGTTCAAATAAACAAACCCTTGCAATACAATGAACAACATACCCCTTCGACTCACGTGGAAGAGGTAGCAAAATCCATAGGAGAGCAAGGAAGAACATAGAGTCTTGTGGAAACATTCACAGGACAGGCTGCAAGATGGGGGAAAACACATTCCCCCCGATTACAAACATGGACGACTGTGTCGACATACTTCGTCGAAAGATTCAGTGACAAAAAACTATCCAAAGATGTAGATATTCCTATATTCAAACTTGACTACGATCCAACCGAGCATATCCAACGTTGCGAAAGCGAATGGCGAAGAATTGGATACAAGGATGAAAGGGTATGGCCCCATATGTTTGCAAGTACATTAGATGAGATACCAAGAAAATTGTACGAAATTGAAGAAGCTTTCGACCACACTTTCGACTGGACCGAAAACAAAAGAAATTTTGGCAAAGTCTTTGAATTTAATCTAGTACATGAACACTTGAAAGACACAACATGCCATATAAAAATATTTCTAGAAAGTTCTTCACCAGCTCAACAGAAAGAAAAAAAAAAGATGTTAGTCGATGAGGGATCGACATCGACATGCAACTTTGTGTTTGTAGAAAACAAGGAAATCTTGACTGCTCGGAGGATTGATATGGAGAATACAAAATGGCTAGGACAGAGCTTCCAATGGAAGAAAGACCATCCAACATTACAAAATCATGTGAAATCAATATTAAGCATAGCCATAGAACACAAAGAGGACCCAAAACAACTCGACTTCCCAAAAATCTTTACGAAAATTGAAGAAGGAGAACACCATCTCGATGAAGCAAAACCATCAGAATGGATGGACGCATAAATAAGAACGGAAGAACTCGACATATTAAATGATGACCGACCAAAAATGGTGAGAGTAGGTGATTATTGGTCTGATAAGGAAACAATCGACATAGTCAGTTTATTAAAAGAGTACCAAGATGTTTTTACACGTGACTACAAGGACGTTAAAGGAATTGTAGAGGAAATGGGTGAGATGAATATCGAAATGATCCCAGGAGTAAAGCCAATTAAAAAGATACCATACAAGTTAACACATAAGTACAAATCGATTGTTCAAAAAGAGATCGAAGGAATGCTACAAGCATGCATTATTTATCCTATCGACAAAGCAAATTGGATAGGTCCGACGGTGGTACAACAAAAGAAGCATGATCCAAAGAAGTTAAGAATTTGTGTAGACTTTTGAGGACTGAACAAACAGACCGTGACAGATCTATTCCCCACCCCTTTTGCTATGAAATCATAAACGAAGTCGTTGGTCATGAATGTTATTCATTTACTGATGGATTTTTGGGATATAACCAGGTGCCAATCACAAAAGAAGATAAGGAAAAAACAACTTTCGTGTCAGAGTTTGGATCTTTTGCCTACAGAGTCACACCATTCGGACTAAAGAACACACCAACAATTTTTTCAAGAATAGTGGTCAAAGCATTCCAAGAGTACATCTACAAAACCATGGCTGTATACTTCGATGATTGGACAATCTATAGTCTACTTAGAAATCACATACAATGGCTTTGACTGATGTTAGAACGTTGCAGACAGATTCAACTATCACTTAACATCAGAAAATGCATATTCTCCACACCTATTGGAATCTTGCTCGGACACGTGGTATGTAGAGATGGAGTGAAGGTCGATATAGTGAAAATAAAGATTATCATTGATCTAAAACCCCTCGTAAATAAAAAAACAGATCAAATTTCTATTAAGTCATACTGGCTATTATAGGAAGTTTATACACCACTACTAAGACATCACCTTCCCAATGGACGAGCTTATATGAAAAGATGTCGAATTCAAATGGAGCCAAGACTGCCAAGAATCCTTCAAATTTTTAAAGAAGAAGTTGGTTGAAGTGCCTATTCTCAAATTTCCAGACTGGTCGAGAAAGTTTCATGTCCACGTCGATGCGTTGAACGTAGTTATCAGGTCGGTTCTAGCTCAACCATACGATGATACAATGGATCACCCAAATGCGTATGAAAGTCGGAGACTGAATAAAACAAAGAGAAACTATTCGACTACAGAACGAGAAGCCTTAACAATGATTTTTGCACTACAAAATTTCCGTCATAATTTATTGGCAAACCCTTTTACATTTTTATAGACCATCAAGCATTGGAATACTTAGTCAATAAACTAGTCCATCAAGGGAAGATCTATTGGTGGCTACTATTATTTCAGGAATTTGAATTTAATGTAATCATTCGACCAGGGAAAAAGAACGTTTGACATGATCACTTGTCACAACTAGAAATAGGGGAAGATCCGATAGGCATTGATGATGACCTCCTAGATGCACATTTATTCAGAGTAGAAGCTACACCTAAGGATTTAGAAGACATTGCCAATTTCTTAGAAGAAGGAAAAGCCCCGAAGGACCTCTCGACAAAAAAAAAAGAAAAGTCTAGCCATGAAAGCTGCACCATTCACAATAATTAATGGATACTTATAAAAAATGGGAATCGATGACGTGATGAGAAAATGAGTACCAGAACATGAACGAGAGGATATCATCAACGAAGCCCATGCAGGAGCAGCGGGAGGAAATTTTTAGGCCAACACAACAACCAAGAAGATATTACAAGCAAGCCTGTGGTGGCTGACTTTACATAAAGATTGTCAAGATCAAGTTAAAAAATGTGATAGTTGTCGGAGACTGGGAAGACCCTTGTGGAAAAATGAAATTCCACTAAGTTCGATAAACCCTAATCGAGCTTTCAAAATCTGGGCTATCTACTTCATCAAGCCATTCCCACAGAGGGAAAGAAGAAATGGTGCTAATTACATAATCATTGTGATCGAGTATGTGACTAAGTGGGTAGAAGTTGAGTCGGTTGAATTTTGTACTAAAAAAGTATCATCTAAATTCATATATGAGAACATCATCACAAGATTTGGTTGCCCTCTGACACTAATCAATGACCAGGGAACTCACTTTGTAAATGAAACAATTAAATCTCTACTGGAAAATTCTTAATCGACCATAGAAAAAACGACAGCCTACCACCCACAAGAAAACGGGGCAATCAAAGCATTTAATAAAACATTACACAAGGGACTTACAAAAATCTGTGGTATAAATAAAGATGATTGAGACGATAAGATTCCTGCAATCCTCTAGGCATATAGATCAACATTCAAAAGATCGACTAGACAGACACCATTCAAGCTAGTCTATGACCAAGAAGTTGCAATTTTGCTACAATTTTGGACTAATTTCGACAGGGTCGCAGCTATAGCAAAATTCGACGAGAGCTAAAACCTAAATGACCAACTATACCAACTAAACAAATTGGAGGAAGAAAGGTTAATAACGATTCATCATTAAGAGGTTCAGAAACAACAACAAAAAACATGGCATGATCGTCACTTAAAGAAAAATTATATAAAAGAGGGAGACTTAGTCTTACTGTATGAAAATCGTATAGAAGGCAAACCCATAAAGTTGGAAACAACATGGTTGGGGCCTTATGTGGTGGAAGACATTCATGTTAGAAAAACAGGATCGTGGAGCAATAAAATAAAACAAATGTGGAAATAAAACATAGAAGATGCACAATACAATAGAGACACATATTTATGTGGTTCACCTAGTGTGGGCTACATACACCAGAGAAATTGTCAGGTCCTTCCTTTTTATTATGCAACAAAAGGAAGGGATACAACCTACAACATGCCCATTGTAACTTCCTCTTCTTTCTCTCACAGTCTCCTCTCTCATAATACAATAATCACACACATACATATTCACAATACAATTCCCTCATAAAATAGGGTTGCCTTCTAGGGAAAAAAACCCTAACATAACTTCTATTGTTGGATCTGTGACCTTATAATGAACGGTCCATATTGACTATGAAATTACAATATTTTACAAGGCAATTTTTTCCAATATTTCGCTTATTGGGTGCTGCCCCTGAATCCCCTGCCAGGGGGGCTACAAAAATTGTCACCACCCCCCTGGCGATAGTTGTGGGGGGAAATCCCCCCCACACCCCCCTCGCAACCCCCGTTAGGGAATGTGGTCCAAGCATGGCTGGAACAAAACCTATGAATCAAGAAGATGATCAGGCTACACAACCAACAATTCGACCGACCAGAGCGGTCCAACTCAGAACGTTATTGGGGTATCCCTTTAAGAAACTAATTAATGGGGCCTGTTTAAATAAATATCAAGTATAAAATAAAAGAGAACCATGCTAGCAAAATTTATCAAGGAGTTGCCAACAGGAACTGACTAAAATAACTAATCAAACTTATAAGAAATAAACCTTGCTTAAAACTAATAAACAAAAAAGACAGTTAGACAAATTCAGGTAAAAAAAAAACCTGAAAAGTTAAAGTATTTAAGGAGTAACCACAACACTAAAGGAAAAGAAACAATAAAATGGAGAGAGAAAGTAGCCCGTGGTCAAGCCTAAGACAATATAACAGAAGGTATTCTCAACATTCTACACCTTCGACCGACTTAAGACAAATACTCATAAGAAAATAATCCAGTAAAAGGACCAGTCCATGAACAAGTGAGTGTGGTAGAGACGAGCGAAGATCATATGAATATAAATAAAGAGGTCATGATTGGCATGACAAAAGACGACATCAGTCTGACTCAAAAAAACTTAGCAAAGTAAACGAACAAGTAATCCATCACCGACATAGACTAAGTAACAAAGATTGTTCAACAACCCCAGTCGGTCGGCTTACATATCGACCATGCTTCAACAATCGAGATCCGGTCGGTCGAACCCAAAAAAGAATGGGTCGAAGGGACGTCGATGTCAGCACACTAAGTACATTTAATTCATAACAGAAAAGATGGATAATAATAACATAATTGACAATGATCGAAGTCATAACGAAAAAGATTCTGCAACCATCTATAGATTCCCTTATCACGCACAACGTTCACAAAGAACCCACCAGGATTATTGCACGAGAGAGTTTGCATGATCATTTGTTCAACAATCGTAGAGATATCAACGTGCAAAAGGTAATACACACATTCAAGTAACGATCCAATTACGATAAGCCATATATGCTATTGTACCTTAAAGCAGTTGTACTCGTAACAACATGATTCGAATCAATAACTACCTCCTTTTCCTGTACTTCGCAAATTTGGGGAATTCGAGCATCTTGCGGGGAAATTTCATTATCAATTCGAACTAACGTCAACATTATGAATCTGAACTCTATATAACAAATCCAAGTAAGGAGAAATTTCACTCTGCAGAAAGCTAAACACTGGTGCAGAAGCCATGAGCTGGCTAAAGTTAGCAGTTGACGACCCTCCTGGTCCAGATTGCCAGAATTCAGAAGCAGGTCAACTATCTTGGCCCAAACATGAGAAGAGGAATTCCCCTTCACATAAAGGCACATAGGGCTCCTCTGGGGTTTCCTCAACCCATTGGTGAAGGTATAAACAATCAGTGTTTCTTGCACTAGATGTAGAAAGAAAATATGGAAAAAACCTTCCAAGAAACACTCCAACCCAAGAAGAAATGACTGGGAAACAAACCAATGGTGATGCCAAAATAGAGTTTTATAAAGTCAACAAGTTCGTAATGGTATCCAGGAAGCAACCTACTCACGTGTATCATATATCTTGCACCCAATAAAACACATGAACACTAGACATACGTGATGTAGTTGATTCATCTAGCAGTGGAACTCCAGGCACAACAACTCAATAAAAAATAGTACCCTAAGTCAACCGACCACATAAAGATTTTGTTTCTTCTTCTTACATACTTCTCTTTCTTTCTCCATCTAGATTTCTTCATCTACTGTAATTTTTTAATCAAAATATGAGAAAAAATATTTTTTATGACCCCCTCTTGCTCAAGACGAGCAAAGAATTGAGGTGGGGGGAGATGTTGTAGGGGCTAGTCGACCCCGTCGACTAGACTCAACGATTGACTTAGAATTTGTCGGTTAACCGACGTAGTTAGAAGTAGAAGTCGGTCAGAGTCTCCGCTAACCGATCGACCCAGGCAGTTAAGAAGTAGAAGTCGGTCGGAGTCTCCGCTAACCGATCGACCCAGGCAGTTAAGAAGTTACAACTTCCTGTTAGAGGTATAAATAGATAAGCACATGAAGGCTCAAATAGTTTCATGGGAGAGGATATATGCAATTGTGTTATACTGTCTATCATATAATAAAATGACTCTTCTTTGGGCTCTCATTACTTATGTATGTTTCTTTCTATATGTCTATGTGTATGCATGTATCTCTATGATGGCTATGTAAGGTTCTACTGGTAACACTCTCTACTTTCCCTTAGATTACAACATGCACCAAAACACCCAAATAGCATAAAAAGAAAAAGAGAATTAACTCATTTCCTTGAGAATGAGAGGGAATAATGAATGGAAAGCTTCTTTGAGGGGGCAACCCCCTTTTACAATATAATAAATGTACAAGATGAGATGCTCATTAAAACTAGGTCTCATTGGTATATATAGGAGACAAATAGTACAATTATGATTAAAGGGTTTAGCCGATCAATAAAGACAATACTAATGTAACAATAGAAATGTAATAAGTCAATATCTAGCGCTTAATAGACTCTTTCCTTTAGATTTATTAATTGAAGTGTTGTATGTAACTTAAGTTTATGCCAACATTAAATCTCATTGTCCTAGTTTCTCTCCCACAAGACATCTTTGTAGATTTCCAAGGCTCACATTTACTACTTTTGTTTATCCACTAGTGTGTGAGTGACATGCAAAACTAAACTACAATTTTGCATCTAGATTCTTCCATAAAGTCATCTAGAAATGGTTGATAACGTTGTTGTTTATGTTTGTTGTTATACTTATTGACAAACTACGTAAACAAACAATTTCCTCAAAGAATAAAACAACTATGCTTGTGGCATTAATAGTCTTCTTACAAGGGATTAAATGTGTCATTAAAAAAAATCTACCAGCAACAACAAAAATAGAGTCATTACCTTGTTGGGTTCTAGGAAATCCCAACACAAAATCCATATTGATGTCATCACGTGGTGCTTTGGATACTAGCAATGGTGTATACAGACCAGTGTTCTGATTTCTTCCTTTAGCATGTTGACAAACTATGAAGCTTTCAACCTATTTCTTAACATTCTTAACAATACTATGCCAATAATATCACTCTTCAATCAATACTAAAATGTCCACTCAAGACACAATTATGTTGCTCTTCGATGAGATTATCCCTCATTAAACCTCTAGGAACACATAATTGTCTATTTTAAAACAAGAATCCAAGTTATTGGATAAAGAATCCAAGTTATTGGATAAATAATCCAAGAAAGAAATGTAGTTGCCACTACATCGTTCTTAATAACTTTCCAAGGTTCCACTGGGTTCATTTCATACAAACTCTTGATTGCTTCTATCTGTACCATCTCAATTGTCATAGTGGTCAACAGTGATGCCCTTCTACTCGATGCATCATCAACTATGCTAGATATTTTAAACTATATTTAACACAAATGTGTAACTATGAAAGGATTCGACCCATTTCATGTCTTTGATTCAACATTGGTTGACTATTGATATATCTCAATGTGTGATGATTGATATATAGACCAAACTCTTTGGACAACAAATAATGTCTCCATTTATTCAATGCTTGTACTATAACATACAAATTTTTATTATACACAAAGTATTTATGTTTTGGCTTCATTTAAATTCTCACTAAAGTATATAATTGGTCTTTCATCTTGACTAAGTACTGCTCCAATTGTGGTTCCACTGGCTTCACAGTCTACTTGAAATACTTTGTTAGAATCAAGTAAAGCCAACATGGCTTTTTAGTCACTTTCTTTTCAACAAGTCAAATCCCTTTTGAGTTGTTGCATTCTATTAAAATTCTCCTTTTCTAATACATGTAGTGATCCAGGGGATCAAATTTTGCTCAAAATTCAAAGTTCTTGGAATCGCTTCAAATCGAATGGGTGCGTAGGCCTCATCATCACAAACCCAACACAACTCGAATGGGTTCAAACGAACGTTGGATGAGTGAGATATAGTGTTCTGTTCAAATTGTCAAACAGACAAAAAATTTGCTGACTATACAGTCCGTACAGTTGCTGACGTGGCAGGGCCATACGACACGTGGCAGATGCTGAGTTGGCAGGGCCGTACGACACGTGGAAAGTGTTAAGTTGGCAGCTATGTGGATGAATTGGCATCCGACACGTGGCATATTTGTGGCGAATGGATTGGTGACACATGGACCAAGCAAGGGCTGCCACGTGTCACTTGGTCAATGGTTAAAATTTGTGGAGTTTGCAGGACTCGACCCCGCGACCTCCGGGCAGGGGAAGAGCTTTGGGAAGGGCCGCCCAACCAGTGTGCCCACCATTGGTTCTTAACAACTATATGGTTGCGAATATATTTGAATTAACATTATGTTATGTTTTGGGCGCGGTCCGGGCCGAGGCTAAGTCTAGGCCCCCATTCACATGTGGCTTACCATACGACCACCCGCACGCGTTTTTCAAATGAATTCGGAGCCCTGCACGCCTGGACACTTGGCGCATTACCGTAAGTTTTAAAAACTTGGCCCTTTATATGTGCGGGTGCGGTCATATGACCCATATGCCCAACGATTTGGCCGTTAGGGGCTAGGTTCCCTAACCGTCCTACAGTTTGTGCATTTTTTCGGTTATGCATCTGGTGCTAGGTTTTAGCATGTGAATGAGCGCAGAGGCTAGGTTGAACACACAGAGGTGCATTTTGGCGATCCAGAGACAACAAGTTTGAAGGGGAACTTCCAAGAAGCCTATCTTCTTCAATTTTTGGCCAAATCAGGTGTCGAAAAAGCCCAGCTAGGGGTTTTTGGACGTTCTGAAGCCATTGGAGCCATCTGTTTGGAATTTTGAGCATTATAAAGAACATATTTTAGCACTTTGATAAAATAATACAAAAGATCCATTGGAAGCTGGACCAGAAGATGTAGCCCAAGAGAGGGGTGAACTCCTTTATCATTTGTTGTGTTTTGTGTTTACTGTTCACTGTTATTTGCTGCTTATTATCTGCATCTTGAATGTGTAATTTCTATAAAAATTGTGTTTGCAAATTGATCCTTTTTCATAATAACACTTGAATTAAAACTTGCAAATATTTTCAAGAATACAAGCCTTTATCATTTTCAGATCAAGTTGGTATCATAGCTTAGGTTTTTGAAGGCTTGATTATTTGCAAGTGTTTTGTTTTCTGATGCTCACAAGGTTGAAACTCACAAGAGGAGAAGTTCAACTTGTAGAGCCAAGTTCTCATCCTTCAAGAAGAAAGATTATATCATCACCTCAAACTTCAAGGAGGCATTCACCAAGTATGGCTCATGAAGAGAGTCATGAAAATATTCCTACAGAAGATGAAGATCTCATAAAGGATTTCATGGAAATGAGAGAAATGATGAAAGTCCTGATGGAAGAAAGGAATACAAGGTTTCAAGGTGAAGGCTCCAACCCTTCAAAGAACAAGGGAGACAGCGGTGATAAAACTCCAAATGGAAATGGAGGGAATGGTGCTTCCCCACCTCCCTCACCTCCATCTTCCTCTTCTTCTACTAGTTCACAACCTCTTCCAAATTCTCCAAAGGGACATGGTAAAATTCCTCCACAAATTCCTTTGTTAAAGCTTGGTATTAAATTTGAATTGCCGATGTACGATGGAGAGGTAAATGCTGAGAAAATAGATAACTGGATTCTTCAGATTGAGGTGTATTGTAGGATACAAAAAATTCAAGATGATGAAACTAAGATTCAGCTTGCTTCTTTAAGATTGGATAGTGCAACACTCATTTGGTGGGAAACCAAGACTCAAGAGGACATGAAGAAGCATGGTAAAATTTTAACCTCTTGGAATGATTTTATTGTTGCAATTAAAAAACAATTTTACCCATTGGCATATAAGCAAAAAGCTATTATGGATTGGCAAAAGTTTAGACAAGCTAAAGGGAAAAATGTGCAAAGCTTTACTCAAGAATTTAGGAGAAGAGGTTTGGTTTTGGGAGTATATTTGTCTTCTCAAGAAACTTTACTCAAATACATTGGAGCTTTACATAGTTACTTGAGACATACAATGCTCATGTTTAACCCTTCAAATCTAGATGAAGTTTGTGTTCAGGCAACTCATTTGGAAGCCAGAGGAAGGAATGAAACTCATGAGGGTAACAAGAAGCTTTTCAGTCATGGAGACAAAGGAAAGAGGAAGTTCAAGGGCAATGGAAAAAAGAATGTTGTTGTTAAGAAAGAGGGAGAAAAATTTACATGCAAACATTGTTCAAAAGATGGCCATGATGAAGACCATTGTTGGAAACTTCATCCTGAAAGAAGACCCAAAAAGTTTGGCAACAAAGGGAAGTCAAAGACTGTTGCAACCATACAACAAGATTTAGGTTCTGATTCGGGTGATGAAACAAAGATTATAGCCATGGGTTATCAAGGTAAGGATTCTATTGCAAGTACTAGTTCTTCAAGTAATAGTAATCTCAATGAAACTTGACAAGAAAAAGAAAGAATATAACTTTTTCACATAAGGGTTGTTTCAAAGCATACCAAGATAGATACTCTATTTGATACTGGATCTCAAACAAACCTTATAACTGAAGACACTGTCAAAAAATTAAAATTGGAAACAATTCCACATCCTAAACCATACCCTCTCGGTTGGATATGTGATAATGCTAAATTGCAGGTGACAAGAAGGTGTAAACTTAGGTTTTCCATCACTGCAAATTTTATAGATGAGGTAGAGCTTGATGTTATTCCTTTGGATATATGT
>ML784425.1:18025-47069 GCA_009831015.1 Picea engelmannii
AGTATCCAAAGCACCACGTGATGACATCAATATGGATTTTGTGTTGGGATTTCCTAGAACCCAACAAGGTAATGACTCTATTTTTGTTGTTGCTGGTAGATTTTTTTTAATGACACATTTAATCCCTTGTAAGAAGACTATTAATGCCACAAGCATAGTTGTTTTATTCTTTGAGGAAATTGTTTGTTTACGTAGTTTGTCAATAAGTATAACAACAAACATAAACAACAACGTTATCAACCATTTCTAGATGACTTTATGGAAGAATCTAGATGCAAAATTGTAGTTTAGTTTTGCATGTCACTCACACACTAGTGGATAAACAAAAGTAGTAAATGTGAGCCTTGGAAATCTACAAAGATGTCTTGTGGGAGAGAAACTAGGACAATGAGATTTAATGTTGGCATAAACTTAAGTTACATACAACACTTCAATTAATAAATCTAAAGGAAAGAGTCTATTAAGCGCTAGATATTGACTTATTACATTTCTATTGTTACATTAGTATTGTCTTTATTGATCGGCTAAACCCTTTAATCATAATTGTACTATTTGTCTCCTATATATACCAATGAGACCTAGTTTTAATGAGCATCTCATCTTGTACATTTATTATATTGTAAAAGGGGGTTGCCCCCTCAAAGAAGCTTTCCATTCATTATTCCCTCTCATTCTCAAGGAAATGAGTTAATTCTCTTTTTCTTTTTATGCTATTTGGGTGTTTTGGTGCATGTTGTAATCTAAGGGAAAGTAGAGAGTGTTACCAGTAGAACCTTACATAGCCATCATAGAGATACATGCATACACATAGACATATAGAAAGAAACATACATAAGTAATGAGAGCCCAAAGAAGAGTCATTTTATTATATGATAGACAGTATAACACAATTGCATATATCCTCTCCCATGAAACTATTTGAGCCTTCATGTGCTTATCTATTTATACCTCTAACAGGAAGTTGTAACTTCTTAACTGCCTGGGTCGATCGGTTAGCGGAGACTCCGACCGACTTCTACTTCTTAACTGCCTGGGTCGATCGGTTAGCGGAGACTCTGACCGACTTCTACTTCTAACTACGTCGGTTAACCGACAAATTCTAAGTCAATCGTTGAGTCTAGTCGACGGGGTCGACTAGCCCCTACAACATCTCCCCCCACCTCAATTCTTTGCTCGTCTTGAGCAAGAGGGGGTCATAAAAAATATTTTTTCTCATATTTTGATTAAAAAATTACAGTAGATGAAGAAATCTAGATGGAGAAAGAAAGAGAAGTATGTAAGAAGAAGAAACAAAATCTTTATGTGGTCGGTTGACTTAGGGTACTATTTTTTATTGAGTTGTTGTGCCTGGAGTTCCACTGCTAGATGAATCAACTACATCACGTATGTCTAGTGTTCATGTGTTTTATTGGGTGCAAGATATATGATACACGTGAGTAGGTTGCTTCCTGGATACCATTACGAACTTGTTGACTTTATAAAACTCTATTTTGGCATCACCATTGGTTTGTTTCCCAGTCATTTCTTCTTGGGTTGGAGTGTTTCTTGGAAGGTTTTTTCCATATTTTCTTTCTACATCTAGTGCAAGAAACACTGATTGTTTATACCTTCACCAATGGGTTGAGGAAACCCCAGAGGAGCCCTATGTGCCTTTATGTGAAGGGGAATTCCTCTTCTCATGTTTGGGCCAAGATAGTTGACCTGCTTCTGAATTCTGGCAATCTGGACCAGGAGGGTCGTCAACTGCTAACTTTAGCCAGCTCATGGCTTCTGCACCAGTGTTTAGCTTTCTGCAGAGTGAAATTTCTCCTTACTTGGATTTGTTATATAGAGTTCAGATTCATAATGTTGACGTTAGTTCGAATTGATAATGAAATTTCCCCGCAAGATGCTCGAATTCCCCAAATTTGCGAAGTACAGGAAAAGGAGGTAGTTATTGATTCGAATCATGTTGTTACGAGTACAACTGCTTTAAGGTACAATAGCATATATGGCTTATCGTAATTGGATCGTTACTTGAATGTGTGTATTACCTTTTGCACGTTGATATCTCTACGATTGTTGAACAAATGATCATGCAAACTCTCTCGTGCAATAATCCTGGTGGGTTCTTTGTGAACGTTGTGCGTGATAAGGGAATCTATAGATGGTTGCAGAATCTTTTTCGTTATGACTTCGATCATTGTCAATTATGTTATTATTATCCATCTTTTCTGTTATGAATTAAATGTACTTAGTGTGCTGACATCGACGTCCCTTCGACCCATTCTTTTTTGGGTTCGACCGACCGGATCTCGATTGTTGAAGCATGGTCGATATGTAAGCCGACCGACTGGGGTTGTTGAACAATCTTTGTTACTTAGTCTATGTCGGTGATGGATTACTTGTTCGTTTACTTTGCTAAGTTTTTTTGAGTCAGACTGATGTCGTCTTTTGTCATGCCAATCATGACCTCTTTATTTATATTCATATGATCTTCGCTCGTCTCTACCACACTCACTTGTTCATGGACTGGTCCTTTTACTGGATTATTTTCTTATGAGTATTTGTCTTAAGTCGGTCGAAGGTGTAGAATGTTGAGAATACCTTCTGTTATATTGTCTTAGGCTTGACCACGGGCTACTTTCTCTCTCCATTTTATTGTTTCTTTTCCTTTAGTGTTGTGGTTACTCCTTAAATACTTTAACTTTTCAGGTTTTTTTTTTACCTGAATTTGTCTAACTGTCTTTTTTGTTTATTAGTTTTAAGCAAGGTTTATTTCTTATAAGTTTGATTAGTTATTTTAGTCAGTTCCTGTTGGCAACTCCTTGATAAATTTTGCTAGCATGGTTCTCTTTTATTTTATACTTGATATTTATTTAAACAGGCCCCATTAATTAGTTTCTTAAAGGGATACCCCAATAACGTTCTGAGTTGGACCGCTCTGGTCGGTCGAATTGTTGGTTGTGTAGCCTGATCATCTTCTTGATTCATAGGTTTTGTTCCAGCCATGCTTGGACCACATTCCCTAACGGGGGTTGCGAGGGGGGTGTGGGGGGGATTTCCCCCCACAACTATCGCCAGGGGGGTGGTGACAATTTTTGTAGCCCCCCTGGCAGGGGATTCAGGGGCAGCACCCAATAAGCGAAATATTGGAAAAAATTGCCTTGTAAAATATTGTAATTTCATAGTCAATATGGACCGTTCATTATAAGGTCACAGATCCAACAATAGAAGTTATGTTAGGGTTTTTTTCCCTAGAAGGCAACCCTATTTTATGAGGGAATTGTATTGTGAATATGTATGTGTGTGATTATTGTATTATGAGAGAGGAGACTGTGAGAGAAAGAAGAGGAAGTTACAATGGGCATGTTGTAGGTTGTATCCCTTCCTTTTGTTGCATAATAAAAAGGAAGGACCTGACAATTTCTCTGGTGTATGTAGCCCACACTAGGTGAACCACATAAATATGTGTCTCTATTGTATTGTGCATCTTCTATGTTTTATTTCCACATTTGTTTTATTTTATTGCTCCACGATCCTGTTTTTCTAACATGAATGTCTTCCACCACATAAGGCCCCAACCATGTTGTTTCCAACTTTATGGGTTTGCCTTCTATACGATTTTCATACAGTAAGACTAAGTCTCCCTCTTTTATATAATTTTTCTTTAAGTGACGATCATGCCATGTTTTTTGTTGTTGTTTCTGAACCTCTTAATGATGAATCGTTATTAACCTTTCTTCCTCCAATTTGTTTAGTTGGTATAGTTGGTCATTTAGGTTTTAGCTCTCGTCGAATTTTGCTATAGCTGCGACCCTGTCGAAATTAGTCCAAAATTGTAGCAAAATTGCAACTTCTTGGTCATAGACTAGCTTGAATGGTGTCTGTCTAGTCGATCTTTTGAATGTTGATCTATATGCCTAGAGGATTGCAGGAATCTTATCGTCTCAATCATCTTTATTTATACCACAGATTTTTGTAAGTCCCTTGTGTAATGTTTTATTAAATGCTTTGATTGCCCCGTTTTCTTGTGGGTGGTAGGCTGTCGTTTTTTCTATGGTCGATTAAGAATTTTCCAGTAGAGATTTAATTGTTTCATTTACAAAGTGAGTTCCCTGGTCATTGATTAGTGTCAGAGGGCAACCAAATCTTGTGATGATGTTCTCATATATGAATTTAGATGATACTTTTTTAGTACAAAATTCAACCGACTCAACTTCTACCCACTTAGTCACATACTCGATCACAATGATTATGTAATTAGCACCATTTCTTCTTTCCCTCTGTGGGAATGGCTTGATGAAGTAGATAGCCCAGATTTTGAAAGCTCGATTAGGGTTTATCGAACTTAGTGGAATTTCATTTTTCCACAAGGGTCTTCCCAGTCTCCGACAACTATCACATTTTTTAACTTGATCTTGACAATCTTTATGTAAAGTCAGCCACCACAGGCTTGCTTGTAATATCTTCTTGGTTGTTGTGTTGGCCTAAAAATTTCCTCCCGCTGCTCCTGCATGGGCTTCGTTGATGATATCCTCTCGTTCATGTTCTGGTACTCATTTTCTCATCACGTCATCGATTCCCATTTTTTATAAGTATCCATTAATTATTGTGAATGGTGCAGCTTTCATGGCTAGACTTTTCTTTTTTTTTTGTCGAGAGGTCCTTCGGGGCTTTTCCTTCTTCTAAGAAATTGGCAATGTCTTCTAAATCCTTAGGTGTAGCTTCTACTCTGAATAAATGTGCATCTAGGAGGTCATCATCAATGCCTATCGGATCTTCCCCTATTTCTAGTTGTGACAAGTGATCATGTCAAACGTTCTTTTTCCCTGGTCGAATGATTACATTAAATTCAAATTCCTGAAATAATAGTAGCCACCAATAGATCTTCCCTTGATGGACTAGTTTATTGACTAAGTATTCCAATGCTTGATGGTCTATAAAAATGTAAAAGGGTTTGCCAATAAATTATGACGGAAATTTTGTAGTGCAAAAATCATTGTTAAGGCTTCTCGTTCTGTAGTCGAATAGTTTCTCTTTGTTTTATTCAGTCTCCGACTTTCATACGCATTTGGGTGATCCATTGTATCATCGTATGGTTGAGCTAGAACCGACCTGATAACTACGTTCAACGCATCGACGTGGACATGAAACTTTCTCGACCAGTCTGGAAATTTGAGAATAGGCACTTCAACCAACTTCTTCTTTAAAAATTTGAAGGATTCTTGGCAGTCTTGGCTCCATTTGAATTCGACATCTTTTCATATAAGCTCGTCCATTGGGAAGGTGATGTCTTAGTAGTGGTGTATAAACTTCCTATAATAGCCAGTATGACTTAATAGAAATTTGATCTGTTTTTTTATTTACGAGGGGTTTTAGATCAATGATAATCTTTATTTTCACTATATCGACCTTCACTCCATCTCTACATACCACGTGTCCGAGCAAGATTCCAATAGGTGTGGAGAATATGCATTTTCTGATGTTAAGTGATAGTTGAATCTGTCTGCAACGTTCTAACATCAGTCAAAGCCATTGTATGTGATTTCTAAGTAGACTATAGATTGTCCAATCATCGAAGTATACAGCCATGGTTTTGTAGATGTACTCTTGGAATGCTTTGACCACTATTCTTGAAAAAATTGTTGGTGTGTTCTTTAGTCCGAATGGTGTGACTCTGTAGGCAAAAGATCCAAACTCTGACACGAAAGTTGTTTTTTCCTTATCTTCTTTTGTGATTGGCACCTGGTTATATCCCAAAAATCCATCAGTAAATGAATAACATTCATGACCAACGACTTCGTTTATGATTTCATAGCAAAAGGGGTGGGGAATAGATCTGTCACGGTCTGTTTGTTCAGTCCTCAAAAGTCTACACAAATTCTTAACTTCTTTGGATCATGCTTCTTTTGTTGTACCACCGTCGGACCTATCCAATTTGCTTTGTCGATAGGATAAATAATGCATGCTTGTAGCATTCCTTCGATCTCTTTTTGAACAATCGATTTGTACTTATGTGTTAACTTGTATGGTATCTTTTTAATTGGCTTTACTCCTGGGATCATTTCGATATTCATCTCACCCATTTCCTCTACAATTCCTTTAACGTCCTTGTAGTCACGTGTAAAAACATCTTGGTACTCTTTTAATAAACTGACTATGTCGATTGTTTCCTTATCAGACCAATAATCACCTACTCTCACCATTTTTGGTCGGTCATCATTTAATATGTCGAGTTCTTCCGTTCTTATTTATGCGTCCATCCATTCTGATGGTTTTGCTTCATCGAGATGGTGTTCTCCTTCTTCAATTTTCGTAAAGATTTTTGGGAAGTCGAGTTGTTTTGGGTCCTCTTTGTGTTCTATGGCTATGCTTAATATTGATTTCACATGATTTTGTAATGTTGGATGGTCTTTCTTCCATTGGAAGCTCTGTCCTAGCCATTTTGTATTCTCCATATCAATCCTCCGAGCAGTCAAGATTTCCTTGTTTTCTACAAACACAAAGTTGCATGTCGATGTCGATCCCTCATCGACTAACATCTTTTTTTTTTCTTTCTGTTGAGCTGGTGAAGAACTTTCTAGAAATATTTTTATATGGCATGTTGTGTCTTTCAAGTGTTCATGTACTAGATTAAATTCAAAGACTTTGCCAAAATTTCTTTTGTTTTCGGTCCAGTCGAAAGTGTGGTCGAAAGCTTCTTCAATTTCGTACAATTTTCTTGGTATCTCATCTAATGTACTTGCAAACATATGGGGCCATACCCTTTCATCCTTGTATCCAATTCTTCGCCATTCGCTTTCGCAACGTTGGATATGCTCGGTTGGATCGTAGTCAAGTTTGAATATAGGAATATCTACATCTTTGGATAGTTTTTTGTCACTGAATCTTTCGACGAAGTATGTCGACACAGTCGTCCATGTTTGTAATCGGGGGGAATGTGTTTTCCCCCATCTTGCAGCCTGTCCTGTGAATGTTTCCACAAGACTCTATGTTCTTCCTTGCTCTCCTATGGATTTTGCTACCTCTTCCACGTGAGTCGAAGGGGTATGTTGTTCATTGTATTGCAAGGGTTTGTTTATTTGAACGTCCGTCGAAATGAGAGTGGGAATTTGTCGGGATATTTTTTCATAAACTTTTGGTACAACCTGGATTGAATAGCACGTATTAATATGTTTCTTTGGAATAACTTCGATAGACCAGCAGCGTTTTGCATGTGCTTCATAGTTCTCTATTTGTCAATTGTATAAGGCAGAGTCGAAATTATGTCCGACCGACATGGGAGATTCTCTCAAAATTTCTCCTTCTGCGGTCGATTCTATATAATATTTTTGTTCATTATTTATCTAATATAAACATTTGGCTTCTTGATCTTCGTCCCATGAATCTATCCATGGTTTTCCTTCCTTTGGATCCAAGGGAATAATTATTTTTCTCCCACTTCCTTTTAATTTGATTATATATCTTTCCAGGGAGATAGTTGCTTTCATTCGTCAACCCCATGGCCAACCGACAAGAGTTGCATATGCTGGCATTCCTTCGACAAGGTCGATCACCTCAAAGTCGACCGAATTTGGTATTCCCATAATTTGTGTGTCGACATTTCTCAGTATTCTAATTGGTTCTATAAATCTCTGATCAACTAACTTAATATAAATCATCGTGGGTGCTAGGTTAGGTCAGCGCATTCGTACCCATGTTTCTCATGGTAAAATATTAACTTGCGAACCAAAATCAACTACCACCTGATTGATCATCATTTCTTTGATTTCCAAGTCAACTCATGGATCATAATCTTTGCTATTATAAGAGAGATTATTTGCATACTTGGTTGGTTTCTGACCATCTTTGTATTCTCACGGTATGTTGAGTAGGTCCAATAGCCTACCTATCGAATGTTTTTCTTTGAGTAGTTGCAAAAATTCTTAGATAGTGTCTTCATCTCGACTTCTGGGATTTTGTTGATCTTTTATGGCATTCCTAAAGAATTTAAGAGATTCTCTCATTATTTGCTCTTCTTTATATGGATTTGGGAAGTTGTTAGTCTTTTTTCTTTGGTAGTTTTGTGGTGGAGTATGGATGTCGCATCCACCACCTGACCTTGTAACAATATGTAAGTTCTTGGAGTTCCTCACCTCTTCTTTAGATATTGCATGTAGTAGATTCACAATTTTTCTAGGTATAATCTTGTCAAGTACTATCGGGTAATCTTCTAGGGAGTGATCTCCAATGTCGCATATGTTGCAGAACTTTAGATCAATCTTGTCTTTTATAGGACAATCTACATTGTCGTGATCATTTTTCCATCAATTAGCACAATATGATCGTCCACGACCTCGACCACGACCACCAAATCCGCGTCGTCATCCTCAACCACGACCACCAAAATAATCATCTCTTCAACCATAGTTGTTTGTTTGTTCGGTGGTTTCTGTGTGGTAGATGGTTCGTATATTATTCTAATTTCTCGCATTTAAGTGGCATTCTGACATTCGATATGATTCTTGGAAGTGGCCCAGCTACATACCACTGGACTAGCAGGTTCTATTCAATTGTCGACGGGATTTGACCTAAGAGATCTTTAAATATTTTGTCATATTCTCTTACCAACTTCCCTGGTCTGTGCTTGATTTCTTTTAACTTTTGCGTTGCTAGATGTGTGATGTCCTGGATTTTAAAGAATGTTAGAAAACTATTATTTATTTCTACCTTTGAACAAGTTTGCTTTTCAGTGTAGTTCATGAACTAGGTTAAGGCGCAGTGGCGCAACGCAACTCCGAATTGTGCCATTTTCTTATCTTCGTTTGAAATATTAGTTGCATCCCAAGACTTTTCACATACAAACCAATGGTGTTTTGGGTCTTCTTCTCCTTCGTAGATGGGAATATGATTGAATCCCATTTTGAATTTCTTGGTGGGGATATTTGGTTTTCTTGCTGCTTGAGTTACCACTACTTTCAACTAAGCCGTCGAATCTTCTGGTCGGTTTTTGTCTGCGTTCGACGAAGGATGATACTCAAGGAATAGTTGTTTGTTCTTGAGTACGGAATATGAGTGGGAGTTTGTCGGGATATTTTTTCATAAAATTTTGGTACAGCCTGGATTAAATAGCACGTCTTAAGATATTTCTTTGGAATAACTTTGATAGACCAACAGTCTTTTGCATGTGCTTCATAGTTCTTTATTTTCCAGTTGTATAAGGCGGAGTTGAAATTATGTCCAACCGACATGGGATATTCTCTCAAAATTTCTCCTTCTGCGGTCAATTCTATATAATATTTTTGTTCATTATTTATCTGATATAAACATATGGCTTCTTGATCTTCGTCCCATGACTCCATACATGGTTTTCCTTCCTTTGGATCCAAGGGAATAATTATTTTTCTCCCACTTCCTTTTAATTTGATTCTATCTCTTTCCAGGGAGATAGTTGCTTTCATTCGTCGACCTCATGGTCGAACGACAAGAGATACATATGTTGGCATTCCTTCGACAAGGTCGATCACCTCAAAGTCGACCAGAGTCGGTATTCCCATAATTTGCATGTCGACATATCTCAGTATTCTGATTGGTTCTATTAATCTCTGATCAACTAACTTAAGATAATTCATCATGGGTGCTAGGTTAGGTCATCCCATTCGTACCCATGTTTCTCGTGGTAAAATATTAACTTGCGAACCAAAATCAACTACCACTTGATTGATCATCATTCCTTTGATTTCCAGGTCAACTCGTGGATCATAATCTTTGCTATTATAAGAGAGATGATTTGCATCCTTGGTTGGTTTCTGACCATCTTTGTATTCTCGCAGTTTGTTGAGTAGGTCCAATAGCCTACCTATCCACTATTTTCTTTGATTAGTTGCAAAAATTCATGGATGGTGTCTTCATCTCGACTTCTGGGATTTTGTTGATCTTCTGTGGCATTCCTGAAGAATTTAAGAGTTTCTCTCATTATTTGCTCTTCTTTGTCTGGATTTGGGAAGTTGTTAATCTTTTTTCTTTGGTAGTTTTGTGGTGGAGTATGGATGTCGCGTCTAGCACCTGACCTTGTAACAATATGTAAGTTCTTGAAGTTCCTCACCTTTTCTTTAGATACTGCGTGTAGTAGATTCACAATTTTTCTAGGTATAATCTTGTCGAGTACTATCGAGCAGTCTTCTAGGGAGTGATCTCGAATGTCGCATATGTTGCAAAACTTCAAATCAAACCTGTCTTTTATAGGACAGTATGCACTGTCGTGATCATTTTGCCATCAATTAGCACAATATGGTCGTCCACGACCTCAACCACGACCACCAAATTTCCGTCGTCCTCCTCCTCAACCACGACCACCAAAATAATCATCTCTTCAACCATATTCATTTGTTTGGTCGATGGTTTCTGTGTGGTAGATGGTTCGTATATTATTCTGATTTCTCGCATTTAGGTGGCATTCTGACGTTCGATGATCGAAAGCTTCACAGATGTGGCACCACTTTGTGTTTTTTAGATTGTGTGGAAAATCTTGTATGTTATGATTAGTTAGGCATTCACATATGTTACAGTATTTCTAGGCTTGTACTCGGTGGACGTCTGTCGTTTGTGTGCACTCATTTAGGGGACAATTATCTTTTGTGTGCCCATCCCCCGTGCATGTGGTGCACCATATTTCATTGCATCGGATGGCTAGATTTTTTATAGTTTGTTGCAAATGTTCTATCTTTTCCTCAAGTCTTTTTATCGTCGAGGAAGTCGACAGGCTATCATCATCTGACTCGACTCGTTGTGCCTTTTGTAATGCGTCTTCGCAGTTAGTTATCTAATATAGGCATAACAGAGATTTGATTCTTGGCAGTAGCCTAGCTACATACCACTGGACTAGCAAGTTATGGTCAATCATCGACGGGATTTGACTTAATAGATCTTTAAATCTTTTGTCATATTCTCTTACCGACTCACCTAGTCTTTGTTTGATTTATTTTAACTTTTGCGCTGCTAGATGTGTGATGTCCTGGATTTTAAAGAATGTTAGAAAACTATTCTTTATTTCTTCCTTTGAACGAGTTTGTTTTTTAGTGTAGTTCATGAACCAGGTTAAGGCGTGGTGGCGCAACATAGTATCATCCGCGTCCGACGAAGGATGATACTCAAGGAATAGTTGTTTCTTCTTGAGTTCGAAATGTGCTTCCTTGGTTTGGGAACTTTGATCTTTGTATTCAACCAACCGTCGTTCCACTGGTTGCGTCGCTTCCATATTATAGTTAAATTATTCTCTCGAGATTAGATGTGGTAGGGGGGTCGAGTCAGTGAGATCTTTGATTTGGATAATCATATTGTCGACTTCATTTCGTTCAGGCTCGACAATCAATGCATCACGTAGGTTTCCTAGGTCGTCTATTCTGTACCATAATCTTGTCGATTTGTCATCGATCTTTAGCCTTTGTTGGAGAAATTCTCTTATCCTTGGACTGGTTTCCGATGCGAGAGACGTACGTAAAGCTAGTCCAGATTCTTCGTAGTCCATACTTTCTGGTTCGTTGACCGTTTGAAACAGTGCATCGCTATATCTGTCGGGTGTCGTCACGATTGTTGTTGTTGTTGCTAACTCTGGTCGATCTCTATCAGAATCATTGTGCTCACACACTCTGACTAGATGACCCTCCCCTGACACTTTTCTATTTGACTTTTTAATATTCCACTGGTTACGAAGCTCTTCTCTTTTCTGTTGTCTTTTATCTCGTTCTATTTTCTGGATATCTACAGATTGCTTATGGGCTTGCTTTCCTCTCGATGACATTTAGGCTTGAGGAACACTACTTCTTATTTTTATGGCATCTCACAATCTCGACTGACCCCCCATTGCCAACCCAACTTACTCTAATTCGAGAGTGTTGGCCATGTTTATTTCTTCAAGAAGTAATCCCAAACTTCTCTTGTATCTTTACACTTTGCGTCAAGAAATGCTTCCCACCTTTTGTCTCTTTCTTGGAAGTTGTTATTCGATAACGGTGTGCCCAATCTTGGTTAGTATTCGACAATATCACCAACTCCCTTGTTGAGACGGAATTTGTGAAGAAGTGTTGGAACCGTGCAAAAAAATTCGTCGTGCAATTCGGTGTAGAATATCTCTTTTATTTTGTCTAGGGATGTTCGATCTTCAACGACTTGTTTTGAAATATAATCTTCAATAATTCGTTTGAGCCAGTGGTGCAAGTTCGTTCTTCCTCTGATCGTCAACTTTAGGCCTAACTCCTTGCCAAGTGTCAATCTACGCATCACATGACCTGTTGATGTGCTGAAACAATGCTTCTGGGATAACTTCAAGAAATCTTTCATGTGTCTCTAAAAAGAACCGCAACCTTGCTTCGGCTAGTAAGATGTTATTCCTTCGTGCGTAGTTTCTGATGTAGTTCTCGATTTTGTGCTCCCACCACTCACGTATGTCTTGTTGAGTTAGCATTTATGTATACTTCTACATGCCCAAGTTCAGTACTACCGGCGACGAAACCAATGTTGTAATATAAGGGAAAGTAGAGAGTGTTACCACTAAAACATTACATAGCCATCATAGAGATACATGCATACACATAGACATATAGAGAGAGACATACATAAGTAATGAGAGCCCAAAGAAGAGTCATGTTATTATATGATAGACAATACAACACAATAACATATATCCTCTCCTCTGAAGCTATATGAGCCTTCATGTGATTATCTATTTATACCTCTAACAGGCAGTTGTAACTGCTTAACTGCCTTGGTTGGTCGGTTAGCAGAGAGTCTGGCCGACTTCTACTTCTAACTATGATGGTCGACCAACAAGTTCTAAGTCGATCGTCGGGTCTAGTCGATAGGGTTGACTAGCCCCTGCAACGGTGCATACATTTGGTTTTAGAGCATACGATCCTTGGGTTTAGCTCTTTTAAATGAGTCATCTTGGTATTTTTACTATAACTTCTTTTCTTTTATGGATAGTTTGAAATCACGAAATTTTTTAGAGCCCGAGGAAACATAATAAAGTACCTATGGTAAAACTTTCAAGTTTTGGTTCACTATTCTTTCAGAGATATATCGTGTGGTAATTAAGGTGTTTGACTAGTCCTAAAATTAGTGTCAAACAAGTCATATTGGCATTTTCACTATAACTTTTTTTCTAGGATGTTTCAATTAGAAAAATTTTGAGAGACCAAGGATACATAGTGAAGTACATGTGGTAAAAATTTCTAGTTTTGGTTTGCTATACAATAGAAAATACAAGTTATGGAAATTAGGATTTTTTACTTGTCCTAAAATTAATCGCAAACAAGGGTTCTTGGTAAAAACCATCATATTTGAAGCTAGAAAAGTCCAAATTGAGTGCCACCAGTTCCATTCATAGTCTTTCAGGTCAAAATTTCAAAAGTAAATCAAAAACATTGAACACATGATGGGATGTACAAGTTCCCTCTTTTGAAAGGGACAAAACCAACAAGTTTTAGGAAAATTACCAGAACTTTCTCTTTGCACAATGGAATTTGATCAAACTTGTGACATTGTAGAGAAGAAATATTAGGATACTACAAATCAAAATTTGAAACTTAGAGACTTAAATTTAAAAGATACTTTAAGAGAAAGGTCAGTCAACAAGATAGTCTTCAAACTAAGGTTTTTAAAGGTATGTTAACTTAAAATTAACATTACTTTTGATTGAAAGATTTTTTTGGTGCTTCAAGAATTGTGATAAAGAGAAACAAAATGAGTTATTATTATATTTTCACATGGAAAACGGTTTTGCAAAAAGTTACACTACTAGGAAACTTGCATAGAATTCATAGATGACACATAAAAGTGAAAGCTTAGGTACTAAGTATCCTTATTGAGGAACCGATTTAATGAAATGTGTGACATTGTGTTAAAAAAGGTTGATTTGGAACATTTTCAAGAATTGCTTAAAAGGGAAATGGATCAAAAGATGGAACAATTACAAAATTCCATGGCAAACATGCTCTTACATACCCTAGATAAGAGGTTCCCTAAAGGTGATATTGTGACACAAGGAAATCATGAAAATAGGGAGAACCCCAATCACATAGGAGGAAGATTTTAACAAATGTGGAAAACACGAAGATTGAGTCCCGAAATGATGAGTATTCATCACTCTGAGATTCACATCATCGAGGGTTCAACTCGGCACCTGGGAACTACTTAATTCCCAAGAATGATACAAGGACATTTGATGGTAAAAATTTTGTACATGGATATTCCATCTGGGGTAATTCTTTGATATACATAAAGTGTCAACTTTACAAAAGTTAATCCTTGCATCCTTGTATTCATAACCTAATCAATTTGTTTGGTACCAATGGCTTTGTGAATGAAAAAAAGATTATATTGTCTCTTGGTCCATTTTTACGAATGAATTGATAACACATTATGAGGATATTAAGAGCAACACATTCTTTAGTAAATTGATAAATCTTCGGCAAAGAGATTCAATTAGAAATCACATTCAATGATTCCAACAATTAAGTCTCAAGATAAAGAGCATTCCAGAGGATAATTTGTTAGATCTCCTTATGGGCACTTTAAAGGAGAGCATTCAACATGAGGTGTGTCTCTTTGAACCTAAATCCTTGGAGCATAATTTCAATGTAGCAAGAAAAGTGGAAAGTAAAAATATGTCCACTAAAATATTGGCCACTAACAACTATAGAGAGCATCATATTCCCTCTAGTGACCTCATTCAACTTACAAGGTTGACACATCAACAAATGGTTGAAAAAAGAAGACACAGAGAGCTTACTTTGTGTTATTTCCATTATGTAATCTAATTGGGTGGAAGAAGCAAGGATATAATGGAAGCAAGACCATTCAACAACTACAAGACATGAGAACCCAAGTGCATTAGATAAATTTGTTTAGAAAAATGATTCACCGTGGTATCATGATTGTCTATATTTATGTAAAAAATCCCAAATCAAACACTTATTCTATAGGACATTGAAGGTTCATGAAAACTTGCCACATGAACAAGAAGGGTTTTTTCTATGAAGGTCTTAAAATTGATGTTCAAAAATGCGTGGTTGAATGTTTGGTTTGCCAACAGGATAAGGGAGAGACAATCAAAACCTTGAGTCCTTTACAAACATTAGCCATACCAAGTCAACATTGGGAAAAAAATTCAGTGGGTTTTATTACAGATCTACCCAAGTTCGAAGGAAAGAATGTCATCATGATAGTGGGTGGATCAACCCACAAACTCCTCTTAACATCCTCAATCCAATGGGCAAACTGAGATGGTGAATAAATACATAGAAGAGTATCTTCGTTGCTTTGCATTTGATAAACAAACACAATGGGTTAAGTGGTTGCCCTTGATAGAATGGTGTTACAACTCGTTCTTCCATATTAGTTTTAAAAAATTATTTTCATATTTTAAAAACATAAAAAAATACTATTAAATTAAAATTAATAAATTTCTTTATTTCTTTATTTAAATTACTAAAAACTAATATAAAATAATAGAAAACAAACCGTTAATAATTTAAATAAAGATAGAACAATAACATCGTTATTAAATAATTAATTTAATTTATGTACAAGTAAAACTTCAACTTCTGTACAAGTAAAACAATAACATCATATTTATGTACAAGTGGAACTTCAACTTCTGCTCTTTCATACATTCGAGTTGCTTTAAATTTATAATTTAAATAATAGTCGGGAATCTCAGCTCAACGGAATCGTGAATAAACCACCTATATATTGCAGCGTTGCAGAGTTGCTTTATCAGCTGCGCCAACCCCCCCATATGCTCTTCAGCTTCACACATCCGTATGCCCCTAGCAGCTCCAAAGACACTGTGTTCTTGAAGTGGGGGCACATTCAACCTCTCAAGTGAATAGTCTTAAGCTGAGTAAGTGAATATAACCGCTGGTCGACCGGTCGACCGTTAACTGTGGCTCTCTCCGAGGCATAATTACGCCGAAAGGTGTATATCTATTGACAATGGGCAGATTTAATAGGGGTTTAGTGTTTAATAAGTTTTCTATGAACAGTATTAAATATGGCTGGAATATTCTTAGTAGTCACACAAAATAAATGGCTGTGATTTCAATCATTAACTTCCTAGCTATTAGCTATTATAAAGACATCAGTTTATGTGTTTACTTTTTTACATTTACCTAATCATATTTAAAAATTACTTTGATAGCTAACTGATTACCACGTAAGTGATTAACAGAAATTAAAATATTAACACCAGATAAATGAAGCCCAACAGTTTATTTGTTAATAGATAATAAAATTTAATATATTTTTTAAAGATTCATTTCAGTTTAATACCAGCAGCTATTTTGCTGCTGTGCTAGTTATGATAGCTGCTGTGCTAGTTATGAATAATGTGAGGACTTTCAGTTTTTGAATTCATGAATACTGCGAGTACTTCAGTTTTCTCATAAAACTCGAAAATGATGGAAAAAAGTGTTTGCTTGCAGAAAAGACTAAAACCAAAGCCTATGCCTCATGAAAATTCATTTTAGACCCATGGCACCTACATAAGTAAATCATGAATGCAAATTTCGATTAGAACATTATACGTTATTGGACACACTATGAAATCATTACATATATTTTCTAAGATCTTTGATATCAAAGGCCGAGACCTCAAAATTGGTTTGTGATCAGTTCATACAGATGACTTAGTAATAACCTATTGGTGTAGGATAAGATTCACCTATGACATGCGCAAAAAATCTTGAGAACAAACTTTATATTAAGATGTTAATGAAGATAGCGAATATGGTGAAAATATTAAACAATAATAAATAGTTTTCTTTGAAGTTGATTGGTTAACACCCCTTAAGCAGCAAAATTAGAGAGCATTTTCTCTTCAAGAAAGGTATCTTGGGTACATTATTAACTAAATCATATATAATTTTGCGAAATAGAAAAT
Organism: Picea engelmannii; assembly: GCA_009831015.1. Taxonomy (NCBI): domain Eukaryota; kingdom Viridiplantae; phylum Streptophyta; class Pinopsida; order Pinales; family Pinaceae; genus Picea; species Picea engelmannii. The sequence continues at coordinate 34,926 of ML784425.1, forward strand.
TCTGTATCTTGGGTACATTATTAACTAGTTCATATATAATTTTGGGAAATAGAGAATTCTGATATTAAAGGTGAAATAATTAAGCAGAAATTTCAAAAGAATTCGGTGATGGGATAGTACACTTTCAGAGGAAATGCTTCCAAAATAGCTATTTCGTGATTGAGAACCCCATAAGATTTCCTTGGCAAGGCTCTTTGGTTTCTAGGCCTGGTCCATGACCTGTACCTTGTTGATTAAACTTACTGATTATCATGAAACATAAGAACCATACAAAAAGAAATAGCAATTCCAAAATAACCATTTGGTGATAAAGAGTCCCATAAAATTTCTTTGGCAAGGTTCTCTGGTTTCTAGGCCTGTGTATGATCTATACCCTATTGATTAAACTTATTGGTTAGCATGAAACACAAGGAACAGAGAAAACAAGCAGCAATTCTCAATACAATACTTTTTGACTTGATTGTTTTGAAGAAAATAAGTGTGTACGCTTCAAGCAAGCTTCTAAAATCACCCATATGTGTGAATGGAAACTATTTAAGCATCAAACGCTTGATCCTTGAGCAACTCCTATTTGCGTGGCAAACTGTCCTCTTTTCTAGGCATAAGCAACCTCTTCCTACGAACTATACTATCTCGGGATGCCAAATATTGGGCCAAGTCTCGCAGTACATGTTGAGAAAAGTATAGCTCAGAGGGACTTCCATAATTAATTGCTTGACTCCTACTTGGTCTAATTATCAGACCATCACAATGTATAAGACAGAGGATGCCAAGATTTAAGAGATTCAGCACAACAAACACAAGAGAATGAACTTACCTGAGATTGCTCGTTAAATTCAACAGATTTCTACTTGCAAGTTCTAACAAGATGACAAAAGCATCCTTCCACTCCATCTTTCGCACCAAGATGACAAAAGCATCCTTCCCCTCCATCCTTCGCACATAAACCCAGATGTCCAATAATGCATTCACAGAGATTTTTCTATTCTCTGGAAATGACCCCACGTCTAAGAAGCACTCACGTGTCTCCCCGTCCAGGACTTCAATACTGGTTTCGAAGCATCTATGAAGCTTTTCTTTATGATAATCTGATATCGATTCCCCGTTTAAAAGCTTGTTCTTGGAGGCACTCTCCCACACAGGGCGAGGCTTACCATGCAAAGAGCTTCCGATCAGCTTCAGAACAAGTGGCAGCCCTTTACAGTCCCCTTGCACCTGTGATTCATACATCAACAACAATTCAGCGAAAATTCAATAGGTGTAAAACTAATCAAACATATATTTTTTTGATAAAAGCATGAATCTCTTGCCTAATTAGCTTTTAGTTCATTCATAGGTTTTGTTATATGGCATTTTGTGGAAAAAAGGATTCTATAAAGGATTGTTGAGTATATATCTGACATCTCTTATATTGGAAAATTGATTCTATTGTTAACCATAGATGAAGTACTAATGTGGAACAATATCCCATCATAAATGGATATGCCACTGTAGTAGTAGGCTTGTAATTAGGGACATTCAGAGTAATGGTGTACACTGTAACTGTTATCCCTAAACCCCGCCAAACTCAACACAATGACATATTGCATATAAATAGCATTTCAGTGCTGTAAGACGTATACCTGCTTGACGAAACGTTCATCCGCAGTAGTTGGAATTGATCTCTGTCCAAAAGCCCAAAAGCTGAAAAGGGACAGAGCGTCAGCATCATCGAGCAATGGCAATTCATAAAGCCGACTAGAGATTGTTCTGCGGGTGGTAGAACAATCTCGAGTAGTCCCAAGGATCCTATCTCCTTCTCCTTCAAACAATATTTTTTCCAAACTCGCCCTAGACCAATAACAATTTTTCCGAACTCGCCCTAGACCAATAATCATCCAATACCACCAGAGTTGGCTTGACTTGCCTCTGCAGCTGCCTATGTGCATCCTCCACATTCTAAAATTCAGGAATCTTCCTATGAACATTCTTCTCCCACATAGTCTCTGAAATTCCCTTCTATGAACATTATTCTCCCGCAGAGTCTCTGAAATTCCCTTCAGGTTTGGGACTGTGAGACAGTGAGAAAACACCTGGCATACATAAAAAAGACAAGAGAGTAGATAGAAATTCCATAATCTGCACAAGAATAAGTTCTTAGGTAATTTCATGATGAGAAAAAGGCACTCAAGAACTTGACATTGAAAAGCTACAACACAATTTCTGAGTGTCCCCAGATCCATGCTGGCCACAAGCTATAGAGATGGCCACCAAAACCAAGGTGGCTGCATTTAGTATCCAGTCTTCTTAATCTTAAACTTCGACATTGAAAAGCTACAACACAATTTCTGAATGTCCCCCCAGATTCATGCTAGCCACAAGCTATAGAGATGGCAACCAAAACCAAGTGGCTGCATTTAGAATCCAGTCTTCTTAATCTTAAACTTCTTATCATGGAAACTCTATGCTATCAGGAACCATTTAACAGCACTAAATGGTGCCTAAGCTATGACACAATTTATAGCTTAAACAAATTAACATGGAAAAAGGCATCATAGCAACAATTGGGTTATTTTAATGTTTTATGATTGAGTGAAAAGATGGAAGAAGAATGGCGCCGCTGTGCAGGAAGGGTTTTCCCCTAGCTGCTTGGGTGATGATGGATAATGCGGTTTCTCCTCCAGTCTCCCTGGTTCCCTCTCTCTCTGCAGTGCAGGCAAGGCCGACCCTGTTTAGTTCCCCCAGAATGGCTCAGGAGTTCCCCGTAAAGGAGTTAAGGCTGCTGCTGCTTGATGGGCACCCTGACAAAGAAAGGGAAAAAAAAATCTCAATCGGGCAGCGACAAAGTTAGAGAAAAACCCTAAAAATCTTACCAACAGAGCCGCTAGGGCACTCCTCACGATCTGGGTATGTCGAGATGAGGATTAAAACACGGCTCTCCCATTTCCGGCAAACGGCGGCGGCTAGGATAAATGCGGCTTTTGTTTCAGCGCACGAAGTTTTTTCCAACGAGAAATTAACTCGATTTATATTAGATATATAAATCATTTACATCACAAGCAGCCATTACAATTCGTCCCGGAGACCCAGCCGGATTTGACCTCAAGACCTCCTCCCAACACTTGGAGAAAGGTACTTGTCATTACCAACCGCGCTGTCTCACGGGACTTCAGCGCACGAAGTTACACAAACGAGGAGAGCATTGATTCTAAAAGTTAAATGGTGTCATTGCTTCCGCAAAGGAGATATAAATAGACAAAAGAAATAAATAAAAATTATAAACAACCCTAGGATACAAGTATTTAGAGAACTATTTAGATTAGGTTTACTAATGTAAATCTCTTGACAACTCAATGTTTCTAGAACTTTCTACAACTAAAACATTAATTACCATATTCCAACATCAAAAAATTCACAATGTAGATTGTTTATTAACATCAAACCCCGATGGGTACTTCTGAAATGCTCCTCCAATCAGTGAATGTAGTGTTCTTCAGCGACTTGCTTCCAATTCTAACTGCATTTTTAATAGCAATCCTAATAAGGGAGCATGACCCTTTATTAGCATGCAAGGCCACCGCATTTCTTTTTGGCCCCAACAATGCATGGACATGGGCCAACACTTGTCACAAGCATGGAGATCATGTGGTGGAGGTGAGGGTGACAGATGCTTTGCATCGGATCAAAATGAGTATGGTCAACATCTACCTACTACATGCACTGATTTGTCGCTTCAACGTGTTATGGCCACAACTAGATAATCTCCATCAATGGACCTCCCTCCCCTGGAAACCCTTGCTTCAAGAGGAGGCCTATATTTACCCATGTCCCTAGGGATACTTCATTGTGGAATTTGAATCACCTTTAGATAGAGACCTCATCCTAACATGAGGGTGTAGGTTTGTGCTTAAAGCCCTACTTTTCTACTTTCGACCCTTCTTTGGACTCTTTCTCTCTCTCTTGTATGAATCTTTGGGGACTGTAATGCAGTAAGAAACACTAACATTCAACAACAACATATGAGAGAAAAACACATTAACTAAACCATCAGCAGCGGAATACCAATGAATAGTAAACAAATTCACACATTTGGCACAAGAATTCTAGGCAATGCCCCTTGAAGAATACACAGGAAAGATGACAGATTTAAGGAGAAAAACTCTTATTCAGCTTTAGGGAAAATATCAAAGTTACAACAGCCTTTATAACAACATTTAAATATAGTATACGACCCTAGTTAAATAGTTCATGGGGATTTTTAAATATAATTAATTAGATATTCAATTGTCCTAATATGGTTTTAATTAAACAATGATTAGTATTAATAATATTATTTATTTATTTATTTATTTATTAATTAATTGTTTATAACTTTTGATGGATTAATTAATTAATTGATTGATTACATATCACATTCAATGACATGGGTAATAAATTTAAGGGCTTAATAATCTTAATTTATTTAATTAAATGCTTTAGTATGCAGAGGGGATAAGACATTAAAGAAGGGGATAAGATATTAAAGAAGGGGGGAATAGGATAATAAAGGGGGAGATAAGGAAATTAGGGAGAGGAAGGAGAGTCGGTGAAGGGGGATATGATGGGGAGGAGTCTTACGGGGAGGATTATCATTTTGGGAGGGGAAGCATTTTGGAGAGGAGACTGTAGTTCTCGTTTGGATTTTCTGGTTCTGTTGTTGGGTTCTGCGGTTTTGGGGAACCATTGCAGGGGGCACTGGGTTGCTGGGGGTTTTGGGCACAGGGGTCAGGATTCCTTTCGGTTTCCTGAAGCTAAGGAGTCGTATAGGCTACTCCTAGCTAGCTGGGAGGTTAGTTGGTTTGGACAGGTTTGGTCAGTGCATTGGGTTGGGTAAGGAAGCAGGGAAAGGACAACCAGATCAACGGGGAAATTAGCATCAGGAAGAGGTAATTTATTTTATTCTGTTAAGTAATTCTTATTCTGTTATGAAATTGCTATTCATTAATTAATTTAACATGCTCATATGACGAATGAAAGAAATTACTGAGTTTTTCTGCGCAGAAGTAATCTTATCTGTTTCGATTTATGGATTTTAATAGACTTAAATTAATTTGGTCCCTACACATGGTATCAGAGCCCTGGTTCAAAATCTGGAGCCAAGGGCCTACCCACCTACCCAAAATTAACCAAAAATGACCACTAAAACCCTATATTTACAACCCTTCAACAACCAAAGATAGTCTAGAAATGATACAGAAACCCCATGAAGAGAACTACCTAGAAACCCTAAAGAAAAGAGTGAGTGTAGCAGGGAAACAAGACCCCACACATCCCTTGTTCCATTCATCTTCTACCTAACCTGCAAACGGTAAAAAAAAAAAGAGAGTCTAGTTATACATATAGAAGAAATATGTTTGTTGCAATTGATAAAATCTAATTTATATATATATAATCATATGGTATAAAAAAATAATAATAATAACAATAAAATAGAATAGTAATTCGGATCTACACAAAAATCAGATCGCTAGCTTAAAATGCAGGTAAAGAACTCCCAAATAATGCAATGAAATACAAACTATATGTTATCTTTGGAGTTGTAAAATCATGCACAGTTGCAGCTATTCTTCGTGAAACAATTGCATTTGCTTTTCCACACAGGTGAGATTGTAGAATTATGGATTCACCTAGTGGGTGATTTTAGAAGAACTTTGTCAATCTCGAATTAGAATACGTAATGATTAATTCATTCCTCTAAATATTTATAAATTCATTCCTTTAAAATAACACCTATCAAAAGAATACAGATTATAATGATTGTCAGTTAAACATAACAAAAAATATATATATAACATTTGCATTGCTTTCTGCATTCTTCAATATTTGTAACAAAAATTGAACAGACTTGACAAGCCAGCGGCCCTGGCCATTTGAATGCTGAGACTTTGCTTGGGCAGTACGTCCTACCCCCCACAAAAATGACAAAGCGCCAAGCTCAAAACAAAGTCGGCTCCAAGGCTTCATTTCCCCATTGACCCCACCTGTGACAACCCTACATGTTAGCAAATATGAGCAAGCAACATCTTCAAAAAACTTGTACAAATATCTTGGAATGCCAGACGCAGAAGTAACAAAATTCTTGTCGTGCATTCGCCACCAAGATGAATGACCATTTGGTATGTTGACATAGTTAGCGTCATCATTAATCTAGTTCAAAAAAACAAAACAATCCAACTATCATCATAGTTAGCATCATAGTTAGGGCGCGTAGGAGAGGCTTATCATTCACCTGTTGTTATGATAGCCAATTCTACCACAGTTAATGATTCCTGCATTATCATTTTTGTTGAAGGTCTCTTCCCACGCAAAGCTTTTATGACAAAAGTAGTACTGATATAATCCTCTATTGAAAACACGCTTAAAACCAAACAGAACCTCCTTCTACGCTAATGACCATTTTGTCTAGAAGCATGAGCTGCTTCATCATCAATTACAGAATTTGAAAGTAGATTATGGATGCCAATAATACCATTGTTGTGTTGGACTTTACAACGTTTTATGCGCAATCTGATGCAAAGAAGGGCACGAGCCACTAGTACCACTCCAACAGTAACACCGATAAAAAAAAACCAAGGATTATTTTCAGAGACCGAAATTTCATTTTGTCTATAGATTGTATACTAAAGGGTGTGCACACAATAACTGCAGACAATTTTCAAAAAAAAAAACACAAATTGTCACGCTACCAAAGATACAAGAAAAACCACCAATTAACTAGAAAACAAAATAAAAATTTTAGCAGTGTGCTACCACATGCTCACAATTTCTGTGGACAAAAAAAATGCTAGATGGTCTGCACCACATCTAAGCATGCCCTTAAAACTAATCTGAAAATTGGGCATGGGCGCATTGGTAGAAATGCTAGAAAAGGGGAAAGGTCCACGACTTTGAACTCGCGACCTTCCACCCCATATTCTGAAAATTGGGTGTGCCTGTGCGATGGGATCCATCGCGTGATGATGAGGAGGAACCAATTGATGATGATAAGAAGCTCACCGGGGGGGGTTTACTTTGCACAAATGCCCAGCCTGTGTATTGTACAGCCGCCTCCACTCTCCACAAATTAAAACGCCCAAACCTCCCACCGAGAAGAGTCGTCTGCATAGGATAGGCACCTGTCGCGCAGCCTAACATAAATCCTTTATAAAAATAATAAAATAAACTGAAAAATAGAAGGGAAATTTTACCTTGTTCAATAGCGTTTGAACAGTACACTGCAGGTTACAAATTTTATCGCGGATAGTGCAGGCATGGAACAAATGTTATTTATTTATTGAAATAAAACTCGAAAACCCTACGGTAAATATCACAGAGCATTGTGTGGTGACATGCTCCCTGGGTGTTGTTCAAAAGCAAATTTTTTTTTGTGTGTCTCGTGAATGGAACCTGGGGATTTGCATTTTTTTGTGTGTTCTTCTATTTTAAACAGGCTTTCTGATTATGATACACATACACATACATGCATTCGCCAGAGTTGATAACAGCACGAGTACCTGCATCATCAACACAAACCAAGGGTCAGCACGCAACACAAGTTATCCAAGACCGAGCGCTCAAGCGCCAGGAATCAAGACACGGGGAGGAGGATCTCACAAGTGGGCTCAAAAGGCGCGCACTGCAAAACAAAAGAACCAACACTTCAAACAAGCCAAGTGCTAAGCTCAACTCCACTCCATTTATCTCATTGAATAACTTAGGAGAGCTTCGGCACATATAAAGGACATACAACCCAAGCACAAGCACCGAACACCAGCGCACAAATCATTCACCAAGCAACAATACAAGCCATCACCTGACAAACGAGGAGGAGAAGCCATGAGAGAAGGCCATGGCGGCCGACCGCGTAACCAAAAACCTCGCAAGAAGAAATATTAAGGAAAAGAGGAATTAGGGTTAAAGAATAGTTTAGGGTTTTGGTACTGAGAGCCGGGGGCCGGGCACGTGGGCCTCATGCCAGAAGCCCGACCTTAAAGGCTGCCAGCAAATGCCTCGTTCGCATCAAGTTATTAAGCACATTGTAATATTAATTCTAGTTTTATTAAATTATTTAAAAGTATTAATACTATTATGTAAATTAAATAATTTAAATAATTATGAGTTTTAATTTAATTTAAGTAATTTAATTTAAGGTGAGTAAATAATTTAATTACTTTAATTTAATTAAATAAAAAGATCAGATTAAATATAAATATAAATTAAATTAAAAGATTAGTGATATATGAGTTTTAAATTTAATAATATATGGTAAGATTAATATGATAATTAAAATTAATTGACTTATTTGTCGTAATGATTTACATAGGGTTAAGTATAAATTTTAGAGTTCCATAGGTTTTGAACTCACGACCACCACCAAGTCCAAGCGCTTTGGGGAATGACCAAACACCAACGTGCCACACATAGAGCTTAAAGGTTAATTATATTTATAATAGAGTTATTCATATTTATAAAGGTTAAAGGTCCTTGTAGAGTAGCGAGAGTTTGACGCATGTTGTGGGGAATAGTTAGGGTATAGTAGGATGTATGATAGGAAGCACTACTATGGGATTTGATGCACTATGGCGACTATGGTACAGTGCTAGCATAGCTACCGAGCGAAGGAGACAATAGTTTTCTTAGGCGACAAAATCAAGCTTAGACGCTTTAACCCTAACCTAGCCAATCCCCTAAAGAGAGTAATGTTTGTTTACAGACAAGTAAAGAAAAACTTAAGCCTAACCCTGTTTCTAGTTTAAGTAGCGCCAATTTGAAACGTCCTTGAACTCACCCTGACAACTTTGGTTGATGCAGGTTAAACCATACAGGATGGTTAGGACTCGAGGGAATCGAGGCAGAGGAGCGTCATCGCAGGTGCCGCCAACACCGCCAGCGCCGCCGCCACCATCGCTCGAACTAGCTCTCATACTGCGCTCGTTGGAGGCCATAAATGCAACTTTAAAGGGGCGAAAACCAGCAGGGACCGAAGTGGAACCCCCACCGTCTGGAATGGGTAATCTAGAAGCATCAAGGGATTCAGGGGGAGGACCTCCACCCGAAGACATCACTCGAGAATTGTAGAAGATCAAACTTCCGGAGTTTGTCGGGGGTCGCGCCAGTGAACGTGCGGAAGCGTGGTTGGAAGGCATGACAAGGTGTTTTGCCTTAAGGGACTATGCGTCCAACTCTAAGGCGAAGATAGTGATTTTTCAGTTAAGAGATAGCGCCTTGAACTGGTGGGGTAACCTGGAAAGACAACTGCATCTTACCCCGGACACATTATCTTGGGAACTTTTCGAGGAGAGGTTCCGAAGGAAATATCTGCCAGCTTACTATGAGGAACATCAAGTAGGAGTGTTTCATGCCTTAATACAGGGAAACAGGACCGTATAAGAGTATGAGATCAGGTTTATGGAATTGGTCAAATATGTTTCGTATATGGATAATGACCAACGATAGGCAGAGCGCTTCGTCCATGGATTGAACCCTAAGATCAGAGTTATGGTGCGGATGTGGAAACCGTCTTCAGTAGCAGAAGCTGTGGAAAATGCGCGTTACGCGGAGGAACACATGAACTTGAATGGAGGTATGAGGTCGACCTTTCTGCATCATCCTGGATTCGTTGGGAAGGCCCCTAGGACAATTCCCAGGGGAGGGGGCTCAAGGCCACCTCCATATGGTAACAGAGTCGCGCCAAGGACAGTAGTCGCAGGGATTTCAATGGCAGCGAGTGTAGCATCTCGTTCATCACCAACGATGCAGACAGGTCCACGATCATCTCAGGGAACAACTAGTAGGGGTAGGGGTTCCAAGGGAAGGAACTCATTTCAGAGACAGTCACATAACAATGCATGGGTTCAATCTCGTGTTACATGTTGGGGATGTGGAGGACCCCATTACTAGCGTGACTGCCCAGAGTTACAATCAGGATTCATGCATAGAGAAGGGAAGGCCCCGATGGGAAGAGCAAGTAGCAGCCACCATATTTACGCAGCGGATAATAATCGCCAGGCCGAACATCAATCCACGGTGGTGGAGTCATCAGGTACACTAAATCATATCAATGTTAAGATTTTATTTGATTTTGGTGCGACAGATAGTTTCATTTCACCATCTGCATTAGAAAAGAATGGGTTGGCAGCCTACGAGCATGATGACTTTAAACAAGTCGAGATGGCTTTGGGGGAAAAACAAGCGGTAGGACCTAGTGTTGATAATTGTAAAGTAGACCTACGAGCATGTACTACCAAGTTGAAGGTATACGTCACTGCTCTCGGGGCATATGACCTAATCATTGGAATGGATTGGTTAGTAGCTCACCGAGCTTTGGTAGATTGTTTCGCAAAGAGGGTGCTTTGTGTCGACGATGAGGGAAGACCAGTAGAGATCTAGGGTGTACAGAGAAAAGTGGCATTGCGTTTTATCTCAACTATGAAGGTTAAGCGATGCTTGAGACAAGGGTGTCGACTATATGTAGTGGAAGCAATGAACAAAAGGAAGGGACTCTCATTGGATCAGTACCTGGTATTGTCAGAATTTAAGGATGTTTTTCCGAACAAGTTACCAGGGTTACCTCCTGAGAAGGAGCTTGATTTTACTATTGAGCTAAAACTTGGTGCAGAACCAATCTCCAAGACTCCGTATCAGATGACAGCGCCAGAACTTTGTGAGTTGCAAATGCAGTTGAAAGAGTTACTGGAATTAGGACTAATAAGGCCCAGTGTCTCACCTTGGGGTGCACCAGTAATTTTTGTAAAGAAGAAGGATGGATCCTTACGACTGTGTATAGATTACAGGGACTTGAATCGTGCTACAGTGAAAAATAGGTACCCAATGCCGCGAATAGATGACCTCTTCGATCAGATGAAAGGAGTGGCGGTATTCTCAAAGATCGATTTGTGATCCAGGTATCATCAGTTAAGGATTAAGGAAGGCGATATCCCAAAAACTGCCTTTTGAACTCGGTTTGGACATTACGAGTTTGTCATAGTACCTTTCAGATTGACCAATGCGCCAGCAGTATTCATGAGCCTCATGAACGGCGTATTCCGAAAGTACTTAGATCGTTATGTACAAGTCTTTCTAGATGACATCCTCATCTATTCCAAGAACGAAAAAGAACATGAGGAACACTTATGAGTAGTGTTGTCCTACCTTAGGGAGAACAAATTGTATGGGAAGTTGTCGAGATGTTCCTTCTTCTAGAAAAAGATCCACTACTTAGATCATATCATTTTCGGTGAAGGAATCTCTGTGGACCCAGAAAAGGTAAAGGCCATTATGGAATGGCCAGTGCCGAAAAATGCCCATGAGGTGAGAAGCTTCATGGGGCTAGCAGGTTATTATCGGAGGTTTGTGGAAGGTTTCTCAAAAATAGCGAAACCCATCACCACTTTGCAGTGCAAGGGGGTCAGGTATGAATGGACAGAAGAATGTGATAGTGCATTCATTGAGCTTAAGAGGTTACTAACTAGTGCGCCAATTCTACAAGTGTCGGATATGGAAAAGGACTTCACAGTATGCACAGATGCCTCGAAGCAAGGGTTGGGGGTCGTGCTAATGCAGGATGGAGGAGTGATAGCGTATGCATCCAAGAAGTTGAAGAAACACAAAGAGCTATACATGACTCATGATTTAGAGTTGGTAGCTGTAATGCTAGCTCTGAAACTTTGGAGGCACTATCTGGTAGGGCGAAACTTTGAGCTCAAAACAGACCATCAAAGTTTAAAACATCTCTTCACTCAAAGGGATCTGAATGTCAGGCAAAGGCGATGGAGTGAGTTTATGAGTGAGTACAATTTTGGTATTTCATACATCAAGGGAAAGGAAAATTTGGTCGTAGATGCCTTGAGTAGGAGACCACGTATCTTCTCCTTAGTACCCTTAAAGGTCAATCTGAGGGAACATGTGTTGACACAACTCCAAGGAGACAGTTGGTATTTAAAGGTTACTTCAAACCTCCAGAGCGGGAGGCAGTTAGATCCAAAGTATGAAGGATATAGTCTGGAAGCATGGATGATTTTAGGGGCTAAATTTCGCTCATGGGCTAATTTTCCATGGTTTTTCCAAAAATGAGATTCGTTATTTTAAAAATGATTCGCCCAAATTCTATAGGATAAAATTATTTTACCTTAAAAATCGCCAAAATTT
>ML784425.1:61248-81167 GCA_009831015.1 Picea engelmannii
ATGATCCTCTTCCTCTTCACTTTTTCCCTTTGAAGATTCACCCAAAACTGGTCTCTTTCGTTCCAAGTAATCCTCGTACAAAACTTTCACCATCTCTGACATAGCAAGGAAAGTTTTCCGGAACTCTTTCTCATCCTGAGAAATCCCTTCTTCCGATGCCATCTTCTCGCTATGAGAAGCTCTCTTTCTCAATCCAATTAATGGATTCTCTACAAAAAGCTCGCCTTCACCACGTTGTATCTTTTCCCTGGTTAACATGCAAAACTCAAATCCAAACGTCAACTAGCTCTGATACCACTTGATCCGTAAAGATCTTTTAATGACTATGGTTGAGTTTTTAATTGCATGTGTTAATTAACCATTTGAGAAGATTAATGAAAGAATGAGGAAATAAGAGGAATTATGACAGCCATATACATATATGCAGATCTGAAATGAAGTAATAAACAACAAACCAAAACAAGAGAATTGATAACGGAGTTCGGCACAACGTTGCCTACGTCTCCGGGCCTTTGTCTCTGTGGGGGAGGCTTCTTTATTTATGTTCAAAGCTCAAAAAAATACATCGCAACAGTGCCAATTGGCTACAAGACTGATCTGGTCATGTTCTTCCAGATCTCTAGAACCCAGTAAAAGAAACGACACACAAAATGGATGACCAGAGCTCCCAGAAATGGCCCGCAAGCGTCTGCTCCTCAACAGCTTCCCTGCATAAAAATGGCTTTGGCTTGGCTTCCCTTCAGCATAACTCTGCTCTGAATGTCTTTCATGGCCTCAAACAGGCCTGGTTTTTATAGATCTGAAGTTGGTTATCCATCCCCAACTTCCTCCCAAAATCTGGCCTCCAAAAATGCCCAATATCTCCCAAAAATGGCCAAAATCCATTAATTACAGGCAAAATCAATTAAAAATCCCAAAAATCATAGGAAATAACCCACTTTAGCTTTAATTTGGGCATAAGCCCCCCAAACTGGGCGCGCGCCCCCTATTCTCGGTCACATGCACCTTAATATGGCCAAGCACCAACCTAAAGGGCTGAGCGCTGGCCCATACTCGGCGCTAGCTCTTGGTCATGGGGCGCATTTCATGTGACCATTGATCAATAATAGACCTCCGCGCGCCTTTGAAGGAGATAGCCCCTGGTCTTGTGGGATTCCCCCGAGATCCAAGGGCTGGTGCCTATCGCGACCCCCGCGCTCTGCCCTGTCGCTTGGTTCTATGGTAGGGGCGTGTGAATAGACCACGGGCTGGCTCTATCCACTGATGGTCGGGTCGTATGGGAGCATAATACGACTGCGGGTTGGGGCTAAGCCCCAACCCTTTCCGCCCCCAAATAATCTTTCAATCAAATTTAAATACATTATTTTCCATATAGCTATTAAGTAACACCAGTGGAGCGGGCGGTTAGCCCGGTCCTACCAGTCCGTAGCTTGGAGGAGGTCGGGGGTTCGACTCCAGTGGAGACCCCATATTTTGCACAAACCAACGAGCCAACCAATGGGTGCCACGTGGCAGCCCATGACTGGGCCACATGGCACCACATTATTCGTCCGAACCGATGCCACTTGTCAACGACTGACTGGTCCACTTGTCTGCCGAGTTGTCAGCTCCGTACTGCCACGTCACTGCCCTGTCAGCATGTCACTGTGTCTGCCACGTCAGCCTGTGCCACGTGTCACCCTTACAGTGGTGACACGTGTCACCCTCTAACTGGTCCAAATCATCTGTCGTACGCCACATAACCTGCCACATGTCATCACCAGGAGCTGCCACATCAGTTGTACGGCCTGTACAGTTAGCCTGCCACGTGGCACTGTACAGACTGTACAGTCACCCATTTTTTTTGCCTGTTTGGGTTTTCGAACAGAATGCGATATCTTTCGCATACGAAGCTCGTTTGACGAAGTAAATATATGGTCGAAATCAAGAAGATGAGACGAATGCAGTGGCGTTGGTTTCGTCGGATTTTGAGCACTTTCATTTTGAGCCTTTTTTAGCCCTGTTAGACTCCTGGATCTGATTCTGGATCAGGGCAACGATGTTGGATCCGGTCATGGGATTACAAAAAACGTGCTCATAAGGTTATCAAGAAAAGATCGGATCTGGTAAGGATGGTTGTGGGGGAAGACATTATGGTTTCTCAGATAATGGAGTATCTAGGTAAGACTCTGGTGGGTCGTTTCTTCAGCCAGAGAATTCCAACGGATCATCTCAACGATTGGGTGCAAAAGATGTGGAGTCTGATTATTGGTTATGGTCCCTCCTTTAATCTACTCACCAAAGGGTGGATAAGTTTCACTTTTTGATCCATTGAGGATGCTTAGGCTATTTTGGCGATGTTAACCCATGGATTTTCACCTTTGAAAATCCTGAGGCTTAAGAGCCAACATACACTATTCGGCTAGCATTCAAAGATTTTCCCAGAGTTGTAGCACTTGTGTGAGTGAGATGTTGGTTCCCATCAGAGACGGGTACAACACTGGTATATGGTTGTTTTTGCTTCAAAGATAGTGTTAGCCTAGTTTCCCATGGATTTGAGAGGGATGTCTATTTATAGTAGGTGACCCTACTTTTTAGGAGATGGTGACCAGAGTCTCATTTGACAGTTTTGAGCATACATAATTGGTCCTTGCATGATACTAAGTCCGATGGAATTTTTTCGGGGATCATGCAAGTACTTTCTATTTTTAACAGGTTGAGCTCCACACCTCAGATCATGATTTTGAGTGTGTGGTATTGATCCTAGTGACATTCTAAGTCCAATGAGCCCTTTTCGAGATGACATGCGAGTACTTTATATTTTTAGCAAGTGGAGATCAGGGGTTCAGATGATGATTCCGAGCATATATCTGGGTTCCTTACAGAAAATCAAATCCGATGAGCCTATTTTGAGCAACATGCAAGGACTTACTATTTTTAGCAAGTGGAGCACCAGGGCTCACATGTCGATTCTGATCACATATTTGGAATCCTCACAGAAAATCAAATCTGATGAGTATGATATCAATGACATGTAGTGAGATTCTATTTTTAACAGTGTTTATTTTTAGACATTTGACACATGGCAGTGTTCTCCTAGTCATCCTGGTCGTTTTTGGTAGTTTCCTATTTTTTAGGGTCGAACCCCTATTTTTAGCAGTTTCTATTTATAGCAGGGGTGGTCGCCTCCGAAGGTGACAAGTGGCAGGGTCAGATTCCAACATTTGGCAATGATGCAGTGTAACATGTAGTAGTTGGGTGGCATAATTTACCGAGGGGGTGCACTTTCCAAGGTTTAAAGCAATTAAATGAGAATTAATTAATAAAGGAGGTGTGTTGATGAGGTGGCAAATCTATTTGGGGTGATTGGGCTAATTAAAGCTTAAAGCACTTATCATTCACTTCACTATTTAACTTTTCATGTATTTAATTCCCTTTATCCTCACACATGCATCATAATTCCCTATTTTCTAGCATTAATGCGCCTCCATTTTCCCTAATTTCTAGCATTCCCTTTTTCCCTATTTTCTAGCATTAATGTGCCTCCCTTTTCCTTATTTTTTAGCATAACTCCTCTGTCTCCCTATTTTCTAGCTCATTGTCCTATATGAGCCTCCATTTTTCCTGTTTTCTAGCCTCCACCTTTTTTTCTCCCTATTTCTTAGCCTAGCTCCTCGCTCTCCCTATTTTCTAGCTCATTGCCTTAATGAGCCTCCCTTTTCCCTATTTTTTACCATTAATGTGCCTCCCTCTTTACCTCATATTTCCTAGCACATTAATTTATTTTCCTAACTCCTATTTCCTAGTGCATTAATTTATTTTCTTAATTCCTATTCCCTAGTGCTATTTCCCTATTTTATTATTCTTACTCCCTATTTTTCCTTGAATTCATGTTCATGCCCCATTCTCCTCTATTTCCCATGTATGCATGTGTTTTAATTAACTCATGTGCACCCTTTCTTTAGTATCCCTCTCTTTCCACGTATTCCTTTCATATCCATGCACATAGGTTAATTAATGTGTCTCTCCTCCTTTTCATTGTTAGCACGAGTTTAACTCTTCCTTCTCTTCCTTTTTTTACCCTCACAATGCACATTAACTCATGTGTCTATCCTCCCATGGGCATTGTTTACTCCTCTTCACTACTACGTACCTCACTCATGTGCATACATTCCCTTTTTAGTCCCTCACATGTGCCCTCATGGTCTCTTGGTGAAGTGCGCCCCTGGTGCCTATATATTGGAGGTTTCGATTCATTATTACGATCGTATTTTTGTAGCAGCAACATTCATTACTCTCTCTCTCTCTTCTCATTCTTCTTAGACTAGCTACTCTTTCTTTGTGGGGAAACAACATTGTACTGGTTTTGGACTTGTCTATTGTGGCGCAATCAACCCTTTGTCAAGCCTTTAATAAAGAAGTTGTTGTCGTCCTTATACACACCTACAAGCGTGGAGAAGTCTCCAACCCACTTGGTGTGTCCTTGGAGGCACAAGCCTAAGTCCAAACCCACTGTCACCTCGACTTGGACTTCTTCCGTTTAGGCTCACTCCTAGGGAAGCCAAGGGAGGTAGACCCTACTTAACTAAGTTAAGTTGAATTAATGTGATCTAGGAGTTAATTTTAAATCTTGAGTTAGGGAGACCTAACCTAAATGACAATTAACAATGCAATGCAAAAGTTTAATGACAAGCAAACTTCTTTACCTACAAACTCAATTAAGACTAGTGCCTAAAGAAGGGTAAATGGAGTCAATAAGATTATACAACAAATAGACAAAGATACAAAACAATATTATGAACTAATTACAATGAATCAAGAATATAACTTAAACTTTAAACAATTTATGAATGAAATCTACAAATGAAATATAACATGAACAAGTATACAATGAAGGAAATAAGTTAGATGATTACACAAGTATACAAAGGAATTAAAGAATACTTAGATCCAATATACCAAGAAACATGAGATATCCACAATGAAAGATGTAACTTAAGATAACTTGAAAGCCAAAATGCCCAAAGAGAGATAATGCGCAACTTTAGATGAGATAGCCTTGAAAGAAGATGAGCCTAACTTGAAAGTGAAGTTACTTAGAAAGTGCAAGTGCTTGTAAAATGAAACACATGGGAAAATGAATGCTTTGAAAGTAAAAATTGCACAACTTGAATGAAAATTACTGAAAAATGAAATCACATAAGTTGTGAAAGTGTTGTAGGTTGATTTTAGGAGAATTTAAAAGTCTCTCTTTAGTTAGGGGGATTAAGGTTTGAAGATGCAAGCCTAGACTATGCGTCTACCCCTAAACTCTTATTGCTTTGACCAAAAGAATTGTTGGGTTCTCAAGAAGGAGGACAAACAAGGTCCTCCCATAGCTCCACAGGTCAATCCAGAATGCTTGGGTGCTCAAGCAGGGATGACACTTAGTGTCGTGAAGTCATCCCCGACTTACACCCCATGTAGCTTCCACAAGCCACCCTTTTTTATGGTGAAATTTGTATCAGTTTGGGTGCCTAATTACTAGATATGATTACTTCCCAATATCAACAAGTTACTTTGCTAATGAACTCGAAAATAAAGCAATAAGCAAATCTAAATCCTAGCCTCACGATATTGCATGGATGGCTAACCCAATCTCTTTGCAAGGTGTGGGCAGAACAAGAAAACAAATTGAAGTAAGATAATTAAACCTAGCCACACAAACTTGCCTTAAGGACAAGTGGGGCAAACAAGAATGAATGTAAAAACTTAGCAATCTCAACAAAGGCACAAGGGGGAGGACAAGTCTACCGATTTTGTGCCAAAGTGGGTGTGAAAAATAAAAGCTTAACTTGAAACAATAAGCAAGTAAACCTAGCCACACAACATTGCCTTAAGGACAAGTGGGGAAAATAATAGATGCAAAACAATAAACTAATCTAGCCTTACGATTTTGCATGGATTGGCAAGGCCAAAACACTATGCAAGTTGTAGGCAAATTGAAAATATACACAGTACATAAATTTAACTTTTGAAAGAGAATGCAAGCCCAAGAGACTCTCTTGGGCTGTTTACAATACTTCGAAAGGATGAGAGAAAGAGAGGGTTTTGAAACCCCTACTTGGGAGGCTCTTTTGGAGTGTTTTGAGGCCCAAAATAGGCAACACCTCCCCTTATTCTGGTGAGAACCTGCAAAAAACAACAAACAAATGCTTGTTGGAAATGCTTCAAATATACTCAAAACAACTCAGAAATTTTTGTTAGTGAAAAACAAAAATTTTACATATAAAAATCTGAATATAAAAAATATATTTTTAAGCCTATTTTAGAACAGAAAATGCTTCAAATGAGAAGGGAAATGGCAAAAAATAAAACATAAAATAATGGAGGAATCCCTTGGTTGAAGTAAACAAATTTCCAGATCTGAAATTTGCCTCTCCAAACCCTTGGTGACCTGCAAATAAGTGAGATCTTGCAACAAAAAACAAAAGGAGGTGAGTAGATCAAATAGGAATTGTAAAATACTTTCCAATACCATAAGAAATAACTCACAAAATCTACAGTAATACTACCATAAACTTATCCAAACAAAATACTTTTCTTGGATCTCCTAAATTAGATCTATAAGAAAGAATAACACAAAAACTATGGCAACAATATCACCTAAAAAAACCATGAGGAGCATCAAGAAAACTCCCAATGCACCATGAACTTCCTCCAAAGCTTTCCTTTTATTCAATAAAAATTGCATGCAAATACTTGCAGCAAAACTTACAAGAAGAACTGAGAGAGAGAGAGAGAGAGAGAGAGAGAGAGAGAGAGAGAGGAGTGGGAGAGATTTGGGCAGCATAAACTTGCTCTGATGATATATGTGTGAAATGAGGATGGGTAGGCATTATTTTATACTTGGGAGAGATGAGAGACCCCTCTTGGATGAGCTCCAAGTGTCACTCACCCAAAAGAAAGAGTCAATCTCAAGGAAGGGCGCACTTTCTAGGGTTTTGGTAGTGTTAGGGTTTGAGGGTTGAGTGTGGAGAGGGGGAAACACCTTTTCACTCACCCAATAGATGAGTTAGAGGCTTAAGAGGGTGCACTTAGGGTCTAGGTTAGCTTTTTGGTTTAATTTTTAACTTTGGCCAAGTTCTAGAGCAAGGGGGGCGCACTTTCCTTATGGAGATGGTCACTTTAAGTTGTGGCTAAGCAATGGGGGGTTGATTAAGTTAGAAAATTATTTTTCTAACTTAGGAAAAAGGTTAGGAAACCTTTCTCACTCTCTCTCATGTCTTATTTCCCATTTTACAATTTTTGGCATTTTTACTTAGCCAAATTAAAACAATTAATTGTTGACTCTAGACTGACTTAGACTCCTCATGGACAATGACCTAGCAAAACTTGTCCAATTGAGTTGAAACTTGGTCCAAGGGTGTAGGGGGTCTCTTTCCATTTGTTTTGAGTACTCACACCCCTATCAAAATCCCCTAGGACCAATTTTTTACATTTTTATATCAAATTTAATTAAAATTACCATTAAATGGGTAATTTTAATAAATTAAAAAAAAAAAAACTATTAAAACTCGACGGAATTTCGCAAGACTCTAGAAGATGTCTAGCATGGTCATTTACAACATTCCTAGACCCTAGTCACCCATTGGGCTCGATCATTAGAATGCCCTTCACTACTTTGGAGGATAATTGCAAGTGAAAAACTCAAGGGTAATTAAAAATTACCTGAGGATAAAAAACACTCGATGAAAGGACTTCCCTAATGATAAAGTCCTAGGTAACTAACTAAAATATGACTCATGTCGACTCATTACATTATTATCCCACGTAGGGGAGAGGACATTTCGATTACAAAAAAACATGCCAGGGGCAAAAAATGCCTTGTAGAACCATAAGTCTTCAAAAAATAATTGTACCCCAAGGTACATAGCTTCATGGTACATGGAGATGACCCCTAGTCGAAATAGGTGTTCAACAAAAGTGTTGTGTTTTTGTTGAAGTTTCCTTCTTGTCGGTATTATGTTCTTACTCTTGCAAATTGATTAGTAGTTCATTACAATTTATTGTGATATCTATCTATCTTTTAAGTGGGTTCATTCCTTATTTTTTTCATCTCTCTCATGCTAACACTAGAGGATCCCTCCAAGCAAACTTAAACTATTTTTCCTAACGCTTTGGCGAAGTGTTTACATGCTATCCAAAGCATTTGTGTTGTTGTTTTTGTGTGTTTTTTTGCAGAAAATCAGCTAATAAATCAACAGCTTGGTATTGTTATTGCCAGTGTTACAAAAATCATATCGGCGAAAAAATCGTCGGGGTCCAGAAAACATCGTTTCGTATTTATCGCCAAAACATTGACAATATATCGGCAAACTTAAAAAAATACAAAAATGTTCATTTTTAAAAAATTTTGAAACATTTAAAGCAACAATAACATCAAATGGACATATTACCACATGAATATGGAAAGAACATTGATATATAAGATATATAAGATGTCTAGTGATACATCACACATAAAAAATGAATCATGTCTTGAATCTTGATTCCTGAGTCATCAAAAAATATAATAAATGTATCTCATGATCGTCATCATGATTCATGACTCATGAGTCATCTACAATGAAATCAAGTAAATAAACTATCGATTCCCTCTACCCCTTTTACGGGTAAAGGTAATCGTTGTAGAAAGTGTTTTTCCTCTAGCACTAGGAGTAGGTGCCCTTGAGGCATGTGCGCCTTGTATTGGAGTCAAATGTCCGCTAGAAGAACTAGAAGACCCTCGAGACAGATGTCCCCTAGAAGAAGGTAGAGGAGGTAGAGTCTTAGTGCTACCACTGGGCCTATCTCTTTTTGACTATGATTGTGGCTCTGGTGGTGGCAGACTTGCAGACTCGGCGTGAAACTGAATATCCTCTGGAACAACCTGATCCAAGTCCTCAGAGATACCATGATCATCACCACTATCCTCTAGCCAATCAAGGGCGGTCTCAGTAACAGGTTCCTCAACCTCCACCCTCCATGCAGTAGTGGTGTCAATCCCATCCAATGAAATGGCCTTTGCATCAATTTTTCTCTCAAGCTGCTTCACCCACAAAATGAGATTGTAGTAGACATAGACCAAATCATTAAGGCATGGGGTATCCAACCTGTAAGAGGATCATAAATTAATTTATTAGAATGTAAAGGAGCATAAAATTTAAATGACAACTTAATAATTTATAATTTTATAATGAATTTGAAATTTCATTTGAAATTCTCTAATCTGTTGCGCTTTTTGGTGTGTATTTTTTCAAATACACTCCAGTTGCGTTCACAACCAGAAGAACTACATGTCTGGCTAAGCACATGAATTGCCATCTTCTGTAGAATAGGTACCTTTGCGCCATAGTTTTCCCACCAAGTATCTGCAACGAATTAGAGAAAGTTGAAACATAAGAGAAGACAAATTAAAATTTGAAAAATGAATTTTGAAACTTAAAAGTTAAAAGTTAAAACAAGGTGAAACTTACTTGGCATTATGTTCTTCCTGTCATTTATGGCCATCTCAAACCCAAATAAGCCAATGGACCTCTTATAGAGTTCCAACTCTTGGGAAAGCTCTAATCGGTTAGCTGCACTTGGCACCATCCTCTGGACACACTCAAAGAAGCCAGACATAACCTTTGAATCAAACCTGAAGCCATAGTTGTAAGAGAATGCAGGGTTGAGGTATAACCCTGCAACATGAATGGGGCGATGGAGTGTGTTGTTCCATCGGTCATCAATCACCATCCATATCATTTATTTTCTCTCATGCCCTTGATCCCCCTTGTCCACATAATAAGAATGAATGGACTCTTTGGCCCTATCCATGGCCTCATATAGGTATCCCATTGCGGGCTTATCCCCGTCGACTAAGCGAAGAACCTTTACCAAAGGTTCACTGATGGTGCACACCTCATTCACTGCATCCCAAAAGCTCTCCTGGTATGCAACTAACCTCATAATGGCTTGCCCCTCTTGTTTACTGCTAAATGATAAAGCACGCCACTCAGGTGAAAGGAACATTGTCTGCAATTCCCACCTAGAATTCAAAAGAGACTGAAGAGAAATAAAACTAGTGGCAAAGCGTGTGATGGCAGGACACACCAACTCTTTGTCACCTGTGAATTGTCTCATCAAGCTAAGTACATAAGCATGATTGTATATGGATTTTGTGATGATCCTCGCTGAATCAATGGCATTCTTGATCCAATCAATCTTTATCATATCCTCTAACATCAAGTTAAGGAAATGAGAGGCAAAAGGAGTCCAAAACAGTGTAGGATACCTGGACATAAGCATCCTACCAGCAGCCACATAATTTGCAGCATTGTCCGTTATGACTTGGACAACATGTTGCGGACCTACCTCTTGGATGAACCCATCCAACAAGTCACAAAGTAATGCCACATCCTTGACATGTGCATATGCATCCACATATTTCAAAAACATTGTCCCCCTGGGACAATGAACCAAGAAATTGAGAAGGGTCCTACCCTTCCCATCAGTCCAGCCATATGACATCATCGTGCATCCTGTGAACTGCCATCAATCTCGAAGCTCCTGCAACCTCTGAGTGCAATCGGCCTTTTCATTTTGAAGGATGGGCCCTCTCAACTCCTCATAAGTGGGGGGATTATACCCCGAGCCAACAATACTAGCAGCCTCAAACATGGACACATAGAATGGGTTCCTGGCAAAATTGAATGGAATATCACTCCATAGAAGGCATCTACCCACAAGTTTGTCCGCTT
Organism: Picea engelmannii; assembly: GCA_009831015.1. NCBI lineage: Eukaryota > Viridiplantae > Streptophyta > Pinopsida > Pinales > Pinaceae > Picea > Picea engelmannii. Next base: position 71,991 of record ML784425.1, read on the forward strand.
CTTCTTTCTCTCTTTTTTTCAACATGGACTTGATAGACGGTTGTGCATCGGGTGTGGTTCTTGGCATAAACCATGATGATGTTGGTGTAGGCATTACAGACTGTGAGGAGTGGATCTCACTAGACTCCACTCCCATTGCCCCAAGAGTGTGTGTGCTTGTCCTTGACTTGGATCTTGAAGCCATTTCTTTTTTCTTGGCTTCTGCGTACTTTTTGTTTTCTGCATATTCTTCAAGTGCTTGTGTGGCCTTCACAACAAGTTTTGCACTTGAAATGGGACAAATCTCCACCTCATTCCTTGGAATTTTTGCAAGGTGGTATTTTAGCCTTTATACCCCACCGCTCATTTCCCCCCCACATATCTTGCATGAGAGATGTTGTTGATTCCCTAGAGTAGTAGGCTCACGATACTCCCAGAATGGATCCAATGCCTTTGGCATCTTTAACATGGAAAAATATGAACCTAGGGCAAAAAAAATCGTTTTTTAGCATGTGTTATTGATGAAAAAATGAAAATTTAAAAATCAGAGATAAATCAATTATGTATCTAGCATTTAAACTTGGTTTTGAACCCGAAATAGACACACAAATTTTTAAACTAATTTACATTGATCTAGGGCAAGAAAATCCAAAAAACGTTTTTGGGCATACGGCAAGAAAGAAAATCACATAACAGTGGAAAAAAATGGTTTTTGATCCATCAAAAATCTATTTTGAAGATGTAAAACTCATTGTCACTGAAAACCTATGAAAATCTATGGTGGAAAAATGAGAAATAATCGACAAATTTTTTTACTTACCTCCAAATGAAAAAACTGTCAAATGGACTAAAAATTCCAATGCCAAATCCACAAATTTGACCCTTGAATCCACAAAATGCCAATGGCAAACTCTTCCTTGGCTGGTTGAATGGCTTGGCTCTCCTCCTTGGCTAATTGAAAAAATAAAACAAACAAAAAAACCTCACGAAGTCTTAAACCCGCAGACTTTTGCGTAGGCGAGTTTTTCCCATCGACTCGCGATTTTTCTGATTTTTTGAGCAAAAGATCGCCCTATTTTTTCTACGATTTTTTGAGAAAAAATCGTTTTTGAGTTGGAATCGCGATTTTGGCGATTTATTAACGATTTTTGTAACAGAGGTTATCGCACAATCTGTAGCTTGAAAAAAGCCCAACCCAAACCACAAAGGTGAGACAACTATAGGAGTACCTACCCACTGTCACTTTAGATAGACACTCCCCTCGCTTTAATGATGATGAAATCACCACAAGGAGGGAATCTCGGTGACCCTAGGGGGATTGAGATGAAAAGTGGGAGAATGATCAATGAACACTCCTATAGGTCAAGATTTGAGGAGTAAGGCTTAAGAGTGATTCGTGTAGATGGTAAATGGTTGTCAAGTATTGTGTACCTGCAAAACATTGTTAGCCCTTCCTAGAACAAGACAAATGATCGATATAAAAGCCTTAAACCAGTTAGGATCAAGAAAGAATAATTGTTGTCCCAAATTGCAGCAGTATTGGAATATATATATCAGCAAATGAACAAGTTATGACAGTTGCAAATTATCTATCAAAATCATGTACAAGATACTTGGAAATAAAGCTAACAATGAGTAGATAAACTTCCAATGATTGGAGCAAGACTTTGATAGCAATTAGGGGGCTGTTAGTAGATGTTATCAGCAAGTATTAGAACAACCTTATGGTTGTAGCAAACAATTGCTATAACAACAATTTCTAGCCACCAAAATCAACAAGTAAACCATCCAAAAGATAGCCAATAACCAGTAAAACAATCACCAAGGTTTACAAGTGAATTTCAGCAGTACAATAATGAGTAAAAAGTGAAAAAAGATGAGTTTTGTTGCAGCGCTAATGACTAAAGCATGAATTTGTAACAACAAAGAGAATTACTTGGCTAAACTAGACGCCCCTAAGGCTCAAAGAAGCTTAAAGCATGAATAATTGATTCCAACTTGAACAATTGCAATATCTTATAAATTCACGTATACCAATGCAATGATTTTATATCTCCAATGCAAATAGATTAATGCCTTATCAATTGGGTTAATGGAGTCTCTTGTTTAAGAGTTATGGTTTGTTACTTCTCTAGGGGTGTAAGTATTTTTACTCCCCAGAGAAAACAACCCTAGCAAGGTAAATCTACAAGGGTGTAAGCCTTTTTACTCCTTGTAGCAACCTTTGCAAGATAGCTTATTCAAGACAATAATGATAGGTCTTGGTGGAGGGTGTATGACTTTATACTCTTCCAAGGGTTGAGATAAATCTAGCTTGAAACAAGAAGAGAAAAACACAATTAATGCAGAAAATCCTTACCAATTTCAAGAAAAGCATGAAAACCCCTCTTTTACAAAGAACATTCCACCACAATAGCAAGAACAAGGATTCCAAGAGCTAGCGCTAGCCTTCCTTCCAATAGACAAGTAACAAGCATCCACAAGAGAGAGATAGAGCAAAATGCCCAATTAGGGCGAAAATTTCAGCCATGTAATATGTAATTCTCAAGTGAGTTATGATAAAATGACAATGGGGTGACCTTTGTTTATATGAGGTCACCTAAAACCCATTTGTCCACTTTTTAAAATGTCAACAACAAATTAGGGAGGTTGACCTCCTCTATTTTCCCTTTACAACTTAAAATCAGAAAATACATACAGTAAAATCCCTTTTAGAGGTGACGTCGTGCCCTAAAGGGTGACGCTAGGCCTCCAAGGGAGACGTTTTGGCCTTTCATGAAGAATGTTAGGCCTCCAAAGGCCATGTGCCATGCCACCAAGTGCTCTAGTGCATGCCAAGTGTCTCTCTCTCCATCAAACCATGTCACATCACCATCAACCATGAGAAACCCCATCAAAAACCCTAAGCCCATGTGACGTCTAGGGCTTAGGAGATGACGTCTTAGGCATCCAAAGGCCAACATTGGGATGCTAGGGGTTGGAATGTGATCACCTCATGGTATTCAAGTGCCTCCAAAGGAAACGTTCATCCTCTCATGTGTCCAAGGAGAGGGAGTGCATCATCCAACATGTGGGCTTCATGCCCCAATGAAAGTCCAAGCGACCTTGTGCCTTCATGATAAGACTTCCACCTGGAAAGGCCCTGCAAAGACAAAAAAATTATCCCTCCAAGGGTCCACAAGTCACAAGTATCATGTCAAGTAAGCCATATCTAATAAAAGAACCACCCGAACATGTGCATCACCCTTTTCAAAATAAAGAAATGCTCAAAGACCTTATACAACTTGCCAAATTTAAATATGGGAGGGTTGTCAAGGTGCCCTATTGGGTGGATCATTCCCCAAGTCAAGGAGTGTTTCCCAAGAAGACCCTCTCTAAGTCATGTGAAAGAGTATGTGGTGGATGGGAGTGTAACTTTTCGACATGGGGTTTCTTGACATACAAGGGCTCATATTGTCTCATTTATGGGTACCTTTGTAGAGGGTGTGTTGCATCCTTGTTTTCAGTGCAACCTTTTTCCAATCCCTTTTATTTGCCATTAATTGATCAAGGTCCGAAAATTGGGTACTATATGTAAGGTAAAATAAAGAGTATTGCAATGCCACTTGAGGCTAGAACACATCGAGTGCCATGTGCAAGGAAAGTAAAAGAAACCACAATGCATTCCCTCAACAAGTGGGACATTTATTAGTTATGTGTTTTATTTTACAGGTCCTTGAATTTTGTGAAGAAGAACCATTTCATTGCTCTGAGGACCATTAGGGTGAGCATCTAGATGATTAATATTTGGCTTTTATCTTTTTCCAACTACAAGCCTATGGGCCTTCATCCCTTTCTTCCCATGACGAGGTGCAAACCCTTCTTGGGTCAATATGCTTGAAAAACGCAAAATATGAGGATACGAAAGGGAAGAAGTATGAAGAGTGATAATTATGTGTGGGAATGGTATGATGACTCTTCAAGGAGACCCCCTAGTAGCAGCCTTTTTCCCGAGGGTAACCCTATTACTAGAACAACATGTCAACCACCAAGGTGAAATGAGGCAAAAGACATAATTTCCAAGCAAACGTTTTCAAAATCAGGAAAGGATCCTTTGCAACATGTTCAAATGCTTCATATATTAAAATGACACTTACCACGATATCATACCTATTACCTCATGAAGCAAGACTTGTTGTCCTCTGTGGGCCAAGCTGGTGGGGTGGACGTTGCTACCATTAGTCAAATGGTGACGTGTAGTAAAATAGGGGCCTCTACCTTCTCATTTGCCTCTCGGTACTCCATGTCTGCAACCTTAGGGCCTCGAGACATCATTCCCTTAGTTATCCCTAGAAATGGGGGATAACAGGTACCTAGGGACTCCCCCATGAAGTTGGTAAGCACCAACCCGAACGAAGAGGAGGCTTGCCCATGACATTTTGAGGCATTCACTCCTTGAATTAGCCCTTTTCTATCGCTAATTTTACCCATATATCAGATCTGATTGGAGGGTAGAAAAGTGTGATGGTGGGCACCTGGTTTTGGGGATTAGCCTACCTCTCCTCGAAACCTTGGCATCCCATATTCGACCTCTGTTTGGAAAAACCCAAAAGCATCCCCATCTGGATCAAGTTCCCAAGGCTTCCACTAGAGTTTTGTTCGGTTCCTTTTCTAACAAAGTTCAACAATTTGATGGGGAAAACTATTTGAGTTAATGATTCCTTCAAAGATTCATCCCACAGATTTGTCACTAGGATATTGGTGGATATAGACACCAGGGAGGGTTTATGGGAATCTTTGGAAGTTGAGTTTGGTGGTTCGATGCATGTCGAGATATCAAACTATCAGAATATCCCTTTCAAATGTTTGAGTTGTCATGCTCATGGCCACCTTGCAACGAGTTGTTCACTTCCTTTTATCAAGTGTGTCTGGAGGAGGAAAGAGGTTGCTCAGGGGGGGCAATCTAGGGTACACAAGAGAAACATCATCATCGAGACACTCCCAAAATCGACTTGTATTTCAACCCTGAAGGACTTGTCACCCTCAGACCATGTTTTGGAGCCAAAGTCTTGTCCTGTATCCATTTTGAAAGAAGCCATACAAGCGAAGAATCTCTCGGGGGAGGAAAATACACCTACTACTACTGTCTTTTTGGACACCAAGGGGGAATCCTAACTTGATTCTGGGAAAGAATTTCACAAAGGTTCTATGAAAGTTGATCCAGATCAGAAAGCTGCCAACTATTCAGGTAAGTCCAATTCGCCTCTCCGCTCTTTTGTAGATCCTTTGGGTGGTGAAACATTTTGGCCAACCCCTATTGAGTCCAATCTTCATAACAAAAAGGGTAAGAAGAACCCCACCTCCTCCATGGAAGTTAATGACCCGATTTTGAATCCCAACTCTTTTGACTCTGGAACTAGCTTGTTGGCCCTCGACCAAGTTTTGAGGAAACATTGGTCGTGTTTGACCATTTTTGGGGACTTCGACAGGCTGGTCGAAGACAGAGCGCCCAGGCGAAGCGGAGATCGCAGGATCTCGCCCATTTTGCGAGTTTTTTGGGCTTTTAGGGTTTATGTAACGGGTATGGGATGTCGACCCATGGGTTTACCCATGCTTAGGCCTTTTTGTAAAGTATAAATAAGTAGTTAGGCGATGTAAGTAGTAGATGTCATTGGCTTAGTGCACGACTAGAGTATGTTAAGACTTGCAGAGATAAGTGCAAGTGATTGTAGAAGCTTTGTGCACAGACTGTGTAAGGCTTTGTGCCCTGACCTAATTCGGGGAAGGAGGATCTGGCAAGGTGCGTGTAGATCTCCTGTCCTTTGTGGAGTTGGCTCTGTGGATTTGTGCACATGAGCAGAGGAATGTAAGAAGCTTGAAGACTAATAAAGAAGAAGAAGAAGAAGAAGTTGGTGGACGTAGCCCCACACTGGGGTGAACCACGTATATCCTGTGTTGATGTGTTTTGCACAATGTTGTTCATGTTGTTATGTATTTATCTGCTTAGTGCATTGATCTTGATGTATGTTAGATAGATGTATGGATGCTTAGTGCTCTATTGATGGTAAATGAATGCTAGATCTGAGTTAATGCTATGTGCTAAATGATTGGAAGTGTTTGATCTGGTTATTACCGCGTTGTTATGTACTTAGGGTTTGATCTGCGATGTGAATGAGAAAAATAACCTAATGCATATTGTTGGCTAAGTGCTCTGTTAAGTGTTGTAATCATAGATCTGTGTCTCAGCTAGGTTGTAGACACCTGAGTCCTGCAATCCCCCCTGCCTCTACCTCGGGTGAGACTTCATATGCTTCGCAGGTGTTGCCGAAAGGGCCGATAGTTAGGGTTTTGTGGTGCGTTGTTGAAGCGTTGAACCCTGGGTCTGCTCTTGTGCCAACAAATAGTTCCATTGCCGGGATCTGAAACTGTAATTGTTGGGAACAGAAGAAAAGAGAAAGTTCTGTGTGTAGATCTGTTGTTGTAGTGCGCAATATTCTACTTGACTTGCGAAGCTTTGTGCTAAGAGAGAAGCCCGATCTGAAGAAAAGAGGTAAGATCTTAAAGATTTTTTCTCTGGTAAAGGTAAGATAAGTGAAATTTTTTGCTTCGAAAGTATGAATCTAGGTATGTTTAATAGATTTTGTCCAAATCTGAAAACTAGAGCACAGCTAGAAGAAAGAGTTGATCTGAATAAATTTGATAGAGATAGTGAAAGATATGTTATTCTTATGCATAGAAAGAATTTTTGGACTAACAAATGGATGCAGGAACCTAGAAAGAATTTTTGCAGATTGCAGGTCCATCACTGTGATCTCAGTGCGCAGTACAATAAATGCTAGGGATCATTTAAAAGAAAGAGAGGATTGACACTGTGTTATAATTGCAGAAGACCGGGACATATTGCTAATGAATGCCCTAGTATAGGTCCTATTTGTCTCTGTTGTAAATCTATTGGCCATGAAGTTGAGGATTGCCCTAGAATGATTGCCAAAGTTGAAAAGATGAACATAAGACAAGAAAACTATGAAGAAGGTCAAGAAACTAAGGATATGTTAAAGAACCAAAAAGAATCAGAGACTATATTATTACAGATGAAAGAAACACTAAATGATCACAGAGACATCAGTTTACCAGAGATCTTAAAAGAGAAGCAGCGCATAGAAACCAGAATAGGAGACTTCGACATAGACTGTGTATTAGATGAAGAAACACATGTGAACATTATGCCAGAAAGCACTTGGAAAATTTTGGGAAAGCCTGTTATGGTACCTTCATTAGGAATGATAGGTATGTTTAAAGTAAAGATGATAACCCTATGTGGAAGAGTTATTAATGTACCTATGATTGCTCATGAGACATCGACCGGAGAAGAATTTGAAGTTATCAAGTTTGCCGAGAACAACGCCCCTTATGCATTTTTGTTAGGAAAGACCTGGATTGAAAAAGATCATATCCGAAGGAAAGCAGAGGAGGAAGCTACAGAACAGAAAAAACAAGAATTAAGGGACTTCATAGCTAGAAAAATAGAGTGACTAATACAAGAACAAGAGGATAAGTCGAAGCAACAGAGGGCCAGAGAATTAGTTGTCGAAGTTGAAAGAACACAAGAAGATTTAAATAACCTGTCCATGCAGGAAATAAGTGTATCCACCCCGGAAATAGTAAGAGAAGAGGTATTACACTCGAACCCTTTGAAAGACCCTCAGTAGTGCGAAGTTACTACGCTAAGAGAAGATAAGAATACGAATGAAAAGAGGAATCCAGAGACTCAGATCATAGGAAAGAAGGCAAGAAAGCTCAGTGAGAAGAAAACAAAGTTAAAAAAACTGCAGGAAGTTCCAAAGAAGACTTCGCAGAAAGCAGGCTTGTCGAACTTGAACCTCACCGAAATAGCAGAACCGTGCAGAATGGGACTTCCCCACGGCGAAGCTAGATGACCGTTGGAGGCATCCCGATCGTTAGAATGATGCTCCTGAACGGTTAGAAACACAGTTATTGCCAGAAAGACCATTGTTGGACCGTTGGGATCGCGCCACAACGGACGGATTCGTATTTATTAAGGCATTCCTGCCCGTTGGAGGAATCTGTTGTGACATCGCTTATTTAACCCGTCGAATGTTGTGCCAGGACCACTTTTTGCAAACTGTGATATCTGAGCTAACTAAGAACCCATTGTATTTTGTTCTGCTTTCTAGACCTCGTCGTCCATCTAATTGCCTTGTATGTATGTTCACCTACCTGATTTAATCGATTACGAGTGTGCATGTCGGGAGAACGTAGTGCAGTAGAGAAGTATGTGGAGGAAATTCGGATAGATCTCATGGCTGAGAGAGTCATGTCTGTAGGGATACAAGCGTCGTCGACAAGAGGATTGCAAGCATCCCCTTCGACTGCACGTCATTCTAGCCAAACCGTGACTCAGAAACAAAGCAAGCACCGCGTGTGGCGCGATCACCCTCGCGCTGATCAAGTCTGATGGCTTTACGAATGGGCGGTTCACCTCCCATCCCTCATTAAACCATCTACCTACCAGCCTGCGAGACATTTAATTCGGGGCCAGCAAGCCGCTTTTGGTTATCCGGGCCAGTGGAGTCCAAATACGGTATTAATTCTCAGTGGAAGTTAACGCCACCTTTCTAGGTGCCTTCCACCGCCATCGTGGTCTCTTTTTTAGCACATCCCCTCTCAGCAGTCCTGCAATATAAATTCATAATGTTATTTACATTCATCGACCTTATTCATAAGGTCCATTCACATCATACATTCACATTTTCATCATGCTTTAGCATGGTAATTCCTATATTAGGATTAATTACAAATTTGGGGGAAACAGGGTGTTACAATTCCCTCCCCCTTATAGGAACATCGTCCTCGGTGTTCTTTCTCAAAACACATGTCATGCCTTTCTTATTCGGCCACTTCAAAAGTCTTGATCTTCGTCATCTTCCTTCAATAATTCCTGGACAACAAGCACATTAATTCACAGATTTGTGCAAAAACATCTTACTGATGTTCAAATTTCAAAGAAAAAGAAAATTTCATATTCTTAGCACAATACTTATCTGTGCAGTTTATAGATCTGTATCCACATGGTAATTTTGTTATCCATGCTCATCGTCCTCCTTGACGTACCCATAGGATGCAAAATTCCAATTCAATAGCTCACAAGAGCCATCATAATTTCATCTTTCTTTCCAAGGTTTTTCTTCCCGCACAGGA
>ML784425.1:92053-122215 GCA_009831015.1 Picea engelmannii
TTCATCTGCTTCGCAGGTGTTGTCGAAAGCGCTGGTAGTTAGGGTTTTGTTGGTGCGTTGTTGAAGCGTTGAACCCTAGGTCTGTCCCTGTGCCAACATAGCTCCTTCAGTGGCCTTGAGGTTGGGGATGGGGGTCAAGAGACCAGTTCTCATTTTGTTTTTTAGGAGCATCGTGGAGGGGGACACTAGGATTTGAGGCCCAACCCGATTAAGGTGAAAGTTGGTCCTGGGATGTCTAAGGGTTTAGGGACTGAGAAGATTAAGAGATCCATAACTGGGACGATCGATCGGAAGTCCCATATCCATTCGGCTTAGGAAAAAGCTGCTTTGGAAGTATTACTAGGTAAACAATTTGTTTTGAAAGGGATTCTTAGAGAAATACAACCCCAATCTGGGGTTCCTTAATGATAGTTCTATCACTAAACATCTGGGGGGTGGACAGTCAGGCCAAAAATCTCTCCCTTTTTAGATTGGTCAAGAAAGAGTGACCTAATGTTATACTATTGTAAGAGACTATGGGGGTTGGGGAAAATTTGGTCTCTAAACTTAGGAAACTCTTCAAGCACTGGGAATTCACTATTGTTGACTCACAAGGTTTATCTGGAGGTTTGATTACAGGATGGAACACTAGTCTAACACTGACCAATTCCTTTTCTCTGTGTTCAGGCATTTGCACCGAGCTCTGGATTAAAAGCTCGATCCGTACATTTCGAATTTTGAACCTGTATGGTTCATACGAGGAGAAGAAGCTTTTTTGGGACAAATTCTTTGAGTTGCGAATCTTGAAGGAGGGCAATGTTTTTATTGAAAGGGATCTCAAGTTTACTATGAACATGAAAGAGATATGGGGAGGGACGGCAAAAGTAGATCATTACAACGATTATTTTTTGCACCAACTCGAAGCTAGGGGTTTAGTTGATGTTGAATCGATTGTTATACACCCTACCTGGAGGAATAATAGGAAAGGTAGGGATAGCGTATCCAAGAGGCTCGATCGATTTCTATTTTCAAATAATATTCTTCAAGATGTTGATAGATTTAGGTCCTGGGTGGAGCCTGGTGGGATTTCAGATCATTGTCCAATATTTATCCAGCATGATGTCTAGGATGATAAGCCATCGACTCCTTTCAAGTTCAACTCATCCTGGCTGCATGAGGAATCTTTTAAAGAGGTGGTTAGATGGCAATGGATTCCTTATGTTAGGAACATAAATATTTCAGTGGAGGAATAGTTTGCAGCATATCTCGAGAGGGTTAAGGAACATGTAGTTCCATGGGAAATGGAGCGAAGGAAGGCACAAACAAAATCCCTGGATGAGGTTGAGAGAGACCTTCAAGCGTTGTTCCAGAATAACATATTCAGAATATTTAGTGATGAGTTAATTAATAGTTTGAGGTATTTGGAATCAAGAAAAAAAAAGATACTTCCTGAAAGGGAATCGGACTGGCGTTTAAAAAGTCAAGCTTTGTGGCTTGAACCAAGTTCTTCCACTGACATGCAAATTACCGGAAGAGTCACAACACAATTTGGGAACTCCAGGCGAAAGATGGACAACCTATGAAGGGGTTTAGGGATTTGGCAACTTCAGGGGTATCCTTCTTTTGTTAAAATCATATAGTGAGGGATAAAGTGCTCTCAATGAATAAATAAATCCCATCCATTGATCTAATCCTATATCTAATGGCTATGATCTATTACTCTAACCTCACATGGGCCCATCTATGAAATAAAGGAGAGTCGAGTTATCTCATGCATGGCATGAATGAGTTGGGTTGGGCACACTCCATACACCCCCGTACGGTCGAGTATGAGCAACCTGGGCATGGCACAAGCGGGCTGAGGATACCCTACAATCGGGTGACATAGAAAGGTCGAGTTAGCGCCTGTAGCAGCTACCTTAAACAAAGAAGATATAAGAAGGCCGAGTTTAGGGTCCTTGGTTTCTACAACAAGTTTCATCCCGTAAAGAAGGAGAATAACCGTACGACAACAGAATAATCGTACAGTGAAGGACAAGAATGCAAGTTGTACTATATGTTTTTCTCATTAATATTGAATGTAGAAATTCTGGGTATCTCATTGTTGAGTGGTTGTTAGCCTATTTTCTTCTTTGCATTTGCTTTTCTGTATAAGGTTCACATGGTATCAGAGTTGAGAGAAATCTAACAACCCTCATCAAATAAAAATGGCAGAGAATGTATGTCAAACCTACCTCTCTTGTACCAAGACTAAAGATGTTTGGTACATAGACAGTGGAGCTTCTAGCCACATGATCGGCCATAAACACTACTTCAACAATTTAAGCGAAAAATAACTCGGGTTCGAAATTCTTCTGGGTGAAGATTATGCCTATCATCCAAAGGGGATGGGAACAATAAAGTTTGAGAGGGAGTCAGGTAAACCCCTCTACCTTTCAGATGATCTCTATGTTCCAGGTTTAAAGAAGAATCTAGTCTCAGTCTCGGCTTTAGAAGACAAAGGGTATGAAGTATCCTTCAAAGATTGAAGGGCCTACATTAAACCAAAAGGCATAGGAAAGGGCTTTGAGCAAGTTATTGGAGTAAGGAAAGACAAACTATACAAGCTACAATTTGACTCTCGCTATGCTCTTGCTAGCAGCAGCGACAATATGGACTGTGAGATATGGCATAGACGCATGGCTCATCTTGGGCATCGAGCTCTTAAAATTCTGGGCAGAATCATGATTGGAATGCCTTCCTTCTCCATATAACATCATGAGATCTACAAAGGATGTGCCCTAGGTAAGTATGTAAGAGCACCTTTTCCTAGGAGTGGTCACATGTCCAAAAGTATCTTGGACCTAGTTCACACTAATATTTGTGGTCTTATGTCTTCTTTGTCTATAGGAGGAAAGTTTAAATATTACATTAGCTTTATAGATGATTTTTCTATAAAGACTTCGATTTATTTTTTGACAGGAAAAACCTCAGAAGAGGTACTCAAAAGATTTAAAGAATTCAAAGCTCTTGTTGAAACTCAAACAGGGAAGAGAATAAAAATTCTCAAATCTGATAATGGGGGAGAATACACATCCTTTGCTTTCAAGAAATTCTGCTCAGAAGTTGGGATTAAGAGGGAGTTGACAGTGCCATATACACCTCAGCAAAACGGGGTTTCAAAGAGAAAGAACAGAGCAATTGTTGGAGCAGCAAAAGCAATGCTACATGATCAGGATCTTCCTAAGTTTTTATGGGCAAAAGCTTGTAACACTGTTGTGTATCTTCAGAATAGGAGTCCTCATAGGGTGCTTGGAAATATAACTCATGAAGAAGCATTTATGGGGAAGAAACCAGACATTAGTCATCTTCACATTTTTTATTGTACTGTCTACTGTCACATTCCTGCTGAAAAAAAGAACTAAGTTAGATCCCACAGCAGAGAAGGGGATTCTAGTAGGATACATTGAGACTTCCAAAGCATACAGGGTATACATTTCCTCCTCAAGAAAGACGATAGAACGCAAAGATGTAAAATTTGAGGAAGAAAGGGCCTTCCGAAAATCTCTTCGAGACAAAGATATTATGAAAGTAGAAGCTTCTCAACAAGAAGAAATACCCATCTCTCAGAACTCAAAACCCCCTTTAGAAAGTCAACAAGAGGAAGAACATGCAATGTCTCCCATAAAGAAAAATCCAAAATGGACCGAACAACTACTAAAAGAAGCTAGTGAGCAAGTAAAGTCACCCAGAACCTCTGTCAAAACTAGCATACCTCCTCAAAGGTATTCGGGATATGTTGCTCTCGTGAGTGACATTGTTAAGTCAGAACCAACCTGCTTCGAAGAGGCTAATGCAAAACAAGAGTGGAAGGACTCTATGATGGAGGAATATACCTCCATAATAAAAAATGATGTATGGGAAATAGTACATAGGCCAAAGAACAAATTGGTAGTAAGCTCCAAATGGATATACAAAATCAAGCATACAATCGATGGCAGCATTGACAATTATAAAGCCAAATTTGTGGCACGGGGATTTTCTCAGAAGGAAAGAGTGGACTATGACGAGACCTTTGCTCCAATAGCCCATTATACCTCCATTCGTGCAGTCATGTCTATTGCTACTCAGATCGGGTGGAGAATACATCAAATGGATGTTAAGACGGCTTTCCTTAATGGTAAGATTGAAGAAGAGGTGTATCTAGAACAACCTTTGGGTTTTGAAGTTCATAATAGGGCGAGTCATGTCTGTAGACTCAAGAAAGCACTCTATGGACTTAATCAAGCACCCAGAGCGTGGTACTCCAGAATTGACAATTATCTACATAGTATTGGCTTTGTTAAGAGTGATGCAGACTCGAATATATATCTTCTCATGAATAAAGATGATTTTCTCATTCTTGTACTCTATGTTGATAATCTATTTCTGACAGGAGCAGAAACAATGATTACAGGTTGCAAACAAGACTTGACTAACGAATTTGAATTGGACCTTGGTCTAATGCATTACTTTCTTAGTCTAGAAATCTGGCAACAAAAGGGGGAAAATTTCCTTAGTCAAGGAAAATATGTAGTTGAGATTCTCAAAAAGTTTGGGATGGAGAATTGCAAACCCATGGCCACTCCTATGATCACATATCTTAAGAAACTAAACACCTCTAAGTCAAAGAAGGTGAATCCTACCATCTACAGACAATTCATTGGATGCTTGATGTACTTAACTAACACCATACTTGATATTTGTTTTGTTGTCAACACTCTCAGTCAACACATGGTGGACCCCAAGAAGGTGCATTGGATTGCAACAAAACATATTTTGAGATATTTGAAAGGTACCATAGAATATGGGCTTCAATACACACAAAGGGATCAAATTAGACTAATGGGTTACTCAGATTCAGACTGGGCTGGCAACACAGTGGACAGGAACAATACTTATGGGGGATGCTTTAGTCTAGGCTCAGGCATGATTTCATGGTACAACAGAAAATAAAAATAAAAATAAAAATCGGTAACCCTTAGTTCAGCAAAGGCTGAGTACATGGCTGCTAGCCAAGCGAGTTGTGAAGCTCTTTGACTTCAGAAAAATCTTGTAGATCTATTTGGTTCAAAGTTGGATCCTACTGTAATATACTGTGATAATTAGAGTTGTATTAAACTCTCAAAAAATCCAATATTCCATGATAGATCTAAGCATTATGATATCAGATACCACTTTATCACGGCCATAGTATTGAAAGGAGCAATAAAACTTCAATACATATCTACAAATAAACAAGTTGCAGATATCCTCACTAAAGGATTACTTAAAAGAAAATTTGAACACTTAGAAAGAAACTGGGAGTCATAGAGAACACTTTCCTCACTAAGAGGGAGTGTTAAAATCCTTTAGTGTGGGATAAAGTACTCTCAATGAATAAATAAATTCCATCCCAGGATCTATTACTCTAACTTCACACGGACCCACCTATGATATAAAGGAGAGTCAGTTATCTTATGCATGACATGAATGAGTTGGGTTGGGCGCACTCCGTACACCCGTACGGTCGAGTACGAGCAACCTGGGCATAGCACAAGCGGGCTGAGGATACCCTACAGTCGGGTGACATAGAAAGGCCGAGTTAGGGCCTGTAGCAGCTACCTTAATACAGAGAAGAGATAAGAAGGCCGAGTTTAGGGCCCTTGATTTCTACAGCAAATTTCATCCCGTACAGAAGGAGAATAATCGTACAGTCAAGGACAAAAATGCAAGTTGTACTGTCAGCAGATGTACTGTATGTTTTTCTCATTAATATTGAATGCAGAAATTCTAGGTATCTCATTGTTGAGTGGTTGTTAGCATATTTTCTTCTTTGCATTTGGTTTTCTATATAAGTTTCACATCTTTAACCAGATATATAAAGAACTAGACAGGACCAACATCCTCGAGATTGTCAAGATTTTCGAATACTTCCACAGATGATCTCGACGGAAGATTGTCGGTCTTTCTATGAAGAAATTGCAAAAGATGAACTACTGGGGGTGATGACATCCTTTCAAAAGGATAAGAGTCTGGGGCCCGACGCGTGGACCGTCGAATTCTTCATTGGGTTTTTCGATTTGTTGGGTGATGAACTACTAAGAGTTGTTGAGGAGACGAGATTAATAAGGAAGGTCTTGGGATATTTCAACACTACGTTCTTAGCCCTTATTCCTAAATCGGACAAAGCCACTCCTTTCAGGGATTCCCACCCTATTTCCTTATGCAACAGTGTGTACACGATTTTTTCCAAAGTAATAATTGTAAGACTCAAGAAGGTCGTATCCAAGGTCATCTCTGCTGAGCAATTTGGGTTTCTGGAGGGGAGATATATCCATGAAGCCATTGATTCTGCACAAGAAGTCCTTCATTCAATTTGGCAGAGACAGCTTCCTGCGGTGGTAATGAAACAAGATCTCTCGAAAGCTTTCGGCCAATGCAACTGGCTTTATTTACGGTTGCTATTAATTCATATTGGTTTTGATGTGCAGGTTGTCAATTGGATAATGGGCTGTGTCATGTCAGTCTCTTTTGCAGTCCTCATAAATGGAGCAGCTTCCCCCTTCTTCAAGTCAGGCCATGGTCTGTGACAACTTGACAAGGTTGCCTACTGTCGCCTTACTTATTCCTGCTAGTGATCGAAGGCCTAAGCAGGGCTTTTCTTGCAACCCGTCACAATCACCGTATCAAGGGGATAGATGTGGGGTGATTGGAGTTCTTAACTCACCTACTCTTTGTAGATGGCGTTCTTTTTGCACATGGTTTGGTCAAGGAGGCACGTGTATTTTTTGACATCTTGAAGTTATTCTACAAGGGTACAAGTATGGAAGTTAATCTTTTGAAGTCCTCCATTAGTTTTAATGGGATCAGTGAGATAATTTCGGGTAGGATCAGTCAGCTCTTCCAATTTACAGTGGTGTAGATGATGGATGGTTTGAAATATTTGGGCTTCTCCATTAATCCCAACGGCTATGTCATTAAAGATTGGAATTGGATGATTAATACGATAGAGCAGAGGATTCACTTCCAGTGTCATCGATGGCTTTCTCGGGGAGGTAGATTGACACTCGCCAACTCAGTCCTCGAGGCAATCCTGGTTTAGTGGTGTTTCTTGGCCCACATCCCTAAGGCTGTCATGGAGAAAATATGCAGGACATGTTTAGATTTTTTCTGGAGAGGGAAGAGTGACAATGTCGGTCTCCACTTGGCTCATTGGCAACTTATTTCCAGTCCTAAACATGAAGGTGGATGGGGCCTTAAGCAATTTCCTTCATTTAGTAGAGCATTGTCCGCAAAGAGTGCTTGGAACCTGATTACCAAAGAAGGACTATGAAGTAGGGTTATTGTGCAGAAATATATTGCACCATCCTCTCTTTTGGAATGGATCAAGAATCCAGAAAAGTCATACAAAAATCTGCTTCAAATCATTGGAAGGCAATTGTCTCAGCATTCCCGGTCATTGGAAATCATTTAGCTTGGAGAGTTGGGGATGGATTACGGGTGCAGAAAGGGGAAGATGCACTAATGGGGTGCAATAATAATGTTTTACTTCCCGAGGAATTAATTCTGCAGTTCATTCCCGAGGCATTTTCAACTTAACCAAGTAGAGGACGATGGCAGGTCGACGATGTGGCAGCAAGGATGGATGTCATCTGAGCAGCTGGAACTATCTGGTGACCAGGCAGATCGATGGACTTTATTTATCTCTGAGTTATGCAATGAGCACATCAAGTTGAAGGACGAACCCAACTGTCTAATTTGGAACCAGAATAAGGTGGGGGGGTTTTACTCTGCTAAGCTTGAATATGAGGTTCTGATGAAGGAGGATGGAATGGACGAGTGTTGGTGGTGGTGTCAGCTCTGGAAGGTTAAAGCTCCAAAAACGACACAGATTTTCATGTGGCTAGCATTATTGTCTAAAGTCCCTACATGAGACTACCTCCAGAAGAAGCAAAAGCATGGTCCTGGTGTCTGTTACCTTTGCTAGAAAGCAGGTGAGGACGTATCATACCTTTTTAATAGCTGCCCATACTCCTTACAAGTCTAGTTGGAAGTGGGAAGGTGGATGGGTTTTCCGAATATATGGCAATCTGTTACTGTGGAAGAAGGCTTGCGATTGTGGTTTCAACGTCGTGAGCTGACAGCATATAGAGCAGTCCCTTTTCTTACCATTTGGGGCATCTGGTTGGCCCGCAACTCCTGCCTATTTGAGGGACAACCTTTACAAACCTTCCAGGTTGCGTCTAATATCTGCTCCATAGCTCAATTCTTGAAAACGAAGAGGTGTACTAAAAAGCCTCGTGTGGTGGGGGATCTAGTCATAGATCATTCCCATCCCTGGGCTTTTTTTTGATGGAACATGCCAAGGTGAGGATCGAACTGGGGGCATTGAGGGCGTACTCTATCTGAAGGAAAAACATTGCATCAACTTTTCGGCTAATGTAGGATCTGGTTCCAATAACCATGTAGAACTCTTAGCTTTACAGGGGCTTATGCGAGTGGCGTACCACAGACAAATTTCTCACATCCAAATCTATGGTGACTCGAAATTTGTTATAGACTAGATGACAAATGCGCAGGTGATTGTGGATATAAACCTTTAGGCACTTGCCACTGAAATCAAAATTGTTGCTCGAATTTTTACATTTATCACTTTCAGGCACATTTATAGGGAACTAAACATTGTCGCAGATCAACTCTATAAGGATGGCTTGTCGAAGACTCCAGGTTTAATACACCTTATTGAAAATGATGGAGGGTCTGTTTCGGATTTCACTTGGGAAATTTGAAAGTTTTCGCTTCTTATCACTGTTTCTAGTTTTTGACTTTTAGTTTATATTGGGCTGAGGCCGATAAGTATGCTTAATATTTTCCTGTACCAGATGCAGTTTGAGGGGTTCTTGATGTAATTATTGGTTGACATATATGGGTGATTATCATGATGATGGGTAGACTATTTGAAAGAGGAAATCCCAGTGTGGGAAAGGACATGATATCAATTATCACTGTGACTCTCAGTTATCAATGTCACAGTGCAAAAGCACGTGAAGAATATATTTTTCATTCTACTATGAATAGAAAGTACGTTTTTATTCTGGAAAAAAAAGGTAAACCAGAAATGCGAAGTTCAATTAGAACATTATAGGTTGTTGATCACACGATGAAATCATTACATATCTTTTCTAAGGTCTTTGAAATCAATGGCCAACACCTAGAAATTGGCTTCTGATCATCATTCAGAGTTCATGCGGATCACATAGTGATAACTGTAGGATAAGATTCACCTACGACACGCACAGAAAATCTTGAAATCGAACTTACTATTATATTTCAATGAAGATGGGGATTATAGTGAATGTTCAACAAAAATAAACAGTTTTCACTGAAGTTGATTGTTTAGTATTCCTGAGTAGCAAAATTAAAGGGCGTTTTGAATAAAAGAAAGTAGAGAAGAAAAATAGACTGGTACATTATTAACAAGTTCATATGAAATTTTGGGAAATAGAAAATTTTCATATTAAAGCAAAAAAAATAGCAAATATTTTAAAAGAATTAGGTGATTGGATAGTGCAGTTTCAATGGAAATGCTTCCAAAATAATCATTTGGTGATAAACAACCCCAAAAGATTTCCTTCACAAGGCTCTCGGGTTTCTAGGCCTGGTCCATGACCTACAACTTGTTGATTAAACTTATCGGTTAGGATGAAACACATGGACCAGAGAAAAGAAACAACGATTCCAAAATAACAATTAGGTGATAAAGAGCCCCATAAGATTTTCTTGGCAAGGCTCTCTGGTTTCTAGGCCTGGTCCATGACCTATATCCTGTTGATTCAACTTATTGGTTCGCATGAAACAATGGGAACAGAGAAAAGAAACGGCAATTCCCGATACAATACAATTGATTCCCATGTTTTGAAGAAAATAAGTGTGTACAATCCAAGCAAGCTTCTAAAATCACCAAACTGTGTGAGTGGAAACTATTTGAGCATCAAATACTTGATTCTTGAACAGATCCCATTTTCCTGGTAAACTGTCCTCCATTCTAGGCATAAGCAACCTTTTCCTACAAACTATACTGTCTCGGGATGCCAAATATAGAGCCAAGTCCCGCATTACGTCATGCTGAGAAAAGTGCAGCCCAGAGGCGTTTCCATAATTGATTGTTTGACTCCCAGGTCTGATTACCAAAAACAACACAATCTATAAGACACAGGGAGCCAAGATCAAAGAACTTGAAGCACGATAAACAGAAGAGAAGGCGCTCACCTGAGATTGCTTGTTAAATTTAAGAGGTTTCTACGTGCAAGTTCAAGTTCTAACAAGATGACAAAAGCATTCTGCCACTCCATCTTTCGCACATAAGCCCAAATGCTCAATAATGCATCCACGCAGAGCAAAAAAATTTCTGTCCTCTGAAAATGGCCCCAGGTCTAAGAAGCACTCTCGTGATTCCTCGTCCAGGACATCAATACTGATCTCCAAGCATCTATGGAGCCCTTCTTTGTGATAATCTGATATTGATTCCCCATTTAAAAGCTTGTTCTTGGCACTCTCCCACACCTGGCAAGGCTCACTATGCAAAGAGCTTCCAATTACTTTCAGAGCAAGTGGTAAGTCTTTACATTCCTCTTGCACCTGTGACTCGTACAGAAATAGTCATAAGTGGAAATTCTATTGGTGAAAAACCAATAAAATATATATTTTGTTGTTGGAAGCATAAATCACTTGCCAAATATGCTTAAAGTACATTCGCATTATGTTTTATGGTTCATGAAGATGAAGGTATGGCTCTTTGTGGGAAATGTGGCTCTATTAAAGGACTATTTAGTATTAAGTATATGTCTAGCATCTCTTTTACTTGAACAGGATTCCATTGGTTAACCATAGAGGAAGTATTAGTGTGGAATGATGGGAAGAAGTATTAGTG
The DNA here is from genome assembly GCA_009831015.1 of Picea engelmannii. Classification (NCBI taxonomy): domain Eukaryota; kingdom Viridiplantae; phylum Streptophyta; class Pinopsida; order Pinales; family Pinaceae; genus Picea; species Picea engelmannii. The sequence goes on from ML784425.1 coordinate 102,963, forward strand.
TGGAATGATGGGAAGAAGTATTAATGTGGAATGATGTCCCATCCCATCATAGGGATATGACACTAGTGATAGCTTGTAATTTGGGACATTTATAGTGATTGCAATCACAAAACCCAACCAAACTCACACCAAATTCGACACAATGATATGTTGCATGTAAATGGCATTCCAGAAGTGTAAGGGGTATACCTGCTTGACTAGATGTTCATCTGCAGCACTTGGAATTGATCTCTGTCCAAAAGCCCAGAAGCAGAAAAGGGACAGAGCATCGGTGTCATCAAGCAATAGCAATTCATAAATCTGAGTAAAGATTGTTCTGGGGATGCTAGAGCGATCTCGGGTTGTCACAAGTGTCTTATATCCTTCTCCTTCAAATAATAATTTTTCCAAATTTGCCCTTGACCAGAGAGCATCCAAGACCACCAGAGTTGGCTTGGTTTGCCTCTGCAGCTGTTGTTGCAGCTGCCTATGTGCATCCTCCGCATTCTGAAATTCAGGTTTCTTCATATGAACAATCTTCTCCCACATAGTCTCTAAAATTCCCTTAAGGTCTGGGGATTATGAAACTGTGAGAAAAAAGATATTGCTTCGAAAGACACCTGGCAGACATAAAGAGACAAGTGCTTAGATAGAAATTCCACAATCCTTACAAGAACAAGTTTTTATGTAGTTTCATTGTCACCCAAAACGACCCAAGAACTTGACAGTAAAAAGCTACAACATAATTTCTGCATGTCCTGAGATCCATGCTAACCACAAGCTATAGAGATGGGACCCAGCTGGCTGCCATTAGAATCCAGTTTTCTTAATCTTAAGCTTCTTATAAGGAAAATCGTTTGCTGTCAAGCACCATTTACAGCGTTAAATTGTGCCCAAGCTACAACACAATTTGTAGCTTAAACAAATTAAAAATAGAAAGAAACATCAACAATAGTTGGATTATTTTTGTAAAATACAGAGCAGAAGAATCCATTGTGTTGTTTTTTTTCAAAGAAAACTTTGTGGGGAAATCTAAGGGATGCTTCCCCAAATTCATAGATGGCATCCCTAGTAAATCAGTCCATGAAGAGTCAAGACTATTGTGCTTCACCCAGGGGGAATTCAAACAGAGCACCTACTGGAATGGAACTCGTCAAATGCCCAACAACATTGCCGACAACCATTTGAACTAACCCGAATGGAACTCGTCAAATGCCCAACAACATTGCCGACAACCATTTGAACTAACCCCCTTAAGAATACATCGTCTTGTTATCATACATTGCTCACAATATAATTAACATTGGTGTGAAGGTTACCAAATCAGCAAATGAACCATACATCTAAGAAACTCAAAGGGCTATTAGGAATGAACAATGTTGCTTTTATGAATGTTTGTGAAGCCTTTCCTTTCCTACTTAAATAGGAAACTATAAATGAATAGTTCAAAAGGCACAATACTTGCTAAGGTTTTGAAAATGGGATAACAAGCTAAGTGAGCTTGACTATGGGGGAAAATCTCATAGCTAAGCATGCTTGACATAGAAAAATCTTGGAATGCATAACCTTTCCACTCCATGGTTAAACCTGATTGAGCCAAAAAAATTAAAAAAAATCTAGGGATAGATGACCTTCCCACTCCATGGTTAAGCATGCTTCAGCTAAAAATTCTTGGGATGGATGACTATTGAGCCCTCAACAGGCCCATGTGAAAGTATGAGTCCCCTTAATTTTTTCGATCAAAAGACTTTGGCTATCTACCCGAACTTTTTGAGAGCCGTTGTTCATTGGCCTTGTTACTTTCCCATCCTTGGCTTCTCCCTTCAGACCTTTGGCTTGATAGGTTAAGTAGAGGAAGAGAGGTATTAATGATGGTGGACCTTAACCCTAATGTGTTTTCTTTCAGACCTTTGGCTTGATAGGTTAAGTAGAGGAAGAGAGGTATTAATGATGGTGGACCTTAACCCTAATGTGTTTTCTTCTTACTCTGCATCTATATATCATTGCCAGGTGGAATCTCATTCATCACCGCTTTCGAGTAGTGATCGAAGCCGTCATAGCAGGTGAGGTAATTGGTCTTTTGAAGGCCTTAGATATAGACTTACCCATTATTCCTTTTAATGATCCTCGGCGGATTGCATTGTATCAGGAAGTTTGCATCAAGCCTTCGGTTGAACGAGAATTCGTCTCGTAGGAATTGTCGATGGGCCGATAACTTCGTCACCAGGCCTTCTGCCTCTTTCCTTCGAGCATTCATGTTCAGCCTGGTGGACCGAGCCTGATATTTTCTTGAACCTATATCATTCAAACGATAATTATATCGATGCAAGGGTCGTCGCGGTTTTTCATTCAAAGGATATCCGAGCCGGAATGAAGATAGCCGAATGACCCTTATCGAGACATTTCCTCAATTTTTATTGCAAGGGTGGTCGCGGTGTTTCATTCAAACGATATCCGAGCGGAAATGAAGATAGCCGAATGACCCTGATCGGGACATTTCCTCGTTTTTTTTGCAAGGGGAATTCGAATCAAGGTTTACATGCCAAAGTAACCAACATACCTTTTTTGCAAGGGGAATTCGAATCAAGGTTTACATGCCCAAATAACCAACATACCTTTTTTGCAAGGGGAATTCGAATCAAGGTTTACATGCCCAAATAACCAACATACCTATGACTTTGTGGTTAAACCACAGGGAGGTCTAAGGTGGAGAGAGTGTGAAGAATCCATTGAGAGACCTATGGCTTTGTCCTCATACCATTGGTCCACCTTCTAAGAGTTTTTTTTTGCTCAAAAAATATTTTGTCTTTTGAAGAGGTCAATGTTCACCTTCTAAGAGTTTTTTAACTCAAAAGACATGAGTTTCATCTTTTGAGTCTCATGCAATTGGAAGGGTCATCATCTTATACAATTTGAAGTTCAATCTCATCCCTAACCTTCTTTAGATTTGAACGATAATTTCTTTGAGGATTTGGTTTACAAATAAAAGAAGATTCTCCTTGACGTGAAGAATGTCATAACAGAGCTGAACCGTCACCAAAATTATTAGAAAGAGATGTAAGACAATGCATCTTTTGTTGAACGGGCATAAGATTCGTTGGAAATGTTTTTTAGTATAAGCTTTGAATTTCCAAAATATCCAAACTTTATTCGATCTAATTCAAAAATAGAAAAGTGTTGCTCTAGCCTTCTACTTGAGACAAACTAATTTAGCAGGACAACTTCCAGCCCAGTGAAGACCAATGGTTTTTATGGATTCTTTGTCTTGGTCAGGAAAATTCCCAATTTTTTCAAGCCATGCTTGTGTTGCAATATCTACAATAATGGGATGTGCCAAATGGTGTAGTTTTTGTATAGCACAAATGCACCTATCTATACTTTAAATAAATTATAAAAGATTTTGAATCTATATAATTCTAAAAACAAAAGGTTGCTAGAGGAGTCTTGAGATGAGTGACCTTCTCAAGAAATGAGAAGTTTTGGAATGGGTGATATATTAGATGCAAGCCTCATACTAATGAGATGATATTTCATATGATGAAGAACCAAACCCCAAAATACTAAAGCTTAAATTTATTACCTCTCTATCCCCATAAACTGAAACTTACCAACACAAATTATCAACCTACCAAACATTAAATATCCCACAATAAGAAGATAAGAAATGAAAAGTTTTGGAATGGATGATATATTAGATGCAAGCCTCATACTAATGAGATGATATTTCATATGATGAAGAACCAAAACCCCAAAATACTAAAGCTTAAATTTATTACCTCTCTATCCCCCACAAACTGAAACTTACCAACACAAATTATCAACCTATCAAACATTAAATATCCCACAATAAAAAGATAAAAACTTAGCAACACAAATTCCCCAAATACTTAAGATTGGACTTTTGCCTCCATCCTAGAAGGAGAGTGTTTGGAACTTACCATCACAAATTATCAACCTATAAAATATTGGTTGTCCCCTCCGTCCTAGAAGGAAAGGGTTTGGAACTTTTTTTTTTCCAGTCAAAGAAATTTCCCTTTTATATTAGATATATAAAAATAAAACTTTTCTACTCCTTACATAAAAACTGATCATCATTGTCAAAAGAATACTCCTAAGAAAAGAAGTCAGCAAACTAGCGAGAATAGTTATACTCATCAAAGCCATAGGATGTCTCGACAATTAGACCCAAGATAAAACTGAAATGATTGCATGCAATCCCGAATAGCAGGTTAAAACCAAAAGGTGGCTCAAAAGACTTTAATGGTTTTTGTTAAGCCGGGATTGTTGTTCACCCATGATGTATAAAAGATCGTTCCAACATGAAGGCAGTCCTTCAGTGCCTTTTTTGAGAGAGTGTCTGCAGCCTTGTTAAAGTCCCTGTAAGTATGGTGGAAGGTTAAGCTTTTAAAATGACAACGTTACTCCTGAATCTGATCCTTCCATCCCTCCAGCGCTACTGAACGAAGACTTCCCTTGCCATTACACCAATTTATCACCAACTTAGAATCCCCTAATATATCAAGGGTCTAGAGACTTAGAAACTTTGCCAAATGAAGAGTGGTCCATACACCCAGCAGCTCCGCCCGATTGTTTGTGTCGCTGCCTAGATTAAAAGTCCACTTGATAAAGTGTTTATGAGCAACAGTAAGAATGCCACCGGCCCCACTGTTTTTTCCGTCCCCGGTTGCCGCTTCGTCAAACCAACACATTTGTTTTTGAAGTGGAGGCATAAATCTGTTCTTTTTTAAAGAGGGTGTCACCTGAGGATTCTTTTTGGCATTGTAAAAAAGCATCACCTTAGAAGCTACCACTAATGGGAAAGTCGATCCATTATCGAAAAGGAGGTTGTTCCGCTCAAGCCAAGTGACCCAACACACCACCGCTGGTACACTGATGTTGGAATGGCGCTGTTCATCAAATTTTGAAAGGCATTCATCGACCGAATTACCTTGCCAAGTCATCTTTGACTTCATCATTCCTTCCAAATGTGTCCATACTTCCCGAGTAAAAGGGCAAGTGATAAATACATGATTGTTGGTTTCCTGATTGCCTTTATAAAGAATGCATATGCTTGGGCCTTCCCATCCGTGCTTTAACAAAACATCCCAGGTCAAAATTTTCTTTTTTAATAATAGTGAGAAGAATAATTTGATTTTAAGTGACAAATCCCAAGACCAAAGCTTGTAGGTCCAATCATGAAGAGCCAGAGTCCATAGAGCAGCTGCCATCACCTTGTAGAGGTTTTTTGTCGATGGGAAACCTGATCCGTCGCCGCCCTCCCATCATAACTCATCATCAGATGGTGTTAAGCGAATGCCTGGACTATCAATGGATTGTCGAAACAGTTCCCATTCTGTTGCAGAGTCTCCAATAAGAGCCAGGTCCGTCGAATTTTTCCAGTAATTGTTTAGAGGAGAGGTCGGCTGTGTATTCTTTAATTGTGATAAGAGATGATCCCCTTGTTATTTAGTGCTGATAGAAGGCTCGGAGTTAAAACAGATCTCGCACCAAGGCCCATTAAATGGTTCGTTCCTACCTGAATAGCAGTCTCGTTGCCCACCTTCCAGCATAACCAATGATCCAGAAGATATTTTGCTTTTTGTAGATTTTTCCAGCCATGGGACGAAGTCTCTGTACATCTGCTCTCCAATCTGAACCAGTTTGACACCGATGATAGTGGCAGGTACTTATCCTTTAGTATTTTTTGCCAGATTCCATCCTTCGTAAGACCCCTCCAGAGCGTTTGTGCCAGTAATGCTTTATTAAAATAAACTAGATGCTTAATCCCCTAGCCGCCTACTGATTTGGGTTTTGATATGCTTTCCCAATTGATAAGATGAGGGCGGCTTTTTTCTTTACTGCCCGACCAGAGGAAAGAGAAGATGATTTGTCTGATTTTGCCCAACACAGAGATCAGAATAGCTGACATTGACATCCAATAGACAAAGAGACCCATCAAAACCGCTTTAATCAAGATTAATCGGCCTCCGAGGGTAAGCCACCGGTTGCACCGGTGATCCACTCTTTTTTCAAACTTTCGAATTAACCAAGACCAGTCCTCTATTAAGTAGTGATTTGAAGTCCTGTTACTCTTTGAAAGATGTTTAGACAACGTGCTATCACTGCCCATTCATCTAAGATAGCTCTTGACATAATCAGTATATCATCTACAAAGAGTAGATGGAGGATCTTAATGATTCTCGATATTGTTATCCCTATCAAGTTACCAGCCGATTGCTCCCTTTTAAGGAGAAGACTTAAACTATTCATAACCAAAATAAAGAGGAGGGGTGATAAAGGGCAGCCCTGACGAAGGCCCTTATCCCTGTTGAAGAAAGCAGACGGTTCACCATTAATTATAACTGCATAAGAAATCGATGAGACACAACTCATAATCCATTTGATGGTTGCCAGGCTGAAACCCGCTCTATGAAGTATCAGAGTCAGAAAATCTCAATTTATGAGGTCATACGCTTTCAATAGATCAAGCTTTAGAATCAATGCTTGTTGTTTCTTTTGTTTGATACTATGAAGGCTTTCCTGTGCAGTCCCCACTTCATCTAAGATCTGCCTACCATGGAGGAAACCCAACTGTTCTTCTGCCAAACCTTTTGATAAAATGGGTTGCATTCTATTCGCCAGTATTTTTGCTATGATTTTATAACAAAGGTTACAAAGGGAAATCGGGTGGAAGTCAGCAAATGATAAGGGCTTACTAGATTTTGGAATAAGAACTAAGAAGGTAGAGTTTAAGGCTTTGTTCACCTCACCTGTTTTTCTCGATTCTTCCACCATGCCAAGAAGATCCTTGCCCACCAAGTCAAAAAAATAGAGGAAGAATTCTACAGTCCATCCATCCAGGCCTGGACTTTTATCACTAGCGAAGGCCTTTAATATCTTCTTAAGTTCTTCAAGCTTGCACGGTTGATCCATCGGTTGGGCTTCAGCCTCTGAAACCATCGTTGGAAAGAGATTAGCGACAGAGGTCTGATCTTCGTTTAAAATGTCTGTTGACGTGCCCAAATGTTTGAAAAATTCCACTGCTCCCTCCTTTAAGCTTGTTGACCAGTTAATTTTATACCCGATACTGAATGTAGATCCCAGATCTGCTTACGGTTTTTCCAGTCATTTGTGAAATGATGAAAAAAATTGGTATTGCGGTCCCCTGATTTTAGCCAGATCGCTCGGCTTTTTTGACGCCAAGTTTCTTCCTCCTCCTTTAGTAGATCCTTCCTTTTCTTTTCCTTTGAATTAATCATGTCTGAAATCATTAAGTTCTAGCAATTAGATGTAATAGTGTGATACAAAACCTATAGTTCCTCCTCTAATACATCCAGTTTTTGATATAAAAGTTTTTTGTGATTTCTGCTCCAATTCTTGATTTCTGATTTTAGACATTTTAGTTTCCAGACTATGCGTCTTTGGAGGCCAGGCACTTGAAGAAACTTTGTATCTTTCTAGACATCCCCTACAATTCGAGAAAAGTATGCTTCCTTTAGCCACCCCGGATTGAATTTGAAAGGATAATTTTTCCATTGTAAATCACCTTCGAGTTGTAGGAGGATGGGAGCATGATCCGACAGATATGGCAGAGCCACCCATGCTAGATACCTTGTCAAATTGCCCAGCAATCCTGTAGAGACGAAATGTCTGTCAAGTTGTTTGAAAATACAATCCGAGCCTATTCTTCCGTTGCACCATGTTGGACCCAGGATCTCTAGTTTTATATCCACTAATCTTGCCTCTATAAACAAAGATTTTAGGAAGGGCGTTAATGGGTTGGTAGTCCTAGACGAACCCCAAATCTCGCCTTCCGCCAATGTAAAATTGAATTCGGCAGCCATTATTAAATTTTCCTTGGATAATAGATCCCTTTCTTTAATCTTTTGCCAGAAAATCTTCCGTTCTGTGCATGGCCCGTAGACATTTAAAAAGGTTAAATGTCTTTTTAATTCATTGTTGTAACCTGGAAGCATTATCCCACCGCAGCTGATAAATGGTTTTAAAACGAATTTCTCGGGATCCTAGGCAACCAGAAGGCCTCCTGATCTACTGAGGGAACTGACAGTCGTCGTATGCCAATCCGGCTTTAGTTTAGATATGAAAGAGCACGCTTTAATCTCATCTACAAGTGTCTCTTGTAGAAAAATAATCTCTGGATGATGAATTGAAATTAGACGTCGGACCGAGGCAAGTTTTTGGGAGCCGCCTACTTCCCTTATGTTCAAGGACAATAAAATCATTACTTCATGCGTGCTAGGGCTTTAATGCCTCTAAGCGCCCCATGTTCAGAATCAAAAGAAGTGTTTGTTACCTACTCCTTTAGGCAAACCTCCGCCCGTTTTCGTGCACTTCGTGTTTTTAATGGTGAGAGTTCACAGCCCAAACCTTTTGACCAGACGAAGCTCCTTTCGCCTCCAGAAGGGTGGTTTGACGTAGTACCGGGAAGAGAACAAGAGGCCTCAGGACTAGCTTTTATAACTTCTTTTCCTTTGAAAGTATGCAATGCTTGTGGTTCAGGGATTTCATGCAGTGATGGAATCAGAGTTTCCATGACCTCGTTTATGATCCCGCCGCCCCTTGTCATCTCAAAAAAGTCAGATGGGTGAAAGGTGTCTTGAAGGACGTGAGAAGGAGAACCATTAAACACAGAAGGTTGTAACTCAAGTGATTCAACGGAGCGAGAACCCCGACCAAGAACCTTTTCTAAGGTAACAAGAGTAGCCGGTTCAGTTGTCTGAACCAAATCAATAGTAATAGGAGAAGGTCTCGTGTCAATGGGAGGGCCCAAAGGCTCCGTAGCCCGAGCTGAGTGCGAGAAGAGCTCAGGAGGAGATGGAGCAGAAGGAGACAAGGGAAGGGCTACCCCCATAGTCAAAGGATTCCCCAACTTCATGTTCTGAGAAGATCCCACCTCCGAGGAGTCTGCACCAGTAACTCCTTCAGCAACAGATGGTAACGGAAGTCTATTCCAACCTGGTAAGTTATCCAGTGTAGCTCGTTCCCATGAAATGAGGGAGAAATAAAGAGAAGGGCACATATATCTGAGCTTATCGGTGAGGCTGTTTTCTACCGGCTCGTCTGAATCAGAGCCTTGAGGACGGGCATTCCAAGCACTCGAAGATACTTCCGGGGGGTCAGTGCTTGCCGGTTCCCGCATCAGAGAGGACTCCGAAGAGGATGATTCTGAGGGGAAATACCTAGGACAGTTTCGTCTGAGATGGCTTGTTTTATGACAAATGGTGCATCTGAACGACACCCCCAGATAGTCAAGGTTCTGAGAACGAATCATCCCCCTCCATTCAAGTTCGACTGATTCCAGAAGACATTCATGAATGTCTACTTCCACCAACACCTTGCATAAACGTTTGTCTCTAGTTTGTAAGGCCTTCTCGTCCACCGCTAAAAAACGCCCCAAACCATTGGCAATCTCAGTTAATGCCTTCTTGTTCCACCATTGAAGCGGTAGCCCCGACAATAACACCCATAGATGGCGCCATTGAAAATAATCCTTTGTTGGATCGAAAGAGACCCGCCAATGTTTCAGCATGACACTGCGTCCATCCACCAGCCAGCTGGATGCCAAAATGAGAGAAGCAGCCTCCCAAGTGTGAAACTGGAAACCAAACCATCCCTGAGTGAGATAAATGATCTCCGGAGAGTAACCCAGAAGAGGCTTCCAGGTTTCATCAACCCAATGGGCTAATGGAACCTTCACCAGCTTCCTATAAGAAAATCTGCCTACCAGAGTAGAGCAGGCCATTGAACAAGCTTCCTCAAGCCCAATGTCTGAACCTAAGATGAACCGGCGCTTTTTTTTATTAGGCTTCCAAGGTTTGTAAGAACGGGATCATGTGCTGAGGTCGGTAAAAGGATGCAGAGTGGGCTTGGGGTCGGAGGCAGACTGAGAGATGATACTCTTCTTAACAGAAGCAGGAGGAGAAGGGGGCTTTCCCAAGTGTCCATTGACCCGAGATTTTAGAGAAGGCCTTTGTATATCGTGAACCGACAAGGGAACAGTAGGTAAACCGCCAGATAGGTGGGGCCTTGTAAAAGGTGGAAGACGTTCCGAAGCCTCGGCTAGCAGACCCGCTTGAGTCCAAAAAGTCTCGTCCACAGAGCTGAGTAAGGCATTTACTTCAGCCTCCGTCATTTTTAATGATAAGTCAGACCATACTCATTCCAAAAAATGAAAGCTTCCAGATTCTGTCAGAACTTGAAAACAAGGATAACAAGGATAGAACTCCCTGTATAGGTACAGCACAGCAGCAAGAAAAGACTAAAAAGTAAATCAATCTTCTAAATGACGAAGAGGAGACTGAGATATTGATCCGCCAACCCGACCTGAGCAAGAGCTAATCAACAGCGGGCCGTTCTCCATTGAGAAACCAGCAAGAACATGCCACTGGCAACACTATGCCCACGATTCTTCCTTACCCTCGGGCAGCGATATATGGGTTTGGAACTTACCAACAGAAACTATCAACATATAAAATATTGGTTGTCCCAGAATGAGATGGACAGGAACTTACCGACTCAAATGATTAACATATAAAATAGTGAATTAAAAAATATACAAGTTAGAGCTTCCGAACGTGGAGGCGTATCTTAGACCTGGTTTAAATAAGTCTGCCCTAGTAGTAAAATTATCAGAATTTTTATAAAAGGAAAGAAAAAGATGAACCAGAAATTGGCCTTTTCACCCGAACCGAAGAGTAAACTGAATGCTTTTCAGGACATAAAAATGCTTGAATAAATTGAAAACCAATCACCTTTAATTTCTTTGTCGTTGCAGAGGGCCAATGCCATTGTTGTTTTCCCAGCTCCTCCCATTCCCATTCCGTGCACCCCAACTGACACCTCTCTCTGGCGAAGAGTCCTCTTCAAATTCCAAATATTTTTCTGCAATCCCACTACATAATCAATACCACAATAGCTCCAAATTCCAAATTCCAAAATACCACAATAGCTTTCTGCAATCCCACTACATAATCAATACCACAATAGCTCCAAATTCCAAAATAGCTTTCTGCAATCCCACTACATAATCAATACCACAATAGCTCCAAAATCCAAAATAGCTTTCTGCAATCCCACTACATAATCAATACCACAATAGCTCCAAATTCCAAAATACCACAATAGCTTTCTGCAATCCCACTGCATAATCAATACCACAATAGCTCCAAATTCCAAAATAGCTTTCTGCAATCCCACTACATAATCAATACCACAATAGCTCCAAATTCCAAATTCCAAAATACCACAATAGCCTTCTGCAATCCCACTACATAATCAATACCACAATAGCTCCAAATTCCAAATTCCAAAATACCACAATAGCTCCTTGAATAATCAATTTTTCTCTCTTCAATATCTAAACTTTCTCTAATCAAGTTGCTCTGTTCAATATCTAGCACTTCTGATTAGAATTATATATACGACTAAAGATTCCGTGACACGCATTTTATGAAATATATATCACGTGTTGTATGACGATATAAATCACGATCACAAGTTTACGCGGATACCAGCATACGCGTAAGTTTACGCGGATACCAGCATCCACCTTCGAGCCAAAAGTCTGCGTCGCGCATATCAGCATCCCATTTTATGAAATAGAATTGGAATGGCAGGGCTTCAAAGGGTTCGACTAAAACTCTGTAACACGCATAGGCATTTTATGAAATATATATACGACAATATATATCACGTGGTGTATGACGATATAACGATCCCAACTTTACGCGCGATCCCAAGTTGACACGTGGTGTATGACTTATATATGACACGTGGTGTATGACGATATAACGATCCCAAGTTTACGCGGAAAAGTTTAGTTCGACATGGCATGAAAACCAGACGTGGCAAAAACAGAGCGTGGAATATGGCGCATCATATCGCCACGTTATTCCCACGCTTTTACCACGGAAGTCAATGTACCACACAGCATGGGAAATTTAAAGCATTAGTTTGGCCGAATAATTTAATTCTCTGCAAACGCATTTTCCACATGGATGGAAAGGAGTTTGTGGAAATCTGTGTTTAGAATTTTCTGCCTATTTAGGGTAGAATTTTCTGTGGATCTTCGAGCAGTTTTTGTTTTGAATTCTTTCGATCGGTCAAAAAGTCATGTAATTTGGCAGTATCATTATCAGTTTTCAGAGGCAGATGATAGAGATAGAACTGAAATGTTTTTGGAGGTTTATGTGGAGAAGGACTAGTAAAGAATTGTAATAGTCTTTTCGTTTTGAAGATGTAAAAATTATAATTAATATAATGGTTTATGTGGAGAAGGACTAGTAAAGAATTGTAATAGTCTTTTCATTTTGAAGATGTAAAAATTATAATTAATATAATTTTTTCAGTGATTTTTTTATTGGAAAAAAAAGGTAGTTTAAACATTTTATATTTTTTTGGCAGTTTTCAAGTGATTTTTTCTTTTGATTTTGCTTGAAATTTGGTGAGGAATGGTTGGATCTGTAGATTTGAGTGACTAAGTTTGTATAATCCAAGTGCCTCAGGAGTAAGAGAAAATAGTGATTTTGTTCAGATTTACATCGTTGGATTCAGGCCAAAAAACCCAAAAAGTAAAACGTTTGGCCAACGCCTTTTAAAATATCTCAGATTTGGGTGGTGTGAATACAGAGTAATTTAATTAGTGTACAAACTCATTTTTAAGCATCGATGGAAATGAATTTTGTTTGTGGAAATTTTTTAGAATTTTCTCCCTATTTTATTAAAATGACATTGTCTAACTATTTTATGTCTTGAGTTTTTTTTTGTTGGAATTAGGCAACATAAATCTCTATTAAATCACAATTTTCTGTTGTTCAAATTGCATTTCTGAATGTATAAATGAACTTAATACGCTGAAAAATCCAAAACTCCCTCAGGCACTCGAATGATACAGTCTTAACCACTCAAATATGTTAATATGCTGAAAAATCCAAAACTCCCTCAGGTACTCGAATTATACAGTCTTAACCACTCAAATATGCAGATCTAACAAATTCTTATGAAACAAAATAAACATAAAATATCTCCTACAAATAGCCAAAACTTAAAACCACTACTTTTAAAATATCTCAAATTTAAACCTAGAGTAATTTAATTTGTCTACAACTACTTTTTCTTCACATTGAAATTCTGTATCTAGAACTTTGTTTCTAGAATTTATTTTAGGAGTTTCTAAAACAAATTAATTTTTTTTTCTAGTTAATGGCTTTCATTGAACAACATTGAATGAGCAATGGCCAAAACAAATTAATTTTTTTTCCAATTAATGGCTTCCATGAATATTTGATATATACAAGTTAAATTTATAAATTGATATAATATCAATTAAATTGAAATATAATTAAGATTAAGTTTATTTATTAAAGAATTATATATTACTATTTGACTTTGTTTAGTAATTAATGTAATATATTATTTTAATATAAATTATTTTTTTCCCAATTAATGGTTTCCATGGAATATTTGATATATACAAGTTAAATTTATAAATTGATATAATATCAATTAAATTGAAGTATAATTAAAATTAAGTTTATTTATTAAAAAATTAAAAATTAAATTTACAAATTGATATAATATCAATTAAATTGAAGTATAATTAAGATTAAGTTTATTTATTAAAGAATTGATATATTACTATTTGAGTTTGTTTACTAATTAATGTAATATATTATTTTAATATAAATTAAACATAGAGATAGAGATTGTCATTATATTCAATTCCATGATAGAGATGGCTATTATATTCAATTTCATGATAGAGATGGTCATTATAGAGATAGAGATTATCATTTCCGTGAAATGTTTGTGGGTAACGTTGTCACCACTGGTTACCATGCCAAGACAGTGTCTTCCAACTATTCTCTTGAAAAGAAAAAACAAGAAGACAAAGAGTAAAAGACATTGAATGGGTTAGGAAACAATTGCATCCATGACAAGGTGCAACTCACCCTCTACAGAGGCACCCACAGGTAAGACCTACATTTCCCACTACACCCCTTGCCCAAACATTCTCTACACCATCTCATACATTTACATGACCTAGATTGGTCTTCACCCGGGAAACACCCCACGTTTGAGGAGGATTAACCCAATAGGACATCCTAATACCCTCTCCAAACCTGACTTGTTAAATAGCATAACGCCTTTGAGCATTTGTCTGGGTAAAGGGGGGTTTGATGCACATGTTTGGGTAACTTGATTATTAGATGTGATTAACATTGCTATGATCCTTGTGACTTATGAGCTCATGGAGGGCGTTCTTGTTGTTGTTGCAGGACCATCCCGATGGACAGGTACATATGGGGAGATGATTAGTTCGGACCTCCATGGGGCTAAAATCCCACTAGATGGATGTTGTGACCCCAGCCAGGGGCAGAGGGATACTAGAGGCTTGCACTAGAGAAAAAGGAGGACGTTCCACTAGAGGCACTTTGGTAGGCCTAGACCTAGGGGGGTCTTGCCCTCCCACCATGACGTTGGCCCTTGAAGGTCCCTGACATCATCATTTTGAGCCTTGACGTCATCTAGTTAGGGTTTTGGCATGAGGAGGGCTTGGTTGACATGTGTGACAGCTTCTGAGGCCTTTTGAGGCCTAACGTTTCACTTTGGAGGCCTAGTGTTCCATGAAGGGGCCTAATGTCACCCTAGGATGGGCATGACGTCATCCCTAAAAGACAAAATTATGGTTTTAATTGTTAATTTTATGTAAAACTAGATTTTTGACGTAAACTGGCCATGTCGACCTTTTTTGACCTAAATTGTAATTAAAGGTCATGATTATTGTATAAATAAGGGGAAAATCTCTTATATTTTTCATCATCTTTCACTCACACAAGTGTGAGGTCTGAAATTCGACCTCTTTTAAGGCTTATTGGTTGAAATTAAGCAGTGCAAAACTCTTGTAGGAGGTTATTTTTGGTGTATTTTTGCATTTTCATGGTGGAAAGTCTTCAACTAGGGTTTGTGGCTAGATTATTCTTGATGAAGTAAGTAGAAATCTGAAATCCTTCTCTATTTTGAATGGTTATGGTTCATTTACTTGTTCATTTCTAAGATTATGAAATTGCTAGTGTGAAACCCTAGGAGAAAAGCACATGTTATTGTCATTTTCTTTATAACTCTTCACCTACTTGATTTTGCTAGAGAACACCTCCCTTGAAGGATATACTAGAGCCCTACCTTTGTAGCACTCTAGTATCATTGCTTCATTAAGCTTCATACATTTATTTCAAGTTTGATCTAAAGAAGAAGGGAATCGTTAGGGCCTAAGGTTACCTACTTTCTAGCATCTTTTCCTTCTAGGGTTTTAGATATTGAGGCCTTAGGTTACTAACACCTCAATCATCTTCCCTTTTCCTTTAGCTCATCTATTATCATTTGTGTTTCCCTCTAAGAATTGTCGCTGCAACTTTGACTCCATTTACCCTAAAAGGCACTAGTTCATACCTTGCAAGTGATTGATTGACTAAAACAACTCTTAAACCATCTACCTTAAGACCTTTACTAACTATTTATAAATTTAGATTAGACTAACCTACTAACTAATTTGTTGTTGTTGCAAAATATTGCTACAACCATCTATAACAACATCAAATTCATCTTAAAAGCAAGTTTTAAAGTTGATTATACATTGCCATCATTGCTTCTGAAATTACTATCATCTTGTCAAGTTTATGTTATCATTTCTTGTCATTTTTTAAGCTTTATTGAGGCATATTTGTGAAGCTATTGCTATATATATATATATATATATATATATATATATATTATTGTTATAAATACTTCTATTGCTTCAACTTTTACATCATCTTGTTCATTTTATCAAAAGTATATGGTTTTATGAAGCACTAATATCATATGGTACTTGCAAATAACATATTTTCTTGTTGTCTCATTCTAGGCAGGTACACTTAAATATTACTTTGCTTCATCTCTTTAAAACCCTTGGAAATTTTGATTAGAGTGACCTGTGAGAGGGGTGGGACTTTCTTGATACTTTTGCCTTAGCCTTCTTAAACCCCCAGGCCATTGGGGACGTCTCCCCTGGGGTACCACTCCTAAATAGAAAGAGGTGTCTTATTAAGGTGACAGTGATAGGGCATCCTCCTTGTTTCACCAATTTAGTGTCCACTTGCCTTTGGCTTTTGGAAAGTACAAATTTCGCGATAACATTTTGGCACCATTGTCGGGGATCATCAAGTCATTTTTACTTGGACACTTTTCCGGTAAGCCTTTATCCAAAGCCTTTACTTCACAAAACTTACCTGGCGACTCCACTGAGGGTGATTCCCTCTTTTCTCTTTGATGATCCCTAGAAGGATTATCTGACAACTCCATTGATGACAAAGCCAACCATGGCTTCTCAATGGGATCCGGGAAATTTCAAACACTTAGACATGAGTAAAATCCCGGGATACCCTCGACGATGCCCCCGAGATATGAAAAATGGCTCCCTAGATTCATTGGTAGTGATGGGGTTAGAGCCGACAATCACATGGATGATTTTTGGGCTTTCTTTCAACTCCACCCTATCAACGATGATGCTAAAGATTTGGCAATGAAACTTTTCTCTGCCACTCTTCATGGCAATGCTAGAGAATGGTATGACGATCTCCCTGATGCTAGCATCACATCTATGGACCAGTTGGAAGAAATTTTTCTCAAGAGATGGGGCATTAAATTGAAGGATATCGAAATGCTACTAAAAAGATTCGAGTATATAAAACAAACTGAGAATGAGACTGTCGGGGAATTCCAGGATAGATTTGAAAATTTTATGGAAAATTCCTAGAGCCGACAATCACATGGATGATTTTTGGGCTTTCTTTCAACTCCACCCTATCAGTGATGATGCTAAAGATTTGACAATGAAACTTTTCTCTGCCACTCTTCATGGCAATGCTAGAGAATGGTATGATGATCTCCCTGATGCTAGCATCACATCTATGGACCAGTTGGAAGAAATATTTCTCAAGAGATGGGGCATTAAATTGAAGGATATCAAAATGCTACTAAAAAGATTCGAGTATATAAAACAAACTGAGAATGAGACTGTCAGGGAATTCCAAGATAGATTTCAAAATTTTATGGAAAATTCCTAGAAGCCATCATCCTAAAGACAAATACCTTGCTTACCTCTATACCAATGCACTCTTAGTGCATTTAGGGTTTCTCCTCAGTAAAAAGGGCCCAAAAAAACTCCATGAAACTCATAACATGGCTATAGATATCGAGGAAAATATCTCCTTGTCCAAGGAAATATGCCTCTTTACCCCAGATACTCTTAGTTTGGAGAGATTAGTTTCCCTTAAAACCTTTACTGATAACTTCCAAGAAAGAAGGGAAAATGACATTGATCAATAAGGGGTTGAGGAGAAAGGTCTTAATGAGGGTTTCCAATCCCATGAGGAAGAGAAAGAAATTACTCATGCTTCTACCGAGGATAATGAAGACATGGTTGAAGAGCGAGAGCCTGAAGATATCAAACATGATGATAAAGTATTGATGTGTTCTTATCCCTCTAATGAATCTATCCAAGAGCCTATTCCTCCTGCACGAGAAGAAGAAGATGAGGTTAGTCACTTTCCTTTTCAAGTTTTCGATGATACCTTATTCTATGACTCAGAAGGGGAAAGGAAATTTTTGGACAAGACAGACCCTCCTTACTATGAAGTTGAAGATGTAGAAACAAGTAATGAGGATGAAACAATGATGCATGCTCTTCCATCTAATGAAGTCATCCAAATCCTCGAAGCCCCTCAACAAGAAGAAGTAAATACAATAAGTTATTTTCCTTTCCAAGAGTTTGATGATTCTTTATTTTATGATTTGGAAGTGAAGAAGTGTTAGAGGAGCACTTGGATGTTTTAATCCCTCCATGTTATGATAAATTTGATGACTATGTTGATAATATTGATGAATTCATACATGTCGGAAAACGTAAATGGGAGGTGATTGGATATGATGGGGATCCCATTTACGACATTGAGAGTCATTTCCAAAAGTTGCATTTACAACTATCATATGAGGTTACTAATAAACTTGACATTTGGCAACACGGAGATGATATGATTACAAACTTTTTTCAGACACCCAAGGATGACCTGGTGCAATGTTCTCCTCATGATTTTTGGTCATACCTTGAGGATTTTGATGAATATTCCTTTGAGCACTTGGATTTATTCCATGAAGAAGATTATCAACCATCGTAGTGCTCAGATATTGATAAAGGAGAAGACATTGCTTTCCCAAAGAAGGATCCTTATGACAATGTCTCCCAGCTCCCTTTGATTATTTTATCTCGCTATATCACTAAAGGTATAGTTGGTAAGCATGTCCTTTGTTTTAAGTTTTCTCTGAGGAAAAGCTTACTTTTAGAATTCAAGGGTAGATTGAATACCTCAAGAAGAAGTTTGTTATCTCAATTTTCCAGCCTTCCCTTAAGAAATTGTCAGTCATCCCCTAGGTTCTTGTTAGTTCCTTCCCGGACTGCAGATTGTGAAGACATCTAAGGTAGCCAACCTTCAGACTCTTTGAGTCATTCTATTGAACCTTTGATTTTTCACGATCCCTTTTTGAGATGGATTGAGCACTTTCCGAAAGGTGTGAATTGGCATGATTTTTCTCCTCCCTCCCACCTCCATGAGGTAGACTTTACGATTTCCGATGATACAATACATTTTCTGACTCATGTTATTTTTGTGCTTGACTTATCATTGTTTTGGTTTATGATGAAGCACAAAGGCAGGTATTATGATACATTGCTAGGATGGTTTCACTGGCTATTTGACTACACCTAGCATTCAACCAACAGGTAAGTAGAGGTAGGTAGGTAAGCATTTGCATTCATTGTATATACCATCTACATATCATGCTAGAGTAGTGTAGTTGTAGTTTCATTTCCATCTGTATATATGATTGCTTTCATTTCATTGTATTATATATGAGCTAGGGGTGATATCACCACCCTAAAGGATTACTAATCACTTTTGTTGAGATCTAGCAGATCACAGGTCATGCAAGAGATGTTGAAGTTCTCATGCGCTCTATGGTGAGCACATGTCCCCGAGTTGGAGCCAGATGTTATCCCCTACCCTAGGGATAACTGTTAGAATATATAAGATGGTGTGCTTGTTTTTCCACGACGATACCCTCGTCTCCCAACCACAGGCCGAAGCCTCCCTCCGAGCACCTTAACCTTGACCTGAGAATTCCTCCGGAAGCAAACCCTAGGCTAGATAGCCAAACAAAGA
>ML784425.1:127105-143628 GCA_009831015.1 Picea engelmannii
TTGCTGCTGCTGCAGCTGCACCTGCAACCCTCCTCCAAACCTGCGCACCAGCTGCAACTGCAGTGCGCACCAACTGGGAAAACTGCAGTCCTGAGATGTGACAAATGAGAAACTGGCGCCCTGTATTTATAGTAATCCTGCCATTTTACTGGGGCCGACTTCTCCTTCTGGGTAGGTGTCTGTTCAGTATATTATTATTAATTATGGCCGACTTCTTCTCTTGGAGGCTAATAGCCTAATATAAATTATATTCTTGAGCCGATAAGGCTTCTAGGGTTATTAGCCAATTCATTAGAGTTTCTCTTGCTTCCCGAAGTCTTCTATTCTCGTCAGGTTCACATGTAGAGGTAAATACCTCCCGCAGCTACCATAATATTAACAATAACCAAGGAAATTATGTCTCGAGGCCCATAGGTCCTAGACATGGAGTACCGAGAGACATATTGCTTGAGCTTGGCCCTGGAGGGCCCATCTTTTCTTCAGCACCTCCTATCTATCAATAGTAGAAGCATCCATCCCATCGGCCTAGTTCTGAAGTAGCAGTGGGCTTGCTCCATGAGGTAATGAGTCTGGGTATCATGGTATGTGTCACTCTGATTCTCAAAACATTTGAATATGTGCATTGAATTCTCTTTTGTTTCATGATGTTTGCTTGGAAATTATTCCCTTTAACTTGTCCATACATGGGGAAGATGACAGAGTGCCCTAGTAAGTTGGTTCCTTTAGGGATGAGTTGCCACTGGGTGGGTCTATGAAAAGTTATCGTCCATTCCTTCCATACTTACCACTTTTCATCATTATCCCTCTCATATATCCCCTACATTGGTTTGGGCATTGGGTTTTTCAAGCTAGTAAGGGTTGTACCTTACCTTGTGGGAAGAAAGGTCTAAAGGCCCAAAGGGTAAAAGTAGCTAGAAAAAGTTAAAAGCCAAGATGAAACCTTGAGATGCTTCACCCAGGAATTCCCGAGAAATCAATAAAAGGCTTCTCAACAAGAAAATGGGACCCATAAAATAAAATAAAATGCAAGGCCTAGTTGGTGGATAGGAGGTCTCATCATGAGCCGACCTATTAGGTCCATGGACATGTAGCAGTATGACACTATGTAATGTTCCCAACCATTTTTTTGCCAAGAACTAGGGTTTCTGTTTTATGTTTTGTTTTGCAGATTTCTATTATAGAAAGATGTGCTAAAGTATTTTTGTTGAGTTTATTGCATAGATGAAAATACAACAAGTATGGAACACATGATAATGAACTAAACACATAAACAAAGATAACAAGCTTCATAACTGACCTTTATTTAGATAGAATAAGCGATCTTCATACATAGATATGCAGATATGGTATAATATAGAAGATATAGAGACCCTAGGTCTTCCTCCACTGAATATAGTTGATTATAAGATTAATTTATTTCCCTTCTTGAATAGATTCTTTCATATCCCTGTTGGTACGGCCCTAAATGGCTAGATTTGGAGTTGGTACAGCTCTGGAAGGTTGGATCTGGAACTGGTACGGCCTTGACTGGCTGGAAATGCTCAATATTTCGACCTCCTCGTAAATGACCTCCAAATGATACCAAAAAACCCTCAAACTGTAGATCAGAGGCTCTAGAGTAGGAATGATGCAAGTTGGACTGAAAACCCCCAAGGTTTCCCTCAGATCCATGCGTATCCTCAATGGGAGTTTCACCCTCCTTTAGAAATTCATTCTGAGCAAAATAAAATAATTCAAGGGAGATACCCTTGGTGTTAATGCTGCAAAAGGCCGCTATGACCCTAGAGATGAACCTCCAATGGTGTAAAACTTCATATCTAGACTCCTCCAAGAAGATCGAACCTTTTCTCTTCCAAGGATGCGCCCTACTGTTGGAAACCCTTCAGATCTGTACACCTATCTCCAAGTGTTATTTGTTGAATACATGTGACTAGATTAGAATGGTGAGGGAGGGATCTTTCACTTCCTTGACCAAGCTTGAACCAGGAACATAGGAATCTTTCACCTTCATGTTGGTTTCTAGGGTGTGTTTACTCAAAACACTCAAAACGTAAGTTGTCTAGCTCAAGAGTGCAGTGTGCAAAATGAATAATGAGAATAGGATCCGAGAGGTGCGCCCTTCTCTTTCTTTTATACCTCCTTTTCTAATTTTCCATTGAGTTTCTTTTTCCACTTGCTAAGGGTTTTAATTTAATTTTCCTTAGTCTTTTACCAAAGCCACTTTAATAATATAACCATAGATCTCTTTAGTGACAAAAACCACATTTCCTTCCCCTTGCTTATCTTGGACTATAGTCTAGAGGGGTAGCTAGATTACTACATCCCTGAGCTCTTGTGTTAATGAGAAGGGGATATTACAGTCTCCCCTACTGGAAATTTCTTTTCCTCAAGCAATCCAAAACCATTCTCTTGCAGTATTATTTCTCTTTCCCAAGTAGCATCTTCTATGGGCAAATCTTTCCATTTAACCAAATACTCTATAATTGCTCTGATCCTTAGTTGTTTCACCTTGGTCTCCAAGATCTCCTCTGGTATTAGGTGTATATGTATTTCTTCATCCACTGGTGGCAATGTCTCATTGACTAATACATGTTGGCCTAATGCTTTTTTTAAACAAGACCCATGGAAAACATCGTGGATCTTACTCCCCGGGGGAAATTTCAATTCATATGCTACTTCTCCAATTCTTATTTGTACTTCATATGGACCATATAAGCGTGGTTGTAAATTCTCAGCACCACTCTTCTTGATAGATGATTGTCTATATGGATGCAAGCGCAAGTATACTAGATCCCCAACCTCAAAGGTGCACTCCACCCTTTTCCTGTCTGCGTATAATTTCTATTGGTTCTGTGCCCTATGGATATTGTCCTTGAGTTCTCTGATGATGTCCTGGTTAACCCAGATCCACTCCTCTGCCATAGGAGCCTTTCTTTCTCGAAATACAATCTCTTCAAAAGTAAGAGGTTCATAAGTGTATAAAGCTTTAAAGGGGGACATACCAATGGACATGTGGTAGGTGGTATTGTAACAATACTCCCCCAAGTAAAGCCATTTGACCCAAGATTTATGTTGTCCTGCTACATAATTTTTGAGGTAACCCTCTATCCATTTGTTGACAATTTCAGTTTTCCCATCAGTTTGGGGATGGTAGATAGTGCTAGGAGTCAATTCAGTGCCCACCAGTCTAAACAACTCTTACCAAAAGATACTCATGAATTTGTTGTCCCTATCACTAACAATGTTCTTAGGTATGCCATACATCCTAAAGACCTCTTTGAAGAATAACTCAGCTACCTATGATGCATTGTAGTCCATGGAGATGGAAAAGAAATGATCGAACTTGGTTAATTGATCCACAACTAAAAATATGTAGTCCTTACGTTGCATTCTGGGAAGACCCATGATGAAATCCATTGAAATAGTTTCCCATTTGTTCTCTGGTATTTGAAGAGGTTGTAAGAGTCCTCCTGGATGAGAGTGTTCATCTTTATTTTGTTGGCAAGTATCACATTCCTTGATGTGGCGCATAACATCTCCTTTGATTATTTTCCAAGAGAACCTTTCTCTTACCTGTCTGTATGTCTTAAGGAACCCTTGATGACCTGCTATTCAAGCATCATGGAAGGTTTGGATCACCTTTCCTTTGAATGTAGATCCGGGTACCAAATAGATCCTTCCTTTGTAATAAATGATGTCATTTACGACCCTGTACCTGTCATAATGTAGTTGTCCATCCATCAATTCACACACAAACCTGTTCTTTGAGTATTCCACCAACAACTGTGGTTTCCAATCTACTAATATTTCTGTCATAGAGTAGGTCGAAGGTCTTCTTGATAGGGCATCTGTAACTACATTATTCTTTCCCTTGACATACTCAATATCAAAATTGTAAGCTTGAATCTTGCTTACCCACTTTTGTTGTCTCTCGTTCAAGTCCTTCTCAAATAAAAAGTACTGGAGGTTGTTGTGATCAGTTCTTACTACAAATTTTGCTCCAAGTACTATTGGAATTTGGAAAAAGCATGCATTATGGCCAACATCTCCTTGTCATAGATTGTTTAGAGAAACTCAGGGCCTCTCAGCTTACGTGTTAGGGACCTAACCCTCACGTAGGTAGAACAATATATTCGAATGTAATAAAGGTCAATATTAATAAGGCCTTGCAATAAAGTAGAATAAATCGAATGTAAGAAGACCTAATAGAAGCTTCCGCTTCTAGAAGGATCTTCCTCTAGATGGTTCTTTTGATAGAAATATTTAGTATAAATAGGAGTCGAGGGTATGAGAACCCTAGCTTGGATATTATTGTAATAGAGCTCTTCTTGACTGGAGGTTGCCCCCTCGAAGAGGCCCGTGAACATTGCTCTCAGAATCAAAGTACTCTTTCTGGTGTTATTTTGATATCATTTCAGTGTTATTGTGGTGTTGTTCTGGTTATATTGTTGTTTATCTACCATTTCTAGAATTTTATTTCTGTTCTGCATACTTTTCATATCTAGAATATTACAAGTGGTATCAGAGCACTTTCCTCAGCCAAAATTGTGGGTTAATTTTTTTTTTCAGGGTAGAGATGTATTCTGACGTCTTTAAGCCACAGAGATCTGTCATTACGTGCATAAACCCGCGGTTGAGGGATTCATACACGTAGGAAATACAAGTGGTACTTAAGTGCACATCTGTTTGCCACCCTTGTAACCCTTGTTGGTACCCCTTCGAGTGGTAGTACATCAGACAACACCTGTGTACGTATCGACCTAGATTTCCTGAAGCCCTCTTTAGATAAACCGATTAGCTACCTGACTACTATAGTGCCACTGAGAACAACACTTGGGAAGACACTCTCTAGTACCTGGGTAGTTGGGTAGTACAACTAAGGGCACGGTCTAGCCTCTTTAGTTAGTGCCCTGAGATATTGGGTCGAGTACTACTGTTGGAACCCACACATATATCAGAGAGCTATAACATAGGGCAAACCCTTGTCTGTAGAACCCTTGAATACCTAACCCTTGCGGACGGAAACAAAAAAATTAAAACAAACAAGATCTATTGCCGTGCAACTGTGTTCGGGTTGCCAAATCACTACACATTTCTTCCTGGTTAAGCATTTGGGCATTTCATCACTGCAGTATTCTTCAGACCGGAGTATAACTCCGCAGGTGTAAAAACAAATTAAAAAAATTGCACCATTATTTGAGATCTATTCCATTAGATTTATCTCTTCTCCCTTATAACATTCATACATATCATTTTTCAGCAAAAATTTTGACCCCACCCACCCCGTTTTGGTTCCCTCGTCATCATGGCCCATACCTGTAGCCAAGACTTGGAAGCTCACTTCAATACCTTGCAATCTAATTTCACAGAGACCCAACAAGAAGTGAAACATCTCTGTGCCAATGTTGCTGCCATCAATACCACCATGCAGTCCTCCATCGTCACCTCAATTGAGGAACTCAAACAAGACATGACTACCCAGCTTGAATCTGTCGTTTCGATGATTTGCAACAAGCTGCATATCCTTGTAGATAACCCTTTATCTCACCCACCTCCACATACCGAAGCTAAAACTTCCTCTCATTCCCATAATTTTCAGCCCCATCACTTTCAGCGTGACCTACGCCTTCCGCGAGTGGATGTGACCAAATTTAATGGCTCAGATCCCACTGGTTGGGTAACCCAAATGGAACATTATTTCTCTTTATACGACATTATACATGACTTGGCCAAACTCTGGTATGGTGTTCTCCATCTAGATCAAGAACGTTGGCAATGGTGGCAATGGAGAAAAACTTCTCGTCAAGGGTATATTGCTTGGACACACTTTGTGGTAGAGCTTTATGAACACTTTGACACCGACACCAACCATTTAGGCCATTTGACAAAGTTGAAACAATCTGGAATAGTGGAAGACTTTATAGCTGCTTTTGAGCGCTTGGATTTTCGAACAGAGGGCATGTCTGATGCCTTTTTTCGAGAATGTTTTATCAGTGGCCTCAAGGATGAGATTCGTGCCCATGTCCTCATGGATCGGCCTCAGAGTTGGGTGGAGGCTACTAAAAGAGCTAAAGAAGCACAACAGGTTGTATCTTCTCAAAACCAAAAACCCTCCTTTATTCCTCGCACTAAACCAATAAATCCCACTACTCCCTCTGCTCCACTAAAGATCCAAAAATTGACCAGGGCTGAAATGGCTAAACGCCAACTCAAAGGCCTTTGTTATAATTGTGATGACAAATATTTTCCGGGCCACAAGTGTAAGGAACAAAAGATTTTTATGGCCATCTCGGAGGATATTTCAGAAGAGGATGTTGAAACTCCCCTTGAGTCTGAGTCACCTGAAACCACTGACATAACCCCTCCCTCAGACCCTCCCAAAGTAGAACCGGTCATTTCCCTAAATGCTCTCACTGGCTTCTCTACTCCCCAAACCCTCAAGCTAATCTGTTGCATCAAGCATAGGAAGATCATCATTCTTATTGATAGTGGAAGCACCCATAATTTTATTCACTGCCGCATTGCCCAAGAAACTCATTTCTATATCCATGTAGTCAATAATTTCAAAATCATGATTGCTAATGGTGGCTCCATGAAATGTGGAGTACGTTGTGAAAATGTGCGTCTCCAAATTGGTGACTACCACCTGAAATCTCATATGTTTTCTATTGACATGGGCAGTTGTGACATTGTGTTGGGTGCAGACTGGCTAAGGACTTTGGGTCCCATTCTCATGGATCTTAAGGAATTAACCATGCAATTTGACCAGGAGGGCCAACAATATAAGTTCCAAGGCATCACCGTCAGGTCACCTGAGATCATTAGTTCCCATCGCATGGAAAAGTTGCTCAAAAAAGGTCATTCTGGCGTTATTGCTCAACTCCATGCCATACAAGAAACGGAGACACCCTCAGTGCTGCAAGATCTCCAATCCATCCTCTCTAAACATTAAGTGGTCTTTTCCACTCCCCAGAGAATCCATCCTTCCCATGTTGTTCATGATCATTCCATTCCCCTTGTACCAGGAAGCCTTCCTCACAATATCCGTCCCTATTGTCACCCCTTTTCGCAAAAAAATGAAATTGAGAAAATGGTTTAGGAACTCCTTAACGCAGGCGTTATCTGCCCTAGTATGAGCCCCTACTCTTCTCCTGTGGTCATGGTCCCAAAGAAAGAAGGTTCTTGGCGAATGTGTCCTGACTTTCGTGCCCTCAACAAACTCACCATTAAAGACAAATTTCCCATTCCTGTCATTTATGACCTCTTGGATGAATTGAGTGGCGCCCAGTTCTTTACAAAACTTGATCTTCGTTGTGGCTACCACCAGATACATATGAAAGAGGCAGACATTCCTAAGACTGCCTTTAGAGCTCATGAGGGCCACTATGAGTTTTTGGTCATGCCCTTTGGCTTGTGTAATGCCCCCTCCACCTTCCAAAGCCTCATGAATCATGTCTTCCATCCTTTTCTCCGTCATTTTGTCTTAGTTTTCTTTGACGATATCCTCATCTATATCAAAACCTAGACAAACCATCTTGCTCATGTGGATCGAGTTCTCCATCTACTCTCTCAACACCAACTTTTCCTGAAACAATCTAAATGTTCTTTTGGCGCCTCAGAAGTCGAGTACTTGGGTCATCTAGTTGGAAAGGATGGTGTCAAGGTGGATCCTAAAAAGATTGAAGCTATGCAAGACTGGCCTCACCCAAAGACTCTCAAAAGCTTGCATGGATTTCTGGGCTTAATAGGTTATTATCGCAAGTTTGTTAATAATTATGGAAATATTGCAGCACCTCTCACTGAACTCCTAAAAAAGAACTCTTTCACTTGGAATCCAACAACTGCTCAAGCTTTTCAAACCTTGAAGATGGCCATGTGCACAACTCCAGTCCTGGCCCTTCCTGATTTCACAAAGACCTTTGTCCTGGAATGTGATGCTTCAGGGAAAGGAATTGGTGTTGTCCTTAAGCAAGAGGGTCGAGCTTTGGCCTTTACCAGCAAGAAACCGTCTGAACGAAATTTGGGAAAATCAATCTATGAAAAGGAAATGTTGGCTATTTTGCATGTCGTTGATCTGTGGCGCCCTTATCTATTGTGGCAGCGCTTCCAAATTAAGACAAACCATCAAAGCCTCAAGTATTTTCTGGAACAACACATTTCCTCCCCAGAGCAACAAAAATGGGTGACTAAGCTCTTTGGATATGATTATGAGATCATTTACAGGAAAGGAAAAGACAATGTGGTTGCGGATGCACTTTCCTGAAAATATGAATATGAAGGATCCCTTTTTTCTCTCTCCTTCATTGTACCAGATTATCTCCAAGCCGTTCGTCAGGAATGGCTACATGATCCCAAAAGTTTGCATCTGATACAACAATTACAGTCCAATGCTCTAGTTCCCTAGGGTACTCTTGGCTCCGTGATGAGATTCGATACAAAGGCCGTTTGTATTTAAGTAAACAATCAAAAATTAAATCCATGGTACTTTCTAAGCTTCATGCTACACCCACAGCTAGGCACTCTGGGTTTACCAAAACCTATGACAGGGTCAAACGTTCTTTTTTCTAGGATGGTATGAAACAAGACGTTCGTAATTTTGTCGCTGAATGTGATGTGTGTCAACGCAATAAGGGCGAAACAGTCAAATCTCCTGGCACACTACAACCGCTTCCGATTCCACCTGCTATTTGGAGGGATATCTCTATGGATTTTATTATAGGCTTACCCAAATTGGGAAATAAATCAGTCATCATGGTGGTTGTTGATCGCCTTTCCAAGTATGCTCATTTTTGTGCTCTTCCACACCCATTTACAACATCCATTGTGGCTCAACTTTTCATGGATTAGGTCTTCAAGCTTCATGGTATGCCGCATTCTATTGTTTTTTATCACGACCCAACTTTCACCAACAATTTTTGGCAAGAACTGTTCAAGCTACAAGGCACCCAATTGCATCTTAGCACAACTTATCATCCCCAGACTGATAATCAAACTGAAGTTGTCAACAAGTGTTTGGAAACATATTTGAGGTGTTTTTCATCGGAAAAGCAAAATGAATGGGCTCAATGGTTACCCCTAGCTGAATGGTGGTACAAGACTTCATACCATACAGCTACACGCATGACTCCTTTTGAAGAGGTATATGGACAAAAACCATCTTCAGTTCTCTCATACTTACCAGGTGTCTCGAAGGTCCAGGCAGTTGACCAAACGCTTATAGTTAGAGAGGCTATTCTCCGTACCCTCAAAGAGAATTTGGTCATGGCACAAAATCGCATGAAGCAACAAGCAGATCAAGGTCGCTCTGAACGTCAATTTGCAGAAAGGGATCAGGTGTTTCTTCGACCGCAACCTTACAATCAAACTTCCCTGAAGGTCGAGCATTGTTAGAAGTTGGTGCCCAAATTTTATGGTCCTTATACCATTCTCAAGCGTGTGGGACATGTGGCCTATCAGTTAGCTTTGCCCAGTCATTCTAAGCTACATCCTGTTTTTCATGTTTCATGCTTAAAGAAGGTGATTGGAACTAAGTGCCAAATTCAAACCAACCTTCCCGATTTGGACGAAGAAGGATCCATTTGGATATAGCCACAAGCAGTTTTGGACCAGCATAAGCATCGCCTGTGTCAGAGAACCATCAAGAAAGTGCTATTCCAGTGGAAAGATACAACTCTAGCAGATGCTACTTGGGAACCAGCTACCATTCTGCAACATTTTCCACATCTAAAGCCTTGAGGACAAGGTTGTTTTTAAGGGGAGGACATGTTAGGGACCTAACCCTCACGTAGGTAGAACAATATATTCGGATGTAATAAAGGTCAATATTAATAAGGCCTTGCAATAAAGTAGAATAAATCAAATGTAAGAAGACCTAATAGAAGCTTCCGCTTCTAGAAGGATCTTCCTCTAGATGGTTCTTTTGATAGACATATTTAGTATAAATAGGAGTCGAGGGTATGAGAACCCTAGATTGGATATTATTGTAATAGAGCTCTGATCGATTGGATTTTTCCCCCTCGAAGAGGCCCATGAACATTGCTCTCAGAATCAAAGTTCTCTTTCTGGTGTTATTTTGATATCATTTCAGTGTTATTGTGGTGTTGTTCTAGTTATATTGTTGTTTATCTGCCATTTCTAGCATTTTATTTTTGTTCTGCATACTTTTCATATCTGGAATATTACATTACGACTCTCATAGGTAATAGGATT
Source organism: Picea engelmannii (assembly GCA_009831015.1). NCBI lineage: Eukaryota > Viridiplantae > Streptophyta > Pinopsida > Pinales > Pinaceae > Picea > Picea engelmannii. The sequence goes on from ML784425.1 coordinate 137,315, forward strand.
CCTATTTTGCATAAGGACAACTCCTACTCCTGCACCTGATTCATCACATTCTAATATGAAAGGTTGAGAGAAATCAGGTAGGGAAAGTACCGGGAAAGTACTCATGACCTTCTTCATTTTCTCAAACGTAACTTGTGCTTCATCACTCCAAGTGAAATCCCCCTTTTTAGTTAAGTCTGTTAGCGGGGCGCAAATTTGGGAGAATCCCTTGACGAACTTTCTGTAGTAGTTGCAAATTCCGAGGAACCCTTTGAGTTCTGTGAGTGTCCTTAGGGTAGGCCAATTAATGATAGCTTGTATTTTTTCTTGATGAACCCATACTCCTTTTCCCCCAATAATATTTCCTAAGTATAGAACCTTGGTCATGCCAATATCACACTTAGACTCTTTAGCATATAAAGATTTCTCCTCCATGATACCCAGAATTTCATCTACATGTCGTAAGTGATCCTCCCATATCTTGCTATAGATCAATAAGTCATCAAAGAAGACAAGCAAATATTTTCTCAATTTCTTGTTGAACACATTGTTCATACATGACTGAAAAGTGGCAGGGGCGTTGGCGAGGCCGAAAGGCATCACAAGAAACTCATAGTGGTCGAAGTGACATCTGAATGTAGTTTTATGTACATCATGTTCTCTCATTTTGATCTGATGATAACCCAATCGTAGATATATCTTAGTAAAGTAGACTGCACCATGAAGTTCATCCAACAGTTCATCAATCCAGGGAATAGGGTACATGTTCTTAATAGTCCTCTTTTTCAATGCTCTGTAGTCAATGCACATGCACATTGTTCCATCCTTTTTCTTAACCAACACAACTGATGATGCAAATGGACTTGAACTTGGCCTAATATGTCCCATAGCCAACAATTCCTTGATTTCACTCTCTATCTTGTCTTTGTGCTTCTTTGGGTGTCTATAAGGTGTAGTAATGATCGGTTTGGCCCCTTCCTCCAATTCTATAATGTGTTCAAATCCTCTATCTGGTGGTTTTCCCGGAGGAATAGGCTCAAAGACTCTTTTGTGCTTGTGGAGAATTTTTTGCATATGGAGAGTATGGTTTGTGGGGCTCTCCTTTAGTATCCAAAATAAAGCATTCAACTGCGTAGGCTATCTCCTCTCACCTGAATATGGCATGCATCTTTTTCACTGTCACTATTCTAGGAGAATCCCCTGTCATTCCTTTAGACATAACTCTCTTCCCTTCATCTGTGTTGAAGGAAATTTCCATTTTTTTATAGTTGGTTGTGATAGGCCCCAAAGTGCTGAGCCACTACACCCCTAAGATGATATTGGTGTCAGGAATGTTTACCACATAGAAGTCCTGCGTTAAGGTGTATCAGCCTAGAGTTAAGTTCATTTGTGGAATGTACCTGTCATAAGCAATGGTACGCCCCCTACTACTTCAACCAAGAATCCTTCAAATTCCACTATGGGTAGATGCCTCCTCTCTACCATGGTTATATCAATAAATTTGTGGGAGGCTCCTCCATCTATCAACACAATTTCCCTTTTCCCTTGAACCAATCCTTTTATTCTGAAGGAGTTGAATTTCGGTATCCCACTCATAGAAGCAATGGTGATATTTTTATGGCCTTTATCTGGAGGTGTTGGTGTTTCATGATCCAGTGGTGCTTCTTCTTCCTCTTTGAGGTTTTTCTACATAGTATGGATAGTCCCATCATCTTCATCATCTGTCCCCTCCTCACTGTCATACACTACCTCAACATAGTGTATTTTCCCCTTGCCTAAACATCTATGTCCTGGCTGCCACAGATCCCTGCAAGTGTAACATAGTTGCTTACTCCTTAGATCTCTTCTTATAGCTTCATCTAATTTCCCTTTCCCTCTGTCCACTGGTCTAGTGTCACGGCCTCTCTGAACCATGGGTGGATTAGGTGTGAATCTGTTTTTGTTGGCTGCCCTAACTAAATCTCTGGTGTGTTGAAGGCATTGTGTAAGTTTATGGGCTTGAAAGCCTTAACCCATCCTTTCACTGGTTCTTCCAGTCCTTCTATGAACAACATAAGTAACCTTGATTCTACTACATCAAGAACCATAATCGATACTCTTTAAAATTCTTCAATAAATACCTCTGTTGAACTTGTATGTTTAAGCTATGTAAGCTCCCTGAAATGACAATTTGGGTATCCCTTGTCAAACCTGTCAATGAGCCTTTGAGTGAATTCTTGGTAAGAGGTGATGCGTCCATGGCCCAAGGTGGTTATTCCATGAAACCACCACTCATGTGCCTTTCCCATCAAATACATAGTTTCATATTTGATAGCTTCCCTTTCCTCCATATGGTTCAATTGGAGGTATGCATCCATCTTTTGTACCCATGTCATAACCGAAAGGTGATCTGATCCATCAAAAGTGGGCGGCTCCATTTTCCCAGTTTTTCGTCCAAGTTCACTCATACCTTTGTAACGCTCCTTGGATCTTCTTTTCATCTTCAAGTGGAAGTACTCTATCATAGAGACCTATCTCCTAAACCCTGTGTTCATGGTGTTGTATTCCCTCTCTGCTGTCTCCCATTCCTCCCCCATATTTTCTGAATCTGAGACATTAGCTTCCTTTATTTGGGTGTCAAGGAAGGTAGGCATGTATGGGCTAGGGGTGGCTTTGCTGAGTGTATGAGAAGTCTTTCCTCCATCATTTGAGTGACACTCCTCCATTATACCTCTGTGTATGGATTCTTCATTATTTCCATTGCCTCCACGAGATCCACTAGCTTCTTGGTTTCCACCATACAAGGGTAGATCTTTTCCATGCCTCTGCTCCATCAAAAACTGAGAAAGGATTCCCTGATGTTTATTCAGATCCTCCAACATTGTTATCATTATATCTTGTCCCCTTTGAAATTTAGTAAGAGATAAGTGGAGCTCATACTATCCCAATGATAAGTGGTTCTGCATTTCGGCCAGTGTATGTTGCATGCTTTCTTGATTTCCTTGAAGTATCTCTTTCATTGTTTGAGCTACTTTATCTGGCAGGAGTTCAGTCTCCTCATACGTGGCATTTTCTATCCCATGTGTCTCTCCCATACCACCTTCATGTTCTTCTTCTTCTGGAACACCTGTTACTGGTTGGCCCCCACGACCTCTTCTTTTAGTCATCTTGTTACTTTGCACAGGTTGGCGAAGGAAATTCCCTCTGATACCACTGTAATTTTCCCAACCAATTTTCATCCAAGAACTAGGGTTTCGGTTTGATGTTTTGTTTTGCAGATTTCTATTACAGAAATATGTGTTGAAGTATTTTTGTTGATTTTATTGCATAGATGAAATCACAACAAGTATGGAACACATGATAATGAAGTAAACACATAAACAAAGATAACAAGCTTCATATCTGACCTTTATTTAGATAGAATAAGTGATCTTCATACATAGATATGCAGTTTTGGTATAATATAGAAGATATAGAGACCCTAGGTCTTCCTCCACTGAATATAGTTGATTATAAGATTAATTTATTTCCCTTGAACATATTCTTTTAGATCCTTGATGGTACGGCCTTGAATGGAAAGATCTGGAGTTGGTATGGCATTGGAAGGCTAGATCTGGAATCGGTACGACCCTGACTGGCTGGAAATGCTCAATATTTCGGCCTCCTAGTAAATGACCTCCAAATGATACCAAAACACCCTCAAACTATAGATTAGGGGCTCTAGAGTAGGAATGATACAAGTTGGAGTGAAAACCCCCAAGGTTTCCCTTAGATCTGTGAGTATCCTCAATGAGAGTTGCACCCTCCTTCAAAAATTTGTTCTGAGCCAAATAAAATAATCCAAGGGAGATACCCTTGGTGTCAATTCTGCAAAAAGGTGTTATGACCTTAGAGATGAACCTCCAATGGTGTAAAACTACAGATCTAGACTCCTCCAAGAAGATCAAACCTTTTCTCTTCCAAGGATGCACCCTATTGTTGGAAACCCTTCAGATATGTACACCCCACTCCAGGTATTATTTGTTGAATACCTGTGACTGTATTAGAATGGTGGGGGAGGGATCTTTCACCTCCTTGACCAAGCTTGAACCAAGGACAAAGGAATTTTTCACCTCCTTACTAGTTTCTAGGGTTTGTTTACTCAAAACCCTCAAAACGTTAGCTGTCTAGCTCAAGAGTGCAGAGTGCAAAATGAATAATGAGAATAGGATCCAAGAGGTGCGCCCTTCTCTTTCTTTTATACCTCCTTTTCTAATTTACCATTGAGTTGCTTTTTCCACTTGCTAAGGGTTTTACTTTAATTTTCCTTAGTCTTTTACCAAAGTCACTTTAATAATATAACCTTAGATCTCTTTAGTGACAAAAACCACATTTCCTTCCCCTTGCTTATCTTGGACTATAGTCTAGAGGGGTAGCTAGACTACTACATCCCTGAGCTCTGGTGTCAATGAGAAGGGGATATTACACACTACTATTCATTTGGTCACCAAGTCAGAGTAATTTCTCTTGGTGGCACAACCAAGAGAAAGGGGGTCCCATCACGAGACAACCTTCTCATTTTTATGAAATACTTGTGGGTAACGTTCTCACCACTGGTCACCATGCTAGGACAGTGTCCTCCAACTATTCTCTTGAAAAGAAAAATCAATAAGACAAAGAGTAAAAGGCGTTGAATGGGCTAGGAAACAATTGCATCCATGACAAGGTGCAACTCACCCTCTATAGAGGCACCCACAGGTAAGACCTACATTTCCCTATCATCACTAAACTCCTTGCCCAAACATTCCCTATACCCTTTCATACATTTACATGACCTAGATTGGTCTTCAATTGGGAAACACCCCATGCCTAAGGAGGATTAACTCAATAGGACATCCTAAGACCCTCTCCAAACCTGGCTTGTTAAATAACATAACATCTTTGAGCAATTGTCTGGGTAAAGGGGGGTTTGATGCACATGTTTGGGTAACTTGATTATTAGATGTGATTGACATTGCTATGATCTCTGTGAAATATGAGCCCATGGAGGGCGTACTTGTTGTTGTTGCAGGACCATTCCTGATAGACAGGTACATATGGGGAGATGATTAGTTCATAACTCCATGGGGATAAAATCCCACCAGATGGATGTTGTGACCCCAGCCAAGGGCAGAGGGATACTAAAGGCTTGCACCATAGAAAAAGGAGGACGTTCCACCAAAGGCACTTTGGCAGGCTTGGACCTAGGGGGGTCTTTCCCTCCCACCATGACGTTGTCCCTTGAAGGCCCCTGACATCATCATTTTGATCCTTGACGTCATCCAGTTAGGATTTTGGCATGAGGATGACTTGGTTGCCATGTGTGGCAGTTCCTGAGGCCTTTTGAGGCTAATGTTTCACTTTGGAGGCCTAGTGTTCCATGAAGGGGCCTAACGTCACCCTAGGAGGGGCATAACATCATCCCTAAAAGACAAAATTAGGGTTTTAATTGTTAACTAGATTTTTGATGTAAATTGCCCATGTCGACCTTTTTTGACCTAAATTGTAATTAAAGGTAATGATTATTGTATAAATAAGGAAAAAATCTCTTATATTTTTCATCATCTTTCACTCACACAAGTGTGAGGTCTAAAATTCGGCCTCTTTTAAGGCTTATTAGCTGAAATTAAGTGGTGCACAACTCTTGGAGGAGGCTATTTTTGGTGTATTTTTGCATGTTCATGGTGGAAAGTCTTCAACTAGGGTTTGTGGATAGATTATTCTTGATGAAGTAAGCAGAAATCTGCAATCCTTCTTTATTTTGAATTGTTATGGTGCATTTACTTATTCATTTCTAAGATTATGAAATTGCTAGTGTGAAACCCTAGGAGAAAAACACATGTTATTGTCCTTTTCTTTATAACTCTTCACCTACTTGATTTTGCTAGAGAACACCTCCCTTGAAGGATATACTAGAGCCCTACCTTTGTAGCACTCTAGTATCATTGCTTCATTAAGCTTTATACATTTATTTCAAGTTTGATCTAAAGAAGAAGGAAATCACTAGGGCCTAGGGTTACCTACTTTCTAGCATCTTTTCCTTCTATGGTTTTAGATATTGAGGCCTTAGGTTACTAACACCTCAATCATATTCCCTTTTCCTTTAGCTCATCTATTATCATTTGTGTTTCCCTCTAAGAATTTCCACTGCAAATTTGACTCCATTTACCCTAAAAGGCACTAGTTCATACCTTGCAAGTGATTGATTGACTAAAACAACTCTTAAACCATCTACCTTAAGACCTTTACTAACTATTTCTAACTTCAGATTAGGCTAACCTACTAACTAATTTGCTGTAGTTGCAAAATAGTGATACAACCATCTATAACAACAACAA
>ML784425.1:171884-205065 GCA_009831015.1 Picea engelmannii
AAGGTGGTGAGTTAGTTCACCGCCATGCAGAACATTAATGGCTCAGTACAACACTGTTTAATCAATTATGACACCACTCAAACCACATTAATCGGGTAACACAAGAATTCAAACGGTGGATAGTGATACCAAGGCACCATTGTATTGTTTGAAACCACGAACATTCAATATAGAATCAAACCAAAGTTAATACGTGCCATAAATCAATGTAAAATCAAAACCATATATCAATGCGCCATAGTATAATTAAAACCAAAGTGAATGCAAATGTTCCACCAACGCGCCAAGTATATAATCAAACATTGCCATTCAATATGTAAAATCAAACTCATACGTTATCATGCGCTTTGTTGCACAATATAATCAAAGTTGACAAGAGATTTCATAAAGTCACTAAGCCAAGAGCTTATAATAGCAAGTATTAAAACAAAATCAACCATCGCTCTTATGAAATCAAGTATAACTCATAAATTTTCATGCTCAATACCTTATCAATCAAATAAAAGCCAAGTTGCACAATCAAAACAAGAACGTCACAGTTTGAAAAATGTCCTCAACCATATAATCAACCAAAGGTAAGTGCCTTTCAGAACATCAATGAGCATACCACGACAGTTTAAATAACAATGGAGAAGTTTTCACGCTTTTAGTCGTGAAAACTAATTTGAAACGAAAATGCAAACATCGCATAGAATGGAAATGCGACAGTAATTGATCATTCAAAAGATGTAGGTGTGGGCAACTTTTAGGGTAATTAAAAAAATTGAATTGGCTGCCAACACACCATCCTCGGTGTTCTTTCTCAAAAACACCTCAAAACGATTAGGAAGGTTGACATGCATACATGAAATTGTGTCCACGGTCGACGAACACACAGTTTGTGACTCTAGCTTATGCCACCACATGACACAAGCATTTACGAGTATAAAACATGTCCTATCCATATAATTTCTTACTTGCTTAATTATACAACCAAGCAGAAATAGAAGGGATACAATATATCCATTAAGAAATCATGCACATTCCTGAAAACATTCACAGTGTAACCAATTCATACACAATTATAACTAAATTACACAGGGCAGGAGATCGCTTATCTATTACAGGTTGCCGCCAACCAACTGATTGTGGGTGTTCGTCCTTCCACCCGACCATAGGCTCAGAGGCATTCATTCTTAGCACTCTGGCCACCCTCGTTCCAAGCCATGATATCACCAGGGAGTTCTCGCAGTTCTCAAGAGTTCTTTCTCTGTTTTAGCTCTGCTCAGGTTTTGTTCATTGCGCACTTTCATAGGTTTTTCCTCTCTGTTATGGCCTCGATGAGTTTTATCAGATGCTCCTCTAGCATCAAGCTCGCGACCTTCTGGTCATCCCCTCCTAGAGAGCTCCATGCATCTGCCCCCTATCCTCTCTTGTTGTCTGCTCATGTATAGTTGTCACCTTCCTTCTTTCAGAAGGAAGCTCGGGTCCACCTGGTCTACCAGACCCTGCGGTACTTTGGGCTGACTTCTTGCAGCTAGACCATGCCCCCATTCATGGGGGTGGTTGGTAATTCAACCACCGATCCTTTCTTCATTAACTATGTTCCCTCCTCTAGTGATATCGTGGCTAGTAATTTCATGGATTCACCCCCACAGTCAGTTATTGGCAACTCAAACAATAATACATTTACATCTTCCTCATGCTTTAGCTTGGTAATTCCTATTTTATGGTTAATTACAAATTGGGGGAAACAGGATGTTACAATTCCCTCCCCCTTAAAAGAACACCGTCCTCGGTGTTCTTTCTCAAAAACACCTCAAAATGATTAGGAAGGTTGACATGCATACATGAAATTGTGTCCACGGTCGACGAACACATAGTTCGTGACTCTGGCTTATGCCACCATATGACACAAGCATTTACGAGTATAAAACATGTCCTATCCATATAATTTCTTACTTGCTTAATTATACAACCAAGCAGAAATAGAAGGGATACAATATATCCATTAAGAAATCATGCACATTCCTGAAAACATTCACAGTGTAGCCAATTCATACACAGTTATAGCTAAATTACATAGGGCAGGAGATCGCTTATCTATTATAGGTTGTCGCCAACCAACTGACTGTGGGTGTTCATCCTTCCACCCGACCATAGGCTCAGAGCCATTCATTCTTAGCACTCTGGCCACCCCCATGCCAAGCCATGATATCACCAGTGAGCTCTCGTAGTTCTCAAGAGTTCTTTCTTTGTTTCAGTTCTTCTCCGGTTCTGTTCACTGTGCACTTTCAAAGGTTTTTCCTCTCTATTATGGCCTCGACGAGTTTTATTAGATGCTTCTCTAGCATCAAGCTCGTGGCCTTCTGGTCATGCCCTCCTAGAGAGCTCCGCGCATCTCCCCCCTATCCTCTCTTGTTGTTTGCTAGTGTATAACTGTCACCTTCCTTCTGTCAAAAGGAAGCTCGGGTCCGCCTGGTCTGCCAGACCCTGCGGTACTTTGGGCTGACTTCCTGTAACTAGACCATGCCCCCATTCATGGGGGTGGTTGGTAATTCAACCATCGATCTTTTCTTCATTAACTACGTTCCCTCCTCTAGTGATATCGTGGCTAGTACTTTCAAGGCTTCACCCCCACAGTAAGTTATTGGCAACTCAAACAATAATACATTTACATTGTCCTCATGATTTAGCATGGTAATTCCTATTTTATGGTTAATTACAAATTGGAGGAAACAGGGTGTTACAATTCCCTCCCCCTTAAAGGAACACCGTCCTCGGTGTTCTTTCTCAAAAACACCTGTCATGCCTTTCTTATTCACCTGTTCAGAAATCTTCATCTTTCTTTCTCGGTCAGGTCCTTTTTCATACCCTTAGTCTTTGTCACCTACCTTCAATAATTCTTGGATAACAAGCATGTTAGTCACAATTTTTATGTGAAAACATCTTACTGTTGTTCAAAATTCAAGAGGAAAATTTCATAATCTAGCGCAATACTTATATATTTAGTTTGTGGATTTGTATCCACATGGTTGTTTTGTTATCCAGGCTCATAGCTTTTCCTTGACATACCCATCGGGTGCATGATTCCAATTCAGGAGTTCACAAGAGCTATCATGGTTTCATCTCCCTTGTGGTCACTCACCCTCCAGGCCTAGGCTCAGGAATCCCCTTCACTTCTATATAGTACCTCGGGCGATCCATCTTGCCTTGCCAAGGTTTTTCTCGCATAAGAAGAACTACCCACCGTGTGCATGATACCAATAGCTTACAAGAACTATTATGGTCTCCTCTTCCTTGCGGTCACTCACCCTCCAGGCCCAAGCTCATGCATCCCCTTCACTTCTATACAGTCCCTCGGGTGATCCATCTTGCCCTGCCAAGGTTTTCTCGCACATAAATAATTTTAGAGACTCTATCGAATCTTACAGTCGAGGCGTCCCTCCGGCTTGTGTTACCTCAACACAATAATTTTCAGGCGATCATGGCTTATCACGGGGTTTTCATGGCTCAGTAGTAGTCATGTTCATCAACTTCAACTTTGACAGCCTTCATCTTTCCTTTCTGGACATATCTTTTCTTCTCACCTATATCACAGGTATACAAGATTCACGAGACATCATTATAAATTTTAACTTTCAGAATTTTATTGCAAATATGTCACCTACAAATTTCTCATTCCACAATTTGTTTTCATATTTGTTCCACATAGGAACCAGATTCATAATTATGGGACTTTCCTTCCCATAACAGTTTGGCTCAACAGACAATTGGCCTTCCTTATGGGCTTACAATGCTACCATATCGAAGACCCCTTTGCTTCCTGCACTCTCAACTTCAATCAGCCAAACAATTTGTTAGCTTTTCCATGCATATACATTTTATTGCACCTTTACAACATCGTCACAACAATTTCAGAATTGTGCATACTAACAATTAAATTTACTTTCTCAAAAAGGAAATACCATTCCTTGCAGTTTGGCTCAGCGAGCAATCGGTCTTCCTCATGGGCTTACAACACTGCCATATCCAAGACCCTTTCCTCCCTGCAATTTCATTCTTTACACAACCAAACAAATTGTTGGTTTTTGTGCACATTACCTTTTTCAGAATCAAGTATACTAACAGTCCAAGTCATTTCATCTATTCAAGGATACAAAGCGAAAGGATACATCATCCCTTACCTATGCATCATTCCAACCTACTAAATTTTCAAAATGTAATTCATATATCAATTGATTTAAATGAATGTGCCAACATTCGTGGCCACATTCATACCCAATGTACCCTTGCATTGATTTCAAGTTTGTCACACTTTATGACAGGTTCTTGGCCATGGTGTGTTGGAATTTAACCAACCTCTTCACCACATGGCCTATTCATTTTCATTCATTCTTACAACAGGACCATGCTTCCTACTATAGGTCGATCACGACCCCAGATCAATACACATGAAATTCAAAAGTTTCACATGAATGCCTTTAAGCATTCTTCCTCCATTGATAACCAGTGTGCCACCGCTCATGGCCACCCAAATTTGTTTTCCTTCAGCGTTTTCATAATGTGAGTAAAACCTTGGAAGGTTCTCCTTCCTCACTTAAAATTCCATTGTTTTTTCTTTATGCAAACATGCATTTCCTTGAAGCAACCCCATGTAACGTGCTATCTATGAGCACTTTTCTATTTCCAATCGTTCCTGGATTGGTCCATGTATTCATGACATATTAGTTCATGAATTCTTCTGAGGATTTACAATCAGTGTTTATTACCGGAGGTTCACACCTCCATCACTCAAGTTCTTTTTCCCAAATCATACCCTACTTGGTTATCCAAGGCATACCACTGCCCTTTCAAATTTTGTGCATAACATGAGACAATAAAATATTTCGGAAGGGATTCTCACCCAAATCCTTTCATACCCCAGGCTGCATAAGCATGAACATTTTTATACCTGTTCTTGGCTTCTAACACTCTCTTTCTGATCTTTACCTTATCAATAGTGCTCCATGGGGACTTTTAAAGTCCCTTCAATAATCTTTCAACAAGAACCTTCTCATAGTCATCCTCTGATTGAGGTTGCACATTATTGGCAATTGTTTTTCTCTAAAGTTCCAATCTTATTTCTTTCTACACATGACATACACCATAAGCACATTAGTCGTTATGTAAATTAAAATGCAATTACCATAGCATTTAAATTAATAAAATATTTTCAGACATGTCCTAGCATATCTGTATGTCCTTCATCACACTATCCTTAATGTTTTCATGAGTGCAACACAACAGTTTTCAATCGTTTTCACAGTATTACAACCATTATCACTATGGTGTCAAAACATCTTCGTTCATCAACATACTAGCTTTCTCATCCCATAGAAAAACATAATACACAACAAGGAAAGAATTGAGGGCTCTCCCCTTCTTCAATTCTTTCTACATCGCCTGGGACTTTTCCACCCAGTTGAGTTATCTCTAAGGTCTCACTGCTTTTTCTTAATCATGGCCTCAACCAAGCCTAAGTAGTTAAACGTACTCATTTATTCATTTAATCATACTCAGGGGGTTTACTTGCCTTTTAGCAACTATACTGATTTCCACGACTATTCTTTTAATCCTACAGCTCTGTTAAACAATTTAGGGTTCTTAGGGTGAGAAAAGTGTTCCTTTTTTTTTCTTTCCCCTGTACTTATGCAATCTACCTCTAATTGTGATCTTTCTACTCCTTTCCCGAGCAGCCTTGGTTAGGCCTCACCCTAACCCTTTTTGGAATACAACAACATGATTTAATAGCAAACTTTGTGTTCATAATGGATCATGAACCTGTGCATCTTGCACATCATTACTGGGTCCTCAGAGTGGTTAACATTCAGTTGTTAGTCTTCCACCTACACATTTTATTTTAAGGATGTAATCTAGGATTCTTATATAGGCAGGTTTTGCATTCCATTTCCCCAACCTCAACAGTCATTAGGGTTGTGACTCTGTTCTTTTGACAGAGTCCTTACACAGTTTCTTCACAGGGAACTCCTTTAGCATGCAACTTCCTTATTGCACATCCATCACTATCTATGATGGCCTCAAGTTCGAATTAGCTTCAACTTGTTAACAAGCATTCTTTAAGGGACACAGACATAAATTTCTGAGATGCATTCCAGATTATGAATCCACACTTGTTCTAGGTTTTTTCTAACTTACATCCATGATGTACTTAGCTATACTCATAATCGTAAGCCTGTGTGCAGTTGCCATAGGTATATTTCACAACCCACATGCATCTTTACTTTTAAGAACAATCAACTTAGGATCGTTCATGATCCTTCTCATGTGATGCTCAAATGTGTAATCATTTGTCTCTTATTATGATAAGAGAGCATCTTTGCTCATTTACCCTTTCATCCAATTATATTAGTATTTCCTGAGGAAATGGAATACATTCCCCTCGGGCTATTATTTGGAACATAACTTCCATGACTCCCGAGAATGGAGTCACCTATGCATCCATAGTATTAATTTAATCTGGACAAGAGCAATACTTTATTTACATTTCACTCATCAGGGAAAACCATATCGTGCCTATAACTATACTCTTACATCATACCTACGCATCACTTGCACGTTTAATATTATTCATACCTTACTGGTATTAATATCATGCTTCATATTAAGAAGCTCCATAATGAATTAAACTCATGCACTCAAGCCTAATTAAACACAACTAAGTATTTATCATACTAGCTCACGCCTTCTCCTTATGTGACCACCGACGGTGACCACGATTCGAACTAAAAGGTGCTTCACATTTCATGATTTCGGGATTTTTGCATGCAAGTCACTCCTGACTCCTTTTTCCCAAACTCTCGGTCTCTGATTGATGACCTCTCCCCAGGACCAGATCTGACAGTCCTAAGCTCTCCTCGATCGACGACCATGATCGTGTCATAATTTCAAGGCTATTTGCGTGATACAAATCCAACACTCCAACCCCCGAGATCCTGAGATCCAACTAAGGGCCTAACAAGCGCTAGCCCTTCCTCTTATGCACCCGTCGTGACCTTCCGCTAGGATATGGGTCCCAGCTCCCAAATATTTCCGGACTTCGTGATTCGGAGGATCAACAAACCACTTTGCCTTCACTTCCAAACCTCTGACTCTCGAAGATCCGATTACACCAGATCTATGGTTCAGGTCCTCCGCTAACCAATGGCCCTGATTGAATCAATGATTTACCTTGCACGACTTTGGGAAAGTCTTCGCTTCTATTCTTTCCAATAGCCAAAACCTTGAAGCTCTAGATCAATGACTCTCGTTGATTCCAATCTAACAGATACTATTCCTCCTAAGCTTGTGAGTGATGAAAGGTTATCAGCCTTATCTTCTTCGTTTATCTACTAGATCTAACTGTTCATGAAATTCGGGTATTCCTCCCTCCGAGAATTCCACCGTCCGTTCAGATTTTCAATGACTTCAAGTCAAAGAACTTGGCATCAACTCTTCTAGAATTAACTTCTACGCGGTGGCTTCGACCTTCGCCTTTTATTCAAATTCTTTGAAGTCTCTACCCTTCCTTAAAGTACTTCAAGAATACTTTCATATGACTCGTGCATGAGCCCAAGCAGGCCAAGTGTTGTAACCATGCTCTGATACCATTTTGTCACACACCCATTACCGGGCATAGAAAAATTTCACTTTTTCTTAATCATTGAGCTGAAATGGCTCTTGGATTCCTTGCCAGAATCCTTACAATACATCCACAAGTCCTTGTTATGAGGCTTGACCCGCACGAATAAACACCATGCATGAGCCTCCTCCACGGGACCACCACCCTCTGACCACAGGCCTACACAGTCGGTGCTTCAAGACTTCGCATGTCGGGACTTCGATGTATGAGTCACCCCTGACTCCCCCAACTCTCGAGTTCCAAAAGGGGTCTAACGACCGTTAACTCCCTTTGCTCACGCGACCATTCCCATGACTACCGGCTTAACCCTAATGGCATGTCACATTTCGTGACCTCGGGGATTTCGATGCAAGGCGCCCCAACACTCCAAGTTCTGAAACCCGAAGTTTCCCCACGTCAGATCAACGGTCCATGATTCTCGTGATCCGTCGGTCCAAATCTCCCTATCTCTTATCGAAACTTCGCATTTCACGACTTTCGGGGAGTTGGTTCCTCCACACTCCTATTTCCCGAAATGTCGATACCTCAGATCGATGATCCACAGTCTGCATTGATCCAATGGTCAGGATCTAATTTCAATTTCCTTTTTGCAATTTTTGGCATGAGAGTCGAAAGACTCTCCCCTTCGTTTTCCCGGTCCACGAAATGCCAAAATTCCTCCTGAGAAATCAATAGTGTAGATTTCTTTTGAACCAACGGCCACGATCTCGTCGCTATTTCGTAGATCATGAGTCTATGTGGTCCTCCCCTTTGACCACTCTAAATCACAGGTTAGCGAAACACTGCCCTACTGCCATGCGTCTCTTCTCTGTTTTATTCCATTGACTGAAACATGTCCTCCTTGAAGTATGATGGTCTGAGTTCCCGTCGGGATTTCACATATCGTGAGTTCGAAGGGGTCTCCACCCTCTATTCATTTGAACACTGAATGCCGAAATCTCTCCTTGGCACGAGTGTTAAGGTTCACACCAGTTCCATAGATCTGACGGTTGTCAGCAGATCGACACTCCTTCCCGAAGTATCTTCGTCGTCCGTTCAACCTCTCCCAACTCTTCTAGATCCGACGGATGTCGGCCCTCTGTGTTCAGATCCGACGGTCCAGATCTAATCTCCTTCTCGTGCATGTTCTCGCATGTATGGACTTTGATCATATGGTCCAGATCCTCCCACGATCTATGGTTGTGATCGAATCACGATTTCGCATGTCGCAACTTTGGAAACTAAGGACCTCTATCCTCTCAGCTCCCGATATCTGATCCCACAAAATGAACCAACGGTTCAGATCTCTTTTGGATCAACGACTCCCATTCTTCCTGGGATTTGGGAGTGGAATGGCTCCCACCGTTATCCTCCTTTCAACTTCGCTTGATCCAACGGATTGCGGCTATCGACGTCCATCGAACCTCCGAAGACTAAAGGAGTCGAGGTGTTTAACGCTTATGCTCCTTCTTCTGATCTAACGGTCGTGATAGACCTCAGATCCTCCCGAAAGGATCTCATCCGTTCATCTTCCAAATGAAGGAGCACTCCCTTTCATTACTTGAACTTCTTGCTATCCCTCCTGAGCTTCGTCAATTATGAAGGATTTAAGAGCGTTACGCTCTTTCTCTTGGACTTAACACCTAAAGGGATCTTCAACACAACTATGGAGTTCCTTCATCAAGTCTAGGACTTAAGGGGTTTGGGGTTTCTATTTGCCTCGCAGGGAGCCTGTGCATAACTGTACTACATCTACCGAGCTTAAAAGTCTTCGTCCTCTAAGGGAATAAAAATGATTAGGAAGGTTGACATGCGTACATGAAATTGTGTCCACGGTCGACGAACACACAGTTCGTGACTTTGTCTTATTCCACCACATGACACAAGCATTTACGAGTATAAAACAAGTCCTATCCAGATAATTTCTTACTTGCCTAATTATACAACCAAGCAAAAATAGAAGGGATACAATATATCCATTAAGAAATCATGCACTTTCCTAAAAACATTCCCAGTGTAACCAATTCATACACAGTTATAGCTAAATTACATAGGGCAGGAGATCGCTTATCTATTACAGGTTACCGCCAACCAACTGATTGTGGGTGTTCGTCCTTCCACCTGACCATAGGCTCAGAGGCATTCATTCTTATCACTCTAGCCACCCCCGTTCCAAGCCATGATATCACCATGGAACTCTCACAGTTCTCAAGAGTTCTTTCTTTGTTTCAACTTTGCTCGAGTTCTGTTCACTGCGCACTTTCAGAGGTTTTTCCTCTCTGTTATGGCCTCGATGAGTTTTATCAGATGCTCCTCTAGCATCAAGCTCGTGGCCTTCTGGTCATGCCCTCCTGGATAACTCTGCGTATCTCTCCCCTATCCTCTCTTGCTGTCTGCTCGTGTATAACTGTCACCTTCCTTCTGTCAGAAGGAAGCTCAGGGTCGTCTGGTCTGCCAAACCCTGCGGTAATTTGGGCTAACTTTCTACACCTAGACCATGCTCGCATTCATGGGGGTGGTTGGTAATTCAACCACCGGTCCTTTCTTTATTAACTGCATTCCCTCCTCTAGTGATATCGTGGCTAGTACTTTCAAGGCTTCACCCCCACAGTTAGTTATTGGCAACTCAAACAATAATACATTTACATTGTCCTCATGCTTTAGCATGGTAATTCCTATTTTATGGTTAATTACAAATTGGGGGAAACAGGGTGTTACAATTCCCTCCCCCTTAAAAGAACACCGTCCTCGGTGTTCTTTCTCAAAAACACCTCAAAACGATTAGGAAGGTTGACATGCGTACATGAAATTGTGTCCACGGTCGACGAACACACAGTTCGTGACTCTGGCTTATGCCACCACAGGACACAAACATTTACGAGTATAAAACATGTCCTATCCATATAATTTCTTACTTTCTTAATTATACAACCAAGCAGAAATAAAAGGGATACAATATATCCATTAAGAAATCATGCGCATTCCTGAAAACATTCACAGTGTAACCAATTCATACATAGTTATAGCTAAATTACACAGGGCAGTAGATCGCTCATCTATTACAGGTTGCCGCCAACCAAATGATTGTGGGTGTTTGTCCTTCCACCTGACCATAGTCTTAGAGGCATTCATTCTTAACACTCTGGCCACCCCTATGACAAGCCATGATATCACTAGGGAGCTCTCGCAGTTCTCAAGAGTTCTTTCTCTATTTAAGCTCTGCTCGGGTTCTGTTCACTGCGCACTTTCAGAGGTTTTTCCTATCTATTATGGCCTCGACGAGTTTTATCAGATGCTCCTCCAGCATCAAGCTCACGACCTTTTGGTCATGCCCTCCTGGAGAGCTCCGCGCATCTCCCCCCTATCCTCTCTTGCTATGTTCTCGTGTATAACTGTCACCTTCCTTCTGTCAGAAGGAAGCTCGGGTCCACCTGGTCTGTTAGACCCTGCGGTACGTTGGGTTGACTTCCTGCAACTAGACCATGCCCCCATTCATGGGGGTGGTTGGTAATTCAACCACCGGTTCTTTCTTCATTAACTGTGTTCCCTCCTCTAGTGATATCATGGCTAGTATGTAATGAAGTATTAGCTTGGAGGTGAGAGGTGAAGGCTCACTTGGATGGCTTGGTCAGATTCGGTCAAGGAAGTATATCTTTGTTGGTTATAGTGATGGAGATAAGGGATGTAGATTGTGGGATCCTATTGTCCACAAATTATCACTAGCAAATATATGTACATGGAACAATCATGAGTTTTCCAGGATCACAAAGGGAGATTTGTTTGCAAACTCAGGAAATCATTGTATGGCCTAAGGTAACTAGGAAATGGCACAAGATCTGCAATTCCTTCATGGTGAGCCAAATTTTCATAAGAAGTGAGTATGATCATTTTGTTTATTGTATATTCATTATCTTGGTGTTATGTTTATGATATGCTTGTTTCAAGCAAAGCATGGTTGAGGTTAGCGGCTTAAAGGCTCAGTTGGTTGTCAAACTTCAAAAGGATGACAAACTAGGTCCAGCTACGGGGGGTATGCTGCCCATGGTTGGTATGGACTTCTAAAAGGATTCTTGAGTTGCGAGAATTTTATCTTCATCTAGTTGCAGGAGGGCATGGTGAAGCATATCAACAAGCTAATGATGGTGCACAACAAGTAGACGCAATGGAAAGGCGAAGTTTTCAAATGCAAAGTTTGAGGTGGAGTTGACACTTTTTTTTAATTATATCTAGATGGGCATACCACTGTAAGTCCTGGTTAGGCATGCATACCCTGGGTTTGATAGTTCACCGGTAAAGTCTAGACGTAGAACTAGGTGGTAGGGGGAGCATGTAGTATTCTTAGATACCCTGACTTTGAGGAAAGTTTGGTCGATTTTGGTCATGGAAAATGGGGGAACTTAGGTCAAGAGTCGTGGTTTCAGGCACATGGTCTTGGTAGCCTGTGGTTTTTAGAGCTCATGGATTGCATGTAATGAAGTCTTTAAAATGGATTATGATACTCCATTGAAATTATCTTGGAGGTGAGAGGTGAAGGCTCACTTGCCTGGCTTGGTCGGATTCAGTCAAGGAAATATATCTATGTTGGTTATAATGATGGAGATAAGGGATGTAGATTGTGGGATCCTACTATCCACAAATTATCACTAGCAAAGATATGTACATGGAACAATCAGGAGTTGTTCAAGATCACAAAGAGAGATTTGTTTGCAAACTTAGGGAATCGTTGTATGGCCTAAGGTAACTAGGAAATGGTACAAGATGTGTGATTCCTTCATGGTGAGCCAAAGTTTCTTAAGAAGTGACTATGATCATTGTGTTTATGGCATAATCATTATCTTGGTGTTATGTCGATGATATGCTTGTTGCAAGTAAATCATGGTTGCGGTCCGCAAGTTAAAGGCTTAGTTGGTCATGATGTTTTCACGAAGGATCCAAGAGCAACATAACAAATCTTGGGCATAGAAGTATACAGAGACGAGAAAAATGGTAAGTTGTGGTTGTCACAAGTCTATGGAGAAGATACCGATGAGGTTCAATATGAACATTGTGAAAGAGGTAAATATCACTTTAGATTTCCATTGTAATCTTTCTTCAAGTTTATGTCTTGATAGTGAGGAAGAAAAGGATTATATGTCTCGTGTACCTGATGCAAACGTAGTATGATGCTTCATGTTTGCGATGGAATGTTTAAATATTGCACATGTAGTTGGTGTTGTCAGTGGACAGATGGAAAAACCATGTAAAGAGCATGGAAATGGGTGCTTTGGTATATGAGAAGCACGAGTATCACCTAAGATGTTGCAGTGATTTAACCTGTGGTTGTGAATAATGATTGATTCAAAGGAGGTGGAGTGGTCCATATTGGAGCAAACTGTGCAGACATATTCATGCAACCATTATTGTTAGAGAAGTTGCGGTGGTGTTTGGCTTCTCATGACTTGCATGAAAGGTGATGATTGATTCGTTGGGAAAGGTATTGGGAAAATTGTTGTCAAGGTGGAGATTGTTGGGTGGTGACAACACACACCTTGCCATTACAATACGAGGGAGGTTTCTAAAGCGTTTGTCTTTTCATATTCTTGAAAACTCTTAGAATCTCCTGTTTAATAATGGAAGCCCGTGAGGTGCTCCATAAGACTTGTAAACCATTTCTACATTGATAGTTGTGCATTAAAGGATATCATTCCATTTTGTTCTTGGTTGTTGTGTGATGTGTTTTCTCTTTCTCTGTTGTTTAGCAAGTGTTTTTATAGGCTCATATTCTAACAAGTGTGAGATTGAAGCTGTTTTGTATATAAAACAATAGCTATTTATAATGATATATTACTTGCTAACCACTGTTACACTGCTATGCATGCATGGGTTAATCTGATTTTTAGTATTTTTAGGTGTAAGGTACTAGATGTAATGAAATAAGCATAAACAATAATATTCAACAAATACTAGCTGAACAACAGAACAATGAGAATAGCAATACCAAAAATAATACCTTTATTGAAAGAAAACAATGTTTAGTTGCCTTTTAGAGGGGGGAACCTCCAGCAGAGCACAACTCTATTACAATAATTCTCAAGACAAGGATTTCTCATGTCTCCTACTCTTATTTATATTAATTCTATTATCTAAAGAACATTCTAGAGGATGATCTTTCTAGAAGCAAAAGATTCTATTAAGTCTTCTTACAATAGACTTGTTCACATTATTAAATAGGCCTTATTAACAACTGTCAACCTTTATTACATGGAAAATATATTATTCTACCTACGTGAAGGGTTAGGGAGATTAGGTCCCTAACACGCCCTTCCCCTTGAAGAACAACCTTGTCCTTAAGGCTTGCAATGAGGAAACTGTTACAGAATAGTGGTCGACTCCCAAGTGTCATCTTCTAGAGTTGTATCTTTCCACTGCACTAACACTTCTTTGATGGTTCATTGACGGAGGTGACGCTCTCGCTAGTCCAAGACTACTTGTGGCTGCAACCAAATGGAACCTTCTTCATCCAACTCAGGGAGGCTGGTTTGAGTTTGGCACTTAGTTCCAATCACTTTCTTTAATCAAGAGACATGAAAAATATGATGGAGCTTAAAATGATTGGGCAAAGCTAACTGGTAGGCCACGGGGCCCACTCGCTTGAGAATTGCATAAGGAACATAAAATTTGGGAGCAAGTTCTGATAGTGTTCAACTTTGAGTGGAGTCTGCTTATAAGGTTGTAGATGAAGAAATACCTGGTCCCCTTCAACAAATTGACGTTTAGAACGACCATGATATTCTTGTTACTTCATGTGATCCTAAGCCATGACCAAATTTTCTTTGAGGGTATGGAGAATGGTCACTCAGATTGTAAGATTTTTGTCAACCTTCTGAACCTTGGAGATACCTGTCATGTAGGAGAGAACCGATGGTGGATTTTTCCCATAGACTGCTTCAAAAGGAGTCATGCGAGTAGTAGTATGGTAAGATGTGTTGTACCACCATTCAATGAGGGGTAACCACTGAGCCTGTTGATTTTGTCTGTCAGATGAAAAACATCACAAATATGTTTCCAAACACTTGTTGACAATTTCAATTTGGCCATCATTTTGGGGATGATAGGTGGTGCTGAGATGCAATTAGGTTCCCTGGAGCCTGAACAATTCTTGCCAAAAATTTCCGGTGAAAGTGGGATCTCAGTGAGAGACAATATAATGAGGCATGCCATGAAGTTTGAATATGTTATCCATAAATATTTTAGCCACTGTGGATGCAGTGAACGGGTGTTGAAGAGCACAAAAATGGGCATATTTGGAAAGCCGATCGATTACCAGCATGATGACGGACTTGTTACCAGATTTAGGGAGGCCAACAATGAAATCCATAGAAATATCCCTCCAAATAGCAGGGGGAATCGAAAGCGGTTGGAGTGTGCTTGGAGATTTGATTGTTTTTCCCTTATTGCGTCGACAAGTATCAGATTTATCCACAAAGGTACGAACGTATGTTTTCACACCATCCCAGAAAAAGGAACGTTTAACCCGTTCATAGGTTTTCGTGAACCTTGAAGCGAAGCTCTTCATTGTGCCAAGAGTACCCTGGAGAAGCTTGAGAGTGGTGTTGCAATTGTTGGATTAGGTGAGAAAGTTTGTGGTCTTGTAGCCATTCCTGGCGAACAACTTGGAGCAGTCTGGTATAATGAAGAGAGGGAAAAGAGGGACCCTTCTTCTTCATAATTCTTGGAAAGAGCGTCAACAACCACATTTTCTTTTCCCTTCTTGTAAATGATCTCATAATCATATCCAAATAGCTTGGTCACCCATTTTTGTTGTTCCAGAGATTAAATGCGTTGTTCCAAAAAATACTTGAGGATTTGATGATCGGTTTTAATTTGGAAGTGTTGTCCCAATAGATAAGGACGCAAGAGATCCACAACATGCAGAATAGCCAACATTTCCTTTTCATAGATTGATTGGCCCAAATGTCTCTCCGAGAGTTGTTTTCTAGTGAAAATCAAAGGCCTGCCATCTTGCATGAGGATTGCGCCAATTCCTTTCCTAGATGCATCACATTCCAGGGCAAAAGTCTTGGTGAAGTTGGGAAGTGCTAGGACATGATTTGTAGACATAGCCTCTTTCAAGGCATGGAAGGATTGATCAACAGCCACAGTCCAAGTGAAATCATTTTTTTTAAGGAGAGCAGTGAGAGGTGTTGCAATTTTTCCATAATTCTGAACAAACTTGCGATAATACCTCGTTAAACCCAGAAAACCACGCAAGCTCTTAAGAGTTTTAGGGTGAGGCCAATCCTTCATAGCTTCAATTTTCTTAGGATCCACCCGCACACGATCCTTTCCAACAATATGACCCAGATACTCCACTTTTGAGGCTCCAAAGGCACATTTAGACTGTTTGAGGAAAAAATTGTGCTAAGAGAGTAGATGGAGAACTTGATCCACATGGGCAAGATGGGTTGTCCAAATTTTACTATAGACGAGAATATCATCAAAGAAAACTAATACAAAATGATGGAGGAAAGGACAAAAGTCATGATTCACGAGACTTTGGAAAGTGGAGGGAGAATTACACAGGCCAAAGGGCATGAATAAGAACTCATAGTGACCCTCATGAGTTCTAAATGCAATATTGGGAATGTCTTCTTCTTTCATACGTATTTGGTGGTAGTCAGAACGAAGATCAAGTTTAGTAAAGTACAGAGCATTGCTCAATTCATCCAACAGGTCATCAATGATAGGGATGAGAAATTTGTCTTTGATGGTGAGTTTGTTGAGGGAAAGAAATTCGGGGCACATGCACCAAGTGCCTTCTTTCTTGAGTACCATGAACATAAGAGAATAATAGGGGCTGGTACTAGAACATATAACATCCATTTCGAGCAATTCTTGCACAATTTTCTCAATTTCATTCTTCTGGGCAAATGGATGAAAATAAGGGTGAACATTGAGAGGATGACTGCCTGGTACGAGAGGAATGGAATGATCATGAACATCACAGGAAGGGAGAAATCCATGGGGAGTGGAAAAAATAACTTGGTGATTGAAGAGGATAGATTGGAGGTCAGGATGCACAGATGACGTATCAACTGCTTGAATGGAATGGAGTTGGGAAATAATTCCCGAATGACCCTTTTTGAGAAGTTTTTCCATTCGATGGGAACTGATGATCTCAGGGGAGCTTGTTGTGATGCCTTGGAACTTATACTATTGTCCCTCCTTTTGGAATTGCATGGTTAATTCTTTAAAATCTATGAGGATGGGCCCCAGAGTGCATAACCATTCAACACCGAGCACAATGTCACAACCGCCCATGTCAATAGCAAACATATGAGTTTTCAGGTAGTACTGACCAATTTGTAGGCACGCATTTTCACAACGCCCACCACATTTCATGGAACTGCCATTGACAATCATGATTTGAAAATTGTTGACTACACAGATATAACAATTGATTTCCTGTGCAATGCGACGATGAATAAAATTATGGGCGTTGCTACTGTCAATGAGGATTATGACCTTCATGTGCTTAATGTAGCCAATGAGATTGAGGGTTTGGGGAGTAGAGAAGCTAGTGAGACCATGCAACGAAATCGACGGTTCAACTTATGGTGGATCAGAGGGTGGATTAGGATCATCTATTGGGGGTAGGTCTTCCATTGGGGAAACTGTGGCCTCCTCGTCAACAACATCCTTAGAAATGACCATAAAAAGCTTATGTTCCTTACACTTGTGCCCCAAAAAGTATTTGTCATCACAATTATAACAAAGACCCTTGAGTTGTTGTTCAAACATTTCTGCCCAAGTTTATTTTTGGATCTTGAGAGGAGTGGAAAAAGGGGTAGGATTGGTAGGTTGAGTGCAAGGAATAAATGAGGGTTTTCAATTTTGGGTAGAGACAACTTGTTGGGTTTCCTTAGCTCATTTAGTAGCTTCCAACCAAGTTTGAGAGCGAGCCATTAGGACCTGGGCATGTATTTAATAAAACATTCCTTGAAGAAGGCATCTGACATGCCTTCCGTTCTGAAAGCCAAGTGCTCAAAGGAGGAGATAAAGTCTTCCACTGTGCCAGATTGTTTCAGCTTGGTCAAACAACCTGAATAGTGGGTGTCAGTGTCAAAGCATTCATAAAGCTCTGCAACAAACTGTTCCAAGCAACATACCCTTGGCGTGCCTTTCTACACCATAGCCACCATTGCCAACATTCAAGATCTAGATAGAGGACACCATAAAAAAAGTTTGGCCAACTCATTAATAATGCCATGCAAGGAGAAATAATGTTCCATTTGAGTGACCCAGCCTGTGGGATTTGAGCCATCAAACTTGTTCACTTCCACTCTGGAAAGACGGGGGTCATGATGAAGGGGGTTGTAATGAAAAGCCATATTATGGGAAGAGTTATCACCTTCATAGTGTGAAGGTTGTCCAGAGGAGATAGAGCCCTGGGACTGTTTAACAATTGGTTGAGAGTGGAGTGGATGGAGGTCAATTCGCCCTTAACTTCTGCTAATTCTCCCTTAACTTTGGCCTGGAAGGTTGCCAATTTGGAATTGGTGGAAGTAAGATCAGAAGTCATTCTCTGGATGTTCTTCATGTGCTGTTTGGATTCAACTTGCAGGTGAAGGAGTTCTTGGTTGCAGGTGTTGGCCATTTGGGAATGAGGGGTGTCAGGAGGGGAAGCGGGTCCCCGAGAAAAAGAAGAAGAAATCACATATATCACGACGATCAGGGAAAAAACAAAATGCAATGGGATAGGTGTCTAATAAGGGTGTTGGGAAGGGTGGGTGGGTCCACAAAAAAAAGGCCTAAAAGTGATAGGTACCACAATGATCAAGGCGAAGAGAGAAATCCAATAGGATAGATCCCAAATAAGGGTGTCAGAAAGGGGGTCAGGTCCACTAAAAAAAAGACTTAAAAATGATTTTGTTCTATTCTTTTCCCAAGGGTTACAGTTTTCAGGGTTTCTACAGACAAGGGTTTGCCCTGTGTTATAGCTCTCTGATATACGTGCAGGGTCGAACAATAGTACTCGGTCCAATATCTCAGGGAACCAACTAAGGAGGCTTGATCGTACCCTTATCCGTACTACTCGATTACCCAAGTACTAGAGAGTATCTTCTCGAGTGCTATTCTTGGTGTCACTATAGCAGTCAGAAAGCTGAACGACTGATCTAGGGATGGTTTCAAGAGACTTAGGGTACTCCTGATATACCTGATAGTACATGGGAGTGATGTCCGTGTACAGATTCTGTCTGATGCAGTGCTACTCGAAGGGTACCAACAAGTTTTATAGAGGTTTCCAACAAGGTGAAACGTTTGTTTCTAGATAACCTTGTGAAACTGTCTATATTTACTGCGTGTAGTCTTCCCCATCGCAGTTTTTCCCGTTGAACGACTGATCTTAAAAAATTCCCATAGCTTCCACAGAGGAAAATGCTATGATACCACTTGTAAGGTACCATATGTAATGCAATAAGCAGAAACAATAATATTCAACAAATACCAGTGGAACAATAGAATAGTGAGAATAAAAATACCAATAATAATACCTTTATTGAAAGAAATCAATGTTCACTTGGCTCTTTGAGGGGGCAACCTCGAGCAGAGCAGAGATCTATTACAATAATTCTTAAGACAAGGCTTTCTCATGCCTCCTACTCTTATTTATACTAATTCTATCATTTAAAAAACATTTTAAAGAAAGATCTTTCTAGAAGCGGAAGCTTCTATTAAGTGTTTTTACATTAAACTTGTTCACATTATTAAATAGACCTTATTAACTAATGTCAACATTTATTACATGAAAAATATATTATTCTACCTAACTGAGGGGTTAGAGAGGTTAGGTCCCTAAGAGTAAGTACATGCTTTTTTGTGATGCTTTTGTTGTAGTTGTGCATACTCATCTTGTCTTGTACATGCTAAGATAGGAGTTTGTACAGAGTAAGTTTTGAGCTTTTATGTAACCTGGAGCACGTGCGTTCTTGTATGTTTCATATCTATTTTTGTTCTTTATTCATAAATCGATCAAAACTCATTTTCCTTCCATGCAGGTACTACTATTCTTTCTGTTCGAGATTCCTTCTAAAACTGGATCCATTCCCGCATGGAGGTTTTGATTGCACAGTTGTTTTGGAACTCTGGTTGCATAAAACCAAATGAAAGCTTCTCTTTGACGTAGTGCAGAAGATGAAAGCAAAGATTATATTTGGCTTAGTTTCCTTAATGTTGATTACCCTATCAAGCTCAATTTCTAATATTTGTTTTGAATCAAAATGCTATGCCCAGTCAACAGTGAAAGGAGCTTAAGCTTGACGCCCCATTTTTAGGGAGCTATATCTGAATTTTGCCAAATATTACAGGCAAAGTTTCCCAGATTCACCATTTTTCAGTTTTTTTAAGGTTCTGGGTCGATTTAGAAAGAGTTAAAATCTCTGGGGGTAGAGTTCCTCCGTTGGTAGAACTTGTGATAAAATGAGAAGCAGGGAATACATAGAAAGAGCAGAGCAAAAATAGAATTCAGTATATTGAGTATATGAGAAAAAGAGTACATCACAAAAAGGGAAAAGAGCTGAGCTGAGCTAAATAGGCTCAAGCGAATCAAGAACATCAAGAAACGATAGTACAGCTGGACAGGACAGTTGGCAGATTGTTGAGGTTACATTATATTTAACACTCCCTATTAAACTCAACAGTTACAAACATCAGCATTGATAATGCCCAAGTGCTATCTCTGAAAATCAAAAATGGATTTTCCTAGTGGCTTTGTAAAAACATCTGCGAGTTGATCTCGTGAGCTACAAAATTTAAGTGCAATGTCACCATTATTGACTAGCTCGCAGATGAAGTGAAAGTGAGTGTCAATATGCTTTCTTTTCTTGTGAAACACATGATTTTTGGATAGAGCAATTGTTGAGGTGTTGTCACAGAAGATAGGAGTTGGCTCCTTTTCTGTATGTGACATATCATTCAATATTCTTCTTAGCCACACAGCTTGACAGGAAGCTGAGGTAGCAACGACATACTCTGCCTCTGTAGAAGATATTGATACAATTGGTTGCTTCTTTGATGCCCATGAAATCAGGTTCGCGCCCAGGTGAAAAACATGTCCCAAGGTGCTTTTTCTGTCATCTAGGCTGCGTGCAAAATCACTGTCTGTGTAACCAGAGAGATGATTATCATCAGACCGAGTGTACCATAAGCCAAAATTGAGAGTTCCTGCAACATATCTTAGAATCCTTTTGGCCATATTCCAGTGAGAATCTTCGGGGGATTCCATAAATCTGGAAACAAGGCTGGCTGCATACATAATATCAAGCCTAGTTGTTGTAAGATACAACAAAATGCCTACTTCAATTTTGTACAGGGTAGGGTCCATTGTAGGGCCTTCATCTTTCTTGCTCAATTTTGTGCCTAGGGGTGTAGGGGTTTCTGTTGGATTGCATTCTTCCATGCAGAATATTTTGATGATGTCTGCTGCATGCTTTTGCTGACAGACAAAAATGCCTTTGGTTAATTGATCAACCTCAATTCCCAAAAAATATTTCATTATGCCAAGATCTGTCATCTCAAACTCAGATTGCATGGCATGTTTAAAAATGGTTAACTCAATATTTCCAGTATATATCATGTCATCAACATATAAACATACAATCAGAATTTAACCGTGCTGATCAGTTTTGGTGTAAAGAGTTGGCTCATTTTGGCTTCTGCTGAAACCACTTTTGATAAGGTAAGTGTCAATTCTGCTGTACCAAGCTCTTGGAGCTTGTTTTAAGCCATACAGGGCTTTATTCAATCGATATACTTTGGTTGGCTGCTCTTTGACTTCAAATCCAGGTGGTTGGTCCACATAGACCTCTTCTTCTAAGACACCATTTAGGAAAGCTGAATTGACATCCATCTGGTATACTTTCCATTTGTGTTGAGCTGTTATGGCTAAGAGAGTCCTTACAATGTCTAATCTTGCTACTGGAGCAAAAGTTTCACCATAATCAGTACCGGATTGTTGTGAGAATCCTATGGCAAAAAGTCTTGCCTTGTGTTTTTCAATCTGCCTCTTTTCATTGAGTTTAGTTTTGTAAACCCACTTGACACCAATACTTTTCTTGTGTTTGGGAAAATCAACAAGATCCCATGTCTTGTTCTTCTCAATGGAGTCAATCTCTTGGTTCATGGCTTGAACCCAATGTGGCTCCTTAGCTGCTTCTTTAAAAGACATGGGTTGACATGACATTAAAGCAAAAAGGTTGTGTTGTTCAATGTCATTCAACTGCTGATGGATTTCTCTCAAAATTCGAGTTCTCTGGTTTGGAAGTTCAGAGGATGAGTCTCTGTTGGAAGTTGAGTTATCCTGAGAGTTTTCAGATTGTCCTTGTACCTGCAATATTGGAAGAGCAGGTTGAGGTATTGGCTGTCCTGAATCTTCTACGTTTTCAAGACTGGGCAACAATGGTTTTTGACTGTCCATTTGTTGATTTTCAGATTCGTTCCAGAGTTGATTTTCCAGAAATTTTACATGTTTGCTGAGAATTAGTTTCTTTGAGATTGGATTGTAAAGCCTGTAAGATTTTGATGTTTCGTTGTATCCAGTAAAGATACATTTCTCACTTCTTTCATCCAGTTTCTTCCTTAATTCGGAAGGTATGTGAGTGTATGCTATGCATCCAAATGTCCTTAGATGAGCAACATTTAGCTTTGTCCCACTCCATGCTTCTTGAGGGACTTTCATCTTGAGATTGGTGGTTGGAGATCTATTTAGGAGATAAGCTATGCATGCTAATTCTTCAGCCCAAAAAGTATTTGACAGACATTTCTCTTTGAGTAGGCTTCTTGCCATGTTCATTATTGTCTGATTTTTCCTTTCAACCACTCCATTTTGTTGTGGAGTATACCTGGATGTAGTTTGCATGATGATGCCTTGTGATTTGTAGAAATTTGCAAATTCTTTGGAGTTGTATTCTCCTCCTCCATCTGACCCGAGAGATTTTATATATTTGCCACTTTGTTTTTCAGCTTCTGCTTTGAATTCTTTGAATTTTGCAAAAGTTTCAGACTTGTGTCTGAGAAAATAGATCCAGATTTTCCTGCTAAAGTCATCAATAAATGTTAGAAAATAAAATCTACCACCTATGGAATCTGTTTGCATTGGTCCACATAGGTCAGTGTGAACGAGTTCGAGATGTTGTTTGGCTTGAGTGGAGGACTATGTAAAACTAGTTCTCTTATGTTTTCCAAGTATGCAAGACTCACATGGGGGATTTTTCTCTTTGAAGACAGGGAGACCTTTGACCATGGAGTGCTTCTGTAGAAGACTTAGACTCTGAAAGGGTAGACGTCCAAATCTTGTATGCCAAACCAGAGTTTCATTTGGGGTGGATGCACTTTGTGCATATGATTGGATCATATTTGCAGTTCTGAGGGTCAGGGGAAACATCCTATTCTGAGTCATGTGGATTTCAGAAATCAATTTTCTGCTGGGGGTTTTATCATATATCCTGCATGATGCTCCTTCAAAAAGTACCTTATAGCCATGTTCAATGAGCTGTCCTACACCTAGTAGATTATGTTTCAGATCTGGAACACGATAGACATTGTTTATGTATTTCTTTACATTTTGTTTAGTAAAAATAGGTATAGTTCCTTTTCCTTGAAATTTGACTAAGAAATCATTTCCAAGTGTAATATCAAAGGAAATTGAAGAATCAATGCATGAAAGAAAATCTTTGTTACCTGTCATGTGATTGCTGCAACCACTATCCAACAACCATAGATCTTGATGTTGTTCTTTAGTCTTGTGACATGAGAGAAACATACCTTTTGAGGTTTCTCCTGTATGATTTGAAACATGGGCTTTGCCTGAGAGATGATCTGCTTTCTTCTTCCGGCATTCAGATTCATAGTGTCCAATATTTTTGCAGTAATAGCATTGTATGCTAGATTTGTCATATGATCTTCTCCCTCTGCCTCTTTGAGGTTGGAAATTCTAATTCTGGTTGTGTTGTTTGTAACCTTGGAAACTATGATTCTGGTTTTGTTGTTTGTGACCTTCATTTGAGTGAAAGTTACTTGAACTTCTCCCTCTTCCTTGATGACTTCGGCCTCTTCCTCAGCCTCTCCCTCTGCTGAAGGAGAATTCAGTTTGGAAGGCATTGGAGATTGACTCATCTGTGAGATGCAGTCTGGTCTCATGTGTCAACAGGGAACCAATTAGTTCATCTATTGAAAAATTTGACAGATCCTTGGATTCAAGGATTGTTGTAACAACCATTTCAAATTTCTTTGGTAAACTTCTGAGGATTTTCTCAACAATTCGTTGATTAGGGATGGCTTCACCAGTCAATCTGATCTGGTTCACGATTCCCATGACTCTGGTCATAAACTAATCAACATTTTTAGACTCTGTCATTCTTAAAGTCTCGAATTGCGTCCCCAAGGTTTGTAGTTTCACTGTTTTGACCCTGTCATTTCCTTGGTAGGCTGATTTAAGGATGTCCTAGGCATGTTTTGAAGTAACATCGCCTGTGATTTTTGAGAAAATTGAGTCATCCACTGAATTTTGAATCCAGAATTTGGCTTTATTCTCTCTGTTCCTCTGTGTTGCCTGAGCAGTTCTCTGTTGGTTGGTCATGGCGGCAAGGTCTGTTGGATCTGGTTCCACATATCCAAGATCCACTGGATCCCAACACTCTTGTGCTTGCAAGAAGGATCTTATTCGAAGAGACCAAAACTCATAATTCTTTCCAAGAAGAATCAGTCCTTGAGTTGGTCCTAAATGGCTCGAGGTGGCCATCTTTGAAGAAGAAAAAAAAAAGTTAGACAACAAAGAATTGTTTAAAGATTTGTGTGCTTACTTGTTTCCGGCGCGTAAAACCAGGTCTGCAAAGTTCTCTCAGTGACTTCGAACCGAAAAACACAGGGTAGACCACTTCTTTAGCTTCGATCTGGCTGGACTTGACTATCCGAGCGCAAGATCTACTGATTCAGGGCTCTGAGCTTTGTTCTTTAGCATCTGTAACACTGCAACAATTGTAGCCCCTCTAATGGTGGAATAGGTCCAAATGCGAACTCATCCCCGTGCAAATAAGCAATGAGCGCGAGCTCCTTCCCCACGTGACCACTACCTGTGACCATTGGCTTAGCCCACAAAGAGCATGTCGCGTTTCACGACCTCGAGAGTATTGGCATGTGAGCCACTCCCGACTCTCCAACTCTCAAACTCCGAAAGGGGCTTAACGAGCCCTCAACTCCTCTCGTATCCTTCCTCCACACGACCACGACGCTATGACCACAATCAACTTTTCGAGATTTCAGGACTCCTGCATGCGAGCTCCACTTAACTCTTGTTTCCCGAATCTCCGATCTCCGAAATCCAGGCAAGGGTCTAGCACTTGCTAGCTCCTCCCCTATCCTCCTCCATATGACCACGACCCGTGACCATAGGCTAATCCTTGAGTGCTTCGGGACTTCGTGGTTTGTGAAGTTGCGATGCAACTCCAACCCTTCCTCCTTGGCATCCTGAAGTCTGAAACTCTGAATCCTCAAACCGCCAAATCAATGGCCCTCAATTCGCCGTGATCTAACGGTCACAATTGAATCACGATTTCGTGATTCGGGAGTTCTAACAACTACACCCTTTGACTTCCTTCAGTAGCGAGTCATCAAAACGCCGAATGCTCACCATGCGTCCTTTTCAATTGGACGGTCCTGATTCTTTCGCGAACTCTCCTTTTGCGAGTTTGCTCCGACCTTCACCTTCGGTCTCTTGATCCCCGAAATGCCAAAATTATCCCTAGGCAATCAATGGTCCAGATCTCTCCTCAATCAACGACTCAGATTATATCGCGATTTCGTGTGTCACGAGTTCTCAGAACTCTCGCCTCTGATTTACCGATAGTCGAAATTGCGATGGCGCTGGATCGATGGTCCATATCTCTCCTCGATCAACGGCTGGGATCTTTTCACGGAGTTTCACGAATTTGCCCTTTGACTTCTCGGAGTCGCGAGTCAGCGAAATGCTGATTGCTCACCACGCGTCCCTCCCAATGAATGGTTAGGATCGCTGCGGCTCCTCCCTTACAAATCTTCCGACGTACGTGGATCTCTGCCATGTGTCCCCTAATGATGGATGGTCCCAATAATTTCGGGACTTCGGGAGACTTGTCTCCTTTGCAACTTTTGCACAAAATCGCCAAATACGCGAAATTTCGAAAAGCTTTGGCGGTTAAAGGCTGCACACCTTATCTTGATCCGATGACTGAATCTCGTTCGCCTTTTCTGCGCTTTCCTCGTCCTTTCTTAGCTTTATTAATGGCTCAGATTGTTCGCAAGGCCATTCTTATCGCTGTGTCTGCTTGTCCTTCGCTGCTTTGGCTTGTCTTTTGCTGCTCTCGCAAAATCTTCTCTGGAAGAAAGAATTTCATGAATTCTTTAAAGAACTTGTGTACCTTTAATTGTTTTTGCCCTCTTTAACTCTGCTTCGTGAATCTTTCACGAATCTTTAAATGCTCATGTTCTTTCGAGCATATTGTTCTCTGCTTCCTCGTGTTTGCTTTCTGCAGTGATCTTTAGAGCGTATTTCGGACTGTGCGTTGTTCTCCAAGATCTGTGAAGAATCTCGCATCGTGTGCTCTCGTTGACAGTTTAAACTCTTCGCTACTTAGGATCGGGCTGCCCTCCAGTCTGTGTGAAGAGGCTTACATATGAAGCTCTGATACCATGATAAAATGAGAAGAGAATACAAAGAAAGAGCAAAGCAGATATAGAATTCAGTGTATTGAGTATATGAGAAAAAGAGTACATCACAAAAAGGGAAGAGCTGAGCTAAATAGACTCAAACGAATCAAGAACATCAAGAAACGATAGTAGCGCTGGCCAGGACAGCTGGCAGACTGTTGAGGTTACATTATATTTAACAACTTGGACTACCATGGAATTATTATTTCCGTCAGAATTTTGGTCGAATTTAGATCAGAAAACTCGCCAACCAGAAATTGGACCTGTTTGAGTGCCCCTTATCCCACACCAAACAGTACCTGCAAAAGATGCGTCCAGCAGGAAAATCAAAATGTCTGAAGTCGTCAAACTGTGGGTTGGTGAAAGCAGGGTGCTGTTATACCCCACCAGGGTTCAAGTCTCTCCTTTGACGAGCCAAAGAGTAGAGCTAGTAAGACGTGTCTGCTTCATTGAATATCTCAAATTGGAGGCCAATAAAGTTAATGTGTATGGCAGCGCAGTGCTTCATTGAATATCTCAAATTGGAGGCCAATAAAGTTAATGTGTATGGCAGCGCAGTCCTATTTCCTGCCGCAGAAGTAAAGTCCAAAGGAATCACTGAGCCAACTTAGCTTTGTACAAATGCCCAGTATAATAGGTTGAGCAGGAATCATTCTTTTGCAGAGGAGCTCCTTAAGTCCATTACTATTCTAAGCCCAAATGAATCTGACCAGGGATGCTTAACAGGAATCCGACTGATACTATTGATCAGATTATTGAGCATGCTATAAAATGCCATGAAATGGATGTCAATCAAGTCTCGGTGAAGCTGAACAGGAACCATAGTTGCTTCTCCTACAATACAACCTGCTATCATTTCTCCTGTGGTACTTGACACAACAGGAGAAGGATATACTTGCATTTTTCTTGGACGTTTCTAAAACAACATACACAGTTTTATTCAGAAATCTTATTTAACATAATGATTCAACATATTCAGAAATTTTATTCAGCATAATGAATAATGAATAACTCTGGAAAATCTACACTCTCGAATTAAACCTCTTTTCAACTGCCTCATGTTTTGGGTATTTTCAAATTGATTTGTCACCATTCCATCCAAAATTCCTAATGGATCTCAGCGGCAATAATTTTTCAAGCCTGGTTTACACTTTTATCCATTTCACGATACAGCCACAGACCCTACATATTTTAAAACAGCTGACAAAACGCCCCCTTAATCAGCTCTCTTTTAGGTTATGGGTTAAAGCTTACATCGCAGACAATAGATATTTTAAAGTTTTTTTTTTTTTTTAAGTTATGAGTTGATATGGAAATTGCTTTGGCTAAATAGAAATTTTTTTGGGACACTCGAATTATATAAATTTAATCATTCAAATTTACATATTCAATCATTCATCATCAAATTTCAATTAAAATCAAATAAAAAAAATTACCAAAAAAACATAAAAAAATAAAACATTTAAACTACTGTTTTTGGAATTATGAATCAATTTGAAAACTCACAAAACCAGTTTGAAATAATGACCTTTCTAAAGTTGTCAAAGCATTCTAAATGAACATTCTAACTAATTAACAATAAATACATAGATGGTGTTTACATTATTTTGTTCTTTATTGCATTTATTAAGTAACAAGAGCAGTGAGCACTTAGCAAGCTGTTTATTCCATGCTTCAAGTTTGAAGTTTGATATGGATATGGAACAATGTTTTAAATAAATAAATAAATAAATATATATATATATATATATATATATATATATATATATATATATATATATATATATATATAAGAGAGAGAATTAAATGGATTATAAATTAGGGATATAATTTATTCTTTTAGTTATTTAGTGTTTATTATATTTTTTCTTTAAAAACTTGTTTTATGTTTATTAATATATTATGATGAGTAAATTATAGTGGAAATTTATTGTTTTTAAAAAATGGAAAATATAATTAGCTAATTTCTTGTCTACTAAAACATGTTTATTTTTAAATGTGAAAAAATATTACATATGATATATAAATCATTTCCATGCTCACAATTTTTAGTTTGAAAAGTTAAAATTAATTACAATTAAGTCTATATATATTAATATTCTCATTACAATTTAAGAATCTTAGTCTATGTTCCTTGTAGTTTTAGTCTTTTTTGTTTTTTTCACACGAAAAAAACAGCTTCACTGTTATTTTTATTAGAATCAAATGAAACTTTCAGATTACAATAAACATTTCTTCCATGAATGAAATAGACATTTTCTTCTACAGATGAATCCTAAGGTCACTTAATTTATCTATCGCACTTTAAAACCCAATATCAATTCTGGTTGATGCCACCTTATAGAATGTGTAGTTCCCCAGATCTAGTTATAGTTCCATTGACATGCTCTTCGAAAAAAAGCCACCATAGTTTATCATTGAGAGCTTTCTTGGATAAGTTGTCCGTGGTTTTATTAAACTGTCTGTGTATGTGCATGAAGTTTATGGTTTCAAAACCTTGCTTTAGTGACCTAATATTTTCCTTCCAATGGTTGAGATAGTTAATATCTAGATTGGCTTTGTCACTAATCCAATCAATGGTTACCTTTGAATCGCCTACCACCATTAATTTTTTAAAAGAGAAGTGTGTGGCAAGTAGTAAGAGTCCCCATAATCCCATCATCTCAGCTTTCATATTGTTTCCAGTTCCTCCAGCAAAATGTGCTTGGATGTTTTGTCCGGGTGTGATTTTTAAGTAAATACCAATACCACACTTATTTGTTGTTGCTACACCGTCAAAGAAACCAATAGGGTTGTCATTGAAGTA
This sequence comes from Picea engelmannii, assembly GCA_009831015.1. Classification (NCBI taxonomy): domain Eukaryota; kingdom Viridiplantae; phylum Streptophyta; class Pinopsida; order Pinales; family Pinaceae; genus Picea; species Picea engelmannii. The sequence goes on from ML784425.1 coordinate 201,050, forward strand.
GACTGGGTTTAGTAGTACTTCAGTTTTATCTGCTTCCTCTTTAAGTGGATGTTCTTTGATGGAAAGAAGAATTTTCCTGTAAATCCCGGGAACATTCATGGTCCAATTTTCAAACAGAATTTTGTTTCTATATTTCCAAATCTCCCACATAATCAGAAAAGGTATGTGTTTTAGGTTTGGAAATTTGAGGAACCAATATTTAAAATTTTCTTCAATGGTGGCCCTCTTCCACTCATTGCCAATCCCCAAAGTAGTGAGGATATTGTTCCAGATCAATTGTGTGGTCTGGCAATCCACAAATAGGTGTGTGGCGGACTCTTCTGCTTTTAGACACAAAGTGCAAATTGATGGACCGATTCCACCTCTCTTTTGATAGTTATTACCAGTGATTAAGTGATCCTCTATGCATAGCCACATGAAACAAATGATTTTTGTCATTACCTTCACCATCCAAATCACTTTATGCCACCAATTTTCAACAATAATTTTATTTGTGTAAAGGATGCATTGATATGCTGAGCTGGCCGTGACCTTACCAGTTGACCGATTCCAAGACCATGAAAGTTTTTCCTTTTCCTTGCTCATTCAGATGCCACTGTTTCTGAGATTTCGAGTGAATGCGTCCCATTCCATGCTGAGTTCAGTACTTAATCCCAACTGTCTAGCATCCAACCATTGTTGATGTGCTTCCGTTGAGTCGCTCACGGTGGCTTGTGCTAACAAATATATGGATTGGCTGTTTAATTTCTGAAGAAGAGTGTTGGAGAGATGATAGCAATCCAGGCAACCAATGAATGGGTCGCACCCAAGAATAATACGCTGCCCTGTCCCAATTTCCCAAGCCAGCTAGTGTTTGATAATCGACAGTGAGAGGATAAGATTCTGCCAAATGATGGAAGAATCTCGAGTGTTGTGGGTGTCCCTATGCAACTAGGAGGTGATGTCTATACCTTTTAGATATTTCTTTGTGAGAACCCTGTTCCATAGATTATTTTCAAAGAGACCTCTCCAACAGGATTTGGCTACAATGGAGAGAGCAAACCATTTCAGGTGTTTAATGCCCCATCCGCCATACTCTTTTGGGTTTGCTAGACTTTTCCATTTTACAAGGTGAAATCTAGTGTCTTTTTTGCCCTCTTTCCAGATAAATCTACTTATCAAATGCTGAATGTGCTGGAGAATGGAAATTGGAGCTTTTTCCAGGCTAAGCCAATAAACTGGAATGCTTTGTAAGATTGAAGTTGCCAGAGTGAGTCTGCCGCCCAAGGAAAGCCATCGAAAAGTCCAATTCCCAATCTTCTTTTCATTCTTTTTGATGAGCCACGACCAGTCACTAACTCTGTAACTATTTGGTTTCAGGGAGAAGCCAAGGTACTTCATCCCTTGGTCAAGACTGTCAATATGAATTTTGAATTTTGAAAGAAGGAAGATCCTTAGATTTGGTTCAATATTCTGGGCAATAAAAACAGATTTTTGAAGGTCGATAGACAGTCCTGTAGCCTCACAGAAATTTGATAGGATTACTTTAAGAATTTTCCAATAATCAATGTTCCCGGAGCCCAGGATGAGGACATCAACAACAAACAGTAAGTGAGAGATAAAGACGCCGAAAGCTACTTTGAGCCCTTGAAAGGATCCCGTATCCACTGCTTGAGTCAACATTCTGCTGAGTGCTTCAATTACAAGTAAGAAAATCAAGGGTGATAAAGGACAACCCTAACGGAGACCCTGGTGGCAGCAGAAGAAGTCAGTGGGAATTCCATTCACTAGGATTTCCATGTTGACCGATGTAATGCAACCCATAATCCAATTAATGACAAGTCTATCAAGTCCGATCTGATCCAATAACAAATGAAGGAATTGCCAACTGACACTATCATAAGCTCTTTTTAAATCAAGTTTTAGGATGACCGAGTTCAATTTTTTAACCTTGGTTGAATGAAGACATTCTTGGGTGATGCCCACTGCATCAAAAATCAATCTATTCTTCAAGAAGCCAAATTGTTTAGTGGAGATACACTTGGCTAGAGTATCTTTAATACGGTTGGAAATAGTCTTGGAGATGAATTTGTACGTGAAGTTGCACAACGCAATGGGTCTGAAGTCGTTGAAGTTGATAGGCTTACTAATTTTAGGAATTAACGTGAAGAACGTTGCATTAAGTGCTCCAGGTATAATTCCCATGAGACGTGATTCTTCTAAATCTCTTAGCAAATACATTCCCATGATCTTGAAGAAGTGCTGGAAAAGTTCCTAAGTCCATCCATTTTGACTAGGACTTTTGTCCTTGGGCATAATTTCAATAGTTTCTTTTAGCTCAACGAGAGTGATAGGTTTACCAATATTCAGATTGTCAGATTCCTTGAAGAAGCGAGGGACCGTATGTATTACATCAAACTAAACATCTATGTTTTCAGACTCAATGGCTTTATATTGGGTTCTAAAATGATTAAATGCCAGCAAATGTAACTCTAAATCGATCGTGATTGAGTTTCCTTCAGCATCAGTCAGGTCCCAGATATAATTGTGACTACACCTCTGTGTTGCAAATTTATGGAAAAAGCGTGTATTCTTATCTCCTTTATCAATCCAGGTCGCCCGACTGTAGAGTCTCCATGTGGCTTCTTCATGAGATAAAATCTCATTCTTCTTACGTGTTAAATCCTGGAGGTTGTTTAAATCATCTACTGCAAAGATATGAGATAGATTGATGTTAAAGAGGGCTGCAATTTGTTCTTCCACGTGTACCAGATCGACCTTCATAACCTTCTGCTTATTATATTTCCATTTAATAACAACTTGATTCAAGTGTTTAGGTTTTTCGATTAGCAGGAGGATTGCCGAAGAGTTCGTCCATTCTTGTAAATCCACCTAAGTATTGTGGACAAGAGAGATGAACCCATGATCTTCAATCCATGAACAATTAAACTTGAATGGAGCCGTCGAAAGCTGTGGGGGGCCATCAATTTGTAGACAAATCGGGTGGTGATAAAAAATCGTTGAAGGTTCAACCCAAGACCTGAAATGGAGACAACCGCCTATCATCTTGGAGACTAAAAGGAACCTGTCAAGTCTTTTGGCGATACCATTGGCCCCGTATCTGTTGTTACGCCAAGTGGGAGAGAGGATTGAAGGCTGGAGATCAATAAGCCCCGATCTATGAAGGATAGAGTAAAAAAATTCGGCCTTTGGATCAATCCTCACAGAAGCACCCAACACTTCATTGGTGGTGAGGGTGAAGTTGAGATCATCGCCTAAAATGAGGTTGTTCTCATGGAGGATGCCAAAGTCAAAGAGTGTTTGCCAGAAGGGCTCTCGGTTGCTATAGGGAGCATAATAGTTTAAGAGTTTGAAAGAGGAAGTTGAGAATTTAAACTTACCTTCAACGAAGATCCCTGCAGAGATACCATAGGCTTGAAAATCTGCAACATCAGGGTTCCAGCCAGTAAGCAAGCCTCCAGAGAAGCCTAGAAAGTCTAATGCAACAATAGACCAGTGTGGTAGGCACTGGAAGAAGAGATCTTTTGCCTTATCACTACTGACCAGGGTTTCTTGGAGAAAGACAATATCCTATTTGATCTTGGTGAATAATCTTTTGAGGGAAGCTAGCTTTACGGGGCTTCCAAACCCACAGAGATTTAGAGATAAAAGGATCATTAGGAGGCAGAATTGAACGACAAGGGTGCTCTAAGTGCCATAGAAGTAGAACAAATGGAATCAAGAACAATGGGATCATCTCTTATTGGGTGGGGGTCGCGGAAGAAGAGAAGCCAACAAGTCCACTCTCTACTGAGCCTAGGGGCTTTTTGGGGTGTCTGGATCGGTTTTTTCTGATAGTGACATTGGAGTGACCAGGAGGAAGAAAGGGGAGAGAATGTTAAGCCCTAATATTGGCTCATTACCACTTAATTGGGGCATATTAGATTAGTAATGCTATTTTATTTATGTCAGCTTTAGGCCATTAGTTGTGATTTAGATTAGTAATGTTATTTTATTTATGTCGGCTTTAGGCCATT
>ML784425.1:225189-259071 GCA_009831015.1 Picea engelmannii
TCGATCTTAATGACCATTGATCCGTGGCTTAACACTCGATTGGTCCATGATCTCTATTTAAAGAGCATGGAGGGTCATTTGCCGATGATCGATTGTGAGAAACTCTCTTGTAAAATCTCTCTGTAATCTTTTTCTTTGCATTACTAAACTACTCCAAGTGGCCGCGTTGGCTGGGGCCGTGGATGTTTCCCCATAGGGATTTTACCACATGAAAACATTGGTGTGTTGATCTTTGATCTGGTTATGTGAGTGGTTACTGAAGGTGTTCGTCCTCTGTTGGAATACCTATGTTGTCTAACACTATGAGATGTCACCTCTCACACCCACTCTTTTACATGAATTAAATGATTGACTTTGGGAACACTCAACAAAAAAATAGAAGGTTATATATACACAATGATAATAAATTAGGAAAGTGGGTTAGATTAATACCTATGAATAAAATCCCCCTTGGGCCCCTCTCTCTTGTGGAATCATATCCCCCCATCGTGTTCATCCCTCTCGTATAACATCCAAAGATTACTACTTTTATTAATCATTTCAATTGTCATAATATAAAATTCGGCCCCTCGACCATATTAATCAATATGAACTCTTTGCCCCAATCATATCGACTCACCAGCCTAATTCACATTTATACAATTACATCACAATTTGTGGGGACTAAAACCGAGGATGTTATAGCTTTTCCCTTTACAAAAAAGGCATTGAAAAACAAATTTATAGGGAAATAATGAATCACAAGGCTCTTTGCTTCCTTTAATGCAAGGTTTCCTACCCTTTTTCCTATGTAAACATGGATATACTACTTCCCTGTTCTAGTAGGGGGAGGATATAGACTTAATTTTCTGCAACAATCCTTATTTTATGGGCCTTCAAGGGGTTTATGTGACTTGGACTAAAATCCCAAGGAGGACATTCCAAAGGCAGTGTTAGTGTGCTCCATCATCTCCAAATAATCCTCTGGGATGATCCTATCTATTGGTAACAATATCAAAAGAATTTTGGATAGTGATGCCCAAAGACATGCCAATATTCTTTTCCATGGATTCGTATTGAGGTAGACCTTGATAATGGGCTCTTGGAAACCATTATGTTGAATCTAGAAATATGGTGTCGTATTTAGGAACTTAATTACGAGTAACGTCCATTCAAATGCAATATATGCCTTGAGGATGGTGGAGATATTGTAAAAAGAACTAGTGAGTTCGATCTCCCCTAAATAACCAACACAAACGATAAATAAAAAAAATGTTTAATGAAGACAACCTATAGAATCAACATTGTTGTAAATAAGACATGTAATTTGCAGACTACCTCTTTAGATTCTCGTAAGATTCTCTTAAGATTTTTTAAAAATTAAACAAAATTAATGATTTAAAAAAATAAATAAATTATCATTTTTATATATTTTATTGTTCACATTTGTTTATTAATTGTCTTTTTTTTTCCTCGGAAAAATTCATAATTTCATTATATAATAACAAAATTACATACATAGATATATACTAGCTATTTTGACATAGCTATGTACATATTCTCCACCAAAAAGATTCTAACCACCAGATGATGCAAACTAGGCATTAATGATACATAACCGAATGCCTGCCAATAATACCAGTCCCAAAAAAAATATCCATTTGAAATAACCACCGACATTTAAGTCCCCAATATAGCGAGTATCCCACCAATACAACAAATACTATATCATAAATAACAAGTTGTGTCACAACATAAGCCATAATATTTTCCCCGCAAAAAGAGCAGAGAATCCAGGATCAAGTATCTTGTCTGTCATGAAAGGGTCTATGGTAGAATCCTTGAATTCCCGCTGATGTATGTTCTTCAACATACCATTATCCAAAGGCTAACTACATGGCTTCTTTGGAAAGCCTATCTGCCAATTGGTTCCTTTCCCTGTATATATGAGAAAAAGAGATAGAGGCAAATAAACTTTTAATACAAAGTACAACCTCTAACAATTGAAGCAAACGAGAGACATGATATCTGTGAATCACATTAGTCCAATTGATGATTACTAAAGATTCACCAAAAACTTTTAATGTTCTGCATCCCTGCTCCACAACGAAAAGTATAAGAAGTTTTAAATCCATAAGTTCAGAGTAGTTGTTTGTGCCATTCCCAAAACCAACTTTGAGGGTAAAGAAATGAGAGTTAGAGAAATATAGACAACCGCCCCTGCCACACTTTGTCTGATCAGACGAGGAAGCACCATCGAAGTATCACCATGGGAGACTGAAGTCAGGAACCACCTCCCTAACAACCCAGGATTGTGCCAAAACACCACCAACCGATCCCTGAAAAGAATTAAAGATCCCAATGCAATTCACTGCCACCCTTTTGGCCAGAATGATCACATTCTAGAAAATTTGCCCATTTCGAGTGATCCAAATCCCCCAGGCCAGGATAAAAGGAAAATCCCGATAATACACTTGACCCCATACACACAACCATGCCTGTAAAGCTAATTCAAAGGAAGTTCCCTGCCAGCTCCAGAGGGAGGGCAGCAAAATCCTGACTAAAGCCCATACCTCCCGAAAAAAAGAAGAATGTAAAAAAAGATGATCCACTGATTCTAAATGAGATTTACAAAGAGCACATCAAGCGCATCGAGCCTCCAATACCGCCTTCACAAGAACTAAACGAACAACCCTAGAAATCCAACAATGACTCCAACACTTTAGCCTTTTTTTTAAGTTTTGCAATGAGCCACAACCAATCAGTCTTCCGATAGTCATTGGGTTTCAATTGAAAACCAAGATACTTCAACCCTTCATCCAATTCAAAGACCCGAAAGGGAAGCCTAGAAGTAATGGATAGTGACTTCCCCCATCTAGGTAAGAGAGTGTAACGCTTGACTTTTGTTCATTGATTACCATGCCTATATCTTGTTTGAAGAGAATTAGACCCTCACATAGTTTTTCAATATCCCACCGAGATCCGTAAAAAAAAATAAGATGTCATCCACGAAAAGTAAGTGTGAGATATACAAACCCGATGAAATTTTGATGCCTCTGAATTTTCCAACAGACTTTTCCTCAATAAAGAAACAACTAAGAAACTTAGCAACCAAAAGAAAAAGGAGTGGAGACAGAGGAGATCCCTGTCGAACGCCCCTTTCCTCCTTGAAGAACGAGGAAGCTTAACCATTAATCAAAATGGAAAAAGACACAATAGATAGACATCCCATAATCCAATTTGTGAAAGCCACCTCAAAGCCAATATGCCAACAACATTTGGATATAAAGTCAGTTTACTCTGTCATAGGCCTTCGAAAGGTCAATTTTAATAACCACACCTTTAAGTTTCCTACTTTTTAAACTATGTAAACCTTCTTGTGCAACCCTGATAGCCTCATGAATCTGTCTTCCCTCTAGAAAACTGAACTGTTCGCTTGAAATATGTCTACAAAGAATATCTTTTAGTCTTCGGATAATAACTTTTGAGATGATCTTATATACACAATTACATAAAGAAATAGGTATAAAATCATCAAAAGTAGCAGGATTGTTCGACTTGGGGATTAAAGCGATGAAGGTGGCATTAGGTGGATAGTGTATATGCCCATTTTTCCTGGATTCGTCCACTACTTTTAAAATGTCATTTCCCAACAAGTGGAAGAAACCGAAGTAAAATTCGATCGACCAACCATCAAGACCTAGACTCTATCCTTTCTGGAAAGAATGCATGACAACCAACAATTCTTGTTCAGAAACCTCTGCCATTGAAGACACCCGTTCATCCTCCTCCACAAAATGAGGGAAGAGCCTGACCACTTTCACAATTTCAACAATCGAGGATCCCGCTCGTGCCTTGAAAATTTCTTTAAAATGAGAAATCCCCAAAGAAGGTATACCTTCAAAAGTATTGACCAATTGTCTATCCCCCTCATTAAGTCCCCAAATAGTGTTTGTTAATTTCCTGCCTTTGGAAAAAAAATGGAAGAATTTTGTATTCACATCCCCACAGGCGAGCCAAATAGCATGACTTTTGAGTCTCCACAGAGCTTCCTTTTCAGCCAAAATAACTCTCCTCCAAAGTTCCAAGTGTACCAGTTCATCCTTACCCTCCCTAGAACAGAAGCCCCTGCCAGGGCTGACATGCCATTCTAGCAGCGTCTTTTCAATGTTTAAAAGCTCTTGTTCCTCTTTTAATTTTTTCTCATGTGCCCAGGAGATGGTAGCTTGTTTTACTTTTTTCAAGTTTTCCAGAAAGAGAATAGAAGCGTGAGTAGTTTGGTCTTGTCCTAAGGGGGTCCATAACTTATGAACCAAGGCTTGATACTCTGGATCCTTTAACCAACCCTCAAAGAACTTAAAGGGGTTGGGAGCCCGACGAACCCTACTGCATAAATCCAGAAAAATTGGGTTGTGATCTGATTCACCACTACATGCAACCCATTGTCGAGCAAGGGCCAAAGAATCCACCATATCCTCCTTCAGAAGGAAACAATCCAGGCGTTTTGCAACCCGATCATCCCCGACCCGCCTATTCCGCCAAGTCGGCTGTAATTTTACCAGCTCTAAATCCAACAACCCATGGAGTTCAAGAAAATGAGTGAAGTATTCAGTCAGAGGGTCTGGGCTAGTTCGATACCTCCGTCACACCTAAGGAAAAATTTAAATCCCCACCCACAATAACCTCCTGTTCAGAAAACCAAGAGCACTTTTCCAGAGAGTCCCAATAGCGTTGTCAATCAACGTAGGGACCATAAATGTTACCAAGCATCAAGGAGCGACCCAACTCAACTAAGAAAATGTTGAGACCAATCCCCGATTCAAAACCCCAAATCCGATCACAATTACAACGCTTGAGGCACCAACCAGTGGCTAGACCCCCAGATCGACCCTTTGCATCCACTGTCGCAAAGGACCAACCTGGAAAAAGAGATTCCAACGACGCAACCACCACTTCACTAACCCCCATTGTTTCTTGAAGAAAAATAACATCCAAAGCGATAACAACAACTAATCTTTTTAAGGACGATTTTTTTGTTGGGTTCACCAATCCCCTACAATTAAAGGAGAGGATTTTCATAGAGAGACCACTTCTTGGGGTTGATTTTCTCTAAGCGCCTATACAATGGAAGATTGTCTGCCAGCGGCCACATCAATCCTGGCCCAATCTTGTGCCAGAAGTAAATGTGATATCCTACCCCAAATCCGAGACGAAGATGGGGCCCAAGGAAGAGAACCCAAACCCTGCCCGAGCGGATCTTCCGCACCACAGCTACTCAAATCCTCAGTTAAAACAACCCTGTTGTAGAGAGAATATAGAATCCTAGACCCCTCAGAAGACTGGGTGCAGGAAGACAATTGGTTGCCTGAATGGGAAGGAGTTCCATTTAATGACAAAGTAGATGAAATAATGGAAAGAGTAGACTCCAAAGGGAAGGCTAGAGCAGCAGAAGTAGAAACCAAATTACCCACATCCCAAGGAGACACTGAAGGAAGGGAAGCCCCAGACACACATATAACGCCCGACACATGATTCGAAGGGGCTAATGGGGTACTAATAGAAGGAGGGAATAGGGCCCCAACATGAGAGAGAGTACAAAAATATGCCTCGGGACGAGGCTGGGAGAAGAGAGTGGAGGAACCTATCAAAGGAAAAACATCCAACCCCACAAAGCCCGATGGATGCAGCAAATCAGAAGAGATAGAAGTAGCAACCAGAGAGAAAGAAAATTGTTTCTTAATTGACACCTAAAGAGACCTTGGGCAAGCCAACTTTGTGGACTTCTAAACCTTAGCTCGATCCAAATCCAGATCGCTCGTAGAAAAACCAACAAGTGAAGAAGTGTTCCATCCACTGTCCCTACCAATGTCATGGATCTTTGAAACCACTGTATGGGCACCCCCAGTAGCCCCGGACCCCAAATCCAAACGACCCGACGCAACAACAGCACCAACACCCAAGGATCCCCACACCTTCCCCTTGAAAGGAAGTTTGCAATCCGCAACTCCATGCCCATAAACATGGCATCTATGACACCTGAAAGGAATTCCCTCATAATCCAACGACTGAATAAAAGAACCGGAAGTCATCTCAATAGTCAGCTCCTTGAGAAGTCTCGGACGTAGATCCAACCTCACCAATATCCTAGCCATGAACATCAGACCTGTGTCTTCAAAGGACAAATCCGCTTCAATGAACTCACCCAATTTGTTTCCAATGGCCGAGAAACAAACAAGGTTCCAGTATTGCATAGGAAGGCCCGATAACCGAACCCAAACAGGAACCACATCCACCCTCTCCCTCTTAGCATCAAAATTGGGAGTCCATCGCTTAAGTACAATAGGCATACCAACCATACTCCAAGTTTTGGATAGAACGCAAAAATCATATGTAGAAGTAGAGAAAATGAAAGCAAACCAACCCTTAGCTAACAAACGAATACTTCAAGGGTGAGAAATATTAGAGCCCCAAGTTTTGTCCACCCAAGAATGCAAGAAAGCAACACGGAATCGCTTCCCACGTGCCCTTCCCACCACAACCCGTTCCAAAAAGTCTACCATACGATCCATGTCAATATCCTCTCCAAAAACCAAACTATCTGAGTTGGTCCTATCCCGTACACACTAGATACCTCTATGCACAGAACGCTTTGAAACCTCCGTCTCTTTCAGTCCTTCCCGACCCACCACACGATCGTTATCTTTGGAACCAGAAATTTGTGGAGGAGAAACAGAGCATCCAGAACCTTTGTCTAGAGCAATAACCCCACCAAAGTACTCGCCCATGGTCACTGCAGGCTCCAGAAAAGCACCAGATTCGTTTAATACCTCCGATAGGGAGAATTGGGCACAAAAATCAGCGACCGACATGTCTTTTTGTTGGGTACCCCAACTATCACCATTAAAGAGAGCCCCAAGCTTGGAACCAAAGTAAACATAGTCACCCTCCGACAGACCCGGAAGGGGATCCAGTCCAGGTTCAGATCTCATTAAAGAAATCACGATGACTCATAGACCAGGGAAGAGGAAAAATCCAAGCCACCCGAATACGACAAATCGATCGAGGAAGGAATCTCTGAAACTAGACCATATGTCAGAGCAGAAACCGGATCCGCTGGGTTCACCACCCAAAACCCCAATGATACTCCGACAAGGGGTTCTAGGTCCCCTGCCATGGGTTCACTCCCCACACCGCTTGTATCTGGCAAGGACTCCGCAACCCAAGCCAACACCATCCTGACCGGACAAATAAAAGGAAATGCAGATGGAGAGAGGAAGGTGGCATCCCCACAAAACCCCTGCACGCCAAAATGCCGCCACCCCAAACCTGGTAACCTCCAGCCTCAAACAAAGAAGCCCTTACCACACCCCAAGCAACCCCACCACAGGAAATGTAGAGAAAAATCCTATCCGCCTGCACCATCGGCCGCCATCACCATTGCCCACCATTCATGGTTCTTCCCGATCCCAAATACGCTCTATACTAGTTTTATTTAGTCTCTATTAATTGTCTTATTAATATTTACATATTAAAATAATATATTTTACATTAGCTAAAAATTAACTTTATAAATAGTGAAAACTTTAAATTTTATTTTTTCATTATAAAGAATTTATGAAAAATTTCACATGCCCAAGTTTACCATATTTTATACACTTCAAGATTTTTGTGTATCTTTGTAAAAATTAACATAAAAAATTCATTAACATTTTAAAATAAAACACTAAATGATGATTTGCAAAAGAAAATATGCATTTTTTTTTTAGAAAACAAGGGAATTAGCTAGTCCCTCGGTAGAAGAATATAATAATATTAATCAAAATGGAATTTATATATAAATTTAATTATTAATAATTAATATAATTAATTAATTTTCCACACCTTTAAGTTTCCTACTTTTTAAACTATGTAAACCTTCCTGTGCAACGCTGATAGCCTCATGAATCTGTCTTCCCTCTAGAAAATTGAACTATTCGCTTGAAATATGTCTACAAAGAATATCTTTTAGTCTTCGGATAATAACTTTTGAGATGATCTTATATACACAATTACATAAAGAAATAGGTAGAAAATCATCAAAAGTAGCAGGATTGTTCGACTTGGGGATTAAAGCGATGAAGGTGGCATTAGGTGGATAGTGTATATGCCCATTTTTCCTGGATTCCTCCACTACTTTTAAAATGTCATTTCCCAACAAGTCGAAGAAACTGAAGTAAAATTCGATCAACCAACCATCAAGACCTAGACTCTATCCTTTCTGGAAAGAACGCATGACAACGAACAATTCCTGTTCAGAAACCTCTGCCATTGAAGACACCCATTCATCCTCCTCCACAAAATGAGGGAAGAGCCTGGCCACTTTCACAATTTCAACAATCGAGGATCCCGCTCGTGCCTTGAAAAGTTCTTTAAAATGAGAAATCCCCAAAGAAGATATACCTTCAAAAGTATTGACCAATTGTCCACCCCCCTCATTAAGTCCCCAAATAGTGTTTGTCAATTTCCTTCCTTTGGCAAAAAAATGGAAGAATTTTGTATTCTCATCCCCGCAAGTGAGCCAAATAACACAACTTTTGAGTCTCCACAGAGCTTCCTTTTCAGCCAAAATAACTCTCCTCCAAAGTTCCAAGTGTACCAGTGCATCCTTACCCTCCCTAGAATAGAAGCCCCTACCAGGGCCGACCTGCCATTCCAACAGCGTCTGTTCAATGTTTAAAAGCTCTTGTTCCTCTTTTAAAATTTTCTCATGTGCCCATGAGATGGTAGCCTGTTTTACTTTTTTCCAGTTTTCTAGAAAGAGAATAACAACATGAGTAGTTTGGTCTTGTCCTAAGGGGGTCCATAACTTATGAACCAAGGCTTGATACTCTGGATCCTTTAACCAACCCTCAAAGAACTTAAAGGGGTTGGGAGCCTGACGAACCCTACCGCATAAATCCAGAACAATCAGGTTGTGATCTGATTCACCACTACATGCAACCCATTATCGAGCAAGGGACAAAGAATCCACCATATCCTCCTTCAAAAGGAAACAATCCAGGCGTTTTGCAACCTAATCATCCCTGACCTGCCTATTCCGCCAAGTCGGTTGTAATTTTACCGTCTCTAAATCCAGCAGCCCATGGAGTTCAAGAAAATGAGTGAAGTATTCAGTCAGAGGGTCCGGGCTAGTTCGATACCTCCGTCGCACCTAAGGAAAAATTTAAATCCCCACCCACAATAACGTCTTGTTCAAAAAACCAAGAGCACTTTTCTAGAGAGTCCCAATAACGTTGTCGATCAACATAGGGACCATAAATGTTGAGACCAATCCCCGATTCAAAACCCTAAATCCGATCACAGTTACAACGCTTGAGGCACCAACCAGTGGCTAGACCCCCAGATCGACCCTTTGCATCCATCACCGCAAAGGACCAACCTGGAAAAAAGTGATTCCAACGATGCAACCACCAATTCACTAACACCCATTGTTTCTTGAAGAAAAATAACATCCAAAGCGAAAACAACAACTAATCTTTTTAAGGATGATTTTTTTGTCGGGTTTGCCAAGCCCCTACAATTAAAAGAGAGGATTTTCATACAGAGACCACTTCTTGGGGTTGTTTTTCTCTAAGCGCCCATTCAATGGAAGATTGTCTGCCAGAGGCCACATCAATCCTGGCCTAATCTTGTGCCAGAAGTAAATGTGATATCCTACCTCGACTCTGAGACGAAGAGGGGGCCCAAGGAAGAGAACCCAAACCCTATCTGAGCGGATCTTCCGCACCACAACTACTCAAATCCTCAGTTAAAACAACCCTGTTGCAAAGAGAATAACGAATCCTAGACCCCTTAGAAGACTGGGTGCAAGAAGACAATTGGTTGCCTGAATGGGAAGGAGTTATATTTAATGACAAAGTAGATGAAAGAATGGAAGGAGAAGACTCCAAAGGGAAGGCTAGACCAGCAGAAGTAGAAACCAAATTACCCACATCCCAAGGAGACACCGAAGGAAGGGAAGCCCCAGACACACATATAACCCCCGACACATGATTCAAAGGGGATAATGGGGTATTGATCGAAGGAGGGAATAGGGCCCCAACATGAGAGAGAGTACAAAAATACGCCTCAGGACGAGGCTGGGAGAAGAGAGTGGAGGAACCCATCGAAGGAAAAACATCCAACCCCACAAAGCCTGACGGATGCAACAAATTAGAAGAGATAGAAGTAGCAACTGGAGAGAAAGAAAATTGTTTCTTACCCGACACCTGAAGAGACCTTGGGCAAGCCAACTTTGTGGACTTCTAAACCTTAGCTCGATCCAAATCCAGATCACCCGTAGCAAAACCAACAAGTGAAGAAGTGTTCTGTCCACTGTCCCTGCCAATGTTATGGATCTTTGAAACCATCGTATTGGCACCCCCAGTAGCCCTGGACCCCAAATCCACATGACCCGACGCAACACCAACACCAACACCCAAGGATCCCCACACCTTCCCCTTGAAAGGAAGTTTGCAATCCGCAACTCCATGCCCATAAACATGGCATCTATTACACCTGAAAGGAATTCCCTCATAATCCAACAACTGAATAAAAGAACCGAAAGCTGTCTCGATAGTCAACTCCTTGAGAAGTCTCGGACGTAGATCCAACCTCACCAATATCCTAGCCACAAACATCAGACTTGTGTCTTCAAAGGACAAATTTGCTTCAATGAACTCACCCAATTTGTTTCCAATGGCCGAGAAATGAACATGGTTCCAGTATTGCATAGGAAGGCCCGGTAACTGAACCCAAACGAGAACCACATCCACCCTCTCCCGCTTAGCATCAAAAGTGGGAGTCCATCGCTTAAGTACAATAGGCATACCAGCCATACTCCAAGTTTTGGATAGAACCCAAAAATCATATGTAGAAGTAGAGAAAATGAAAGCAAACCAACCCTTAGCTAACAAACGAATACTTCAAGGGTGAGAAATATTAGAGCCCCAAGTTTTGTCCACCCAAGAATGCAAGAAAGCAACACGGAATCGCTTCCCACGTGCCCTTCCCACCACAACCCGTTCCAAAAAGTCTACCATACGATCCATGTCAATATCCTCTCCAAAAACCAAACTATCTGAGTTGGTCCTATCCCGTACACACTAGATACCTCTATGCACAGAACGCTTTGAAACCTCCGTCTCTTTCAGTCCTTCCCGACCCACCACACGATCGTTATCTTTGGAACCAGAAATTTGTGGAGGAGAAACAGAGCATCCAGAACCTTTGTCTAGAGCAATAACCCCACCAAAGTACTCGCCCATGGTCACTGCAGGCTCCAGAAAAGCACCAGATTCGTTTAATACCTCCGATAGGGAGAATTGGGCACAAAAATCAGCGACCGACATGTCTTTTTGTTGGGTACCCCAACTATCACCATTAAAGAGAGCCCCAAGCTTGGAACCAAAGTAAACATAGTCACCCTCCGACAGACCCGGAAGGGGATCCAGTCCAGGTTCAGATCTCATTAAAGAAATCACGATGACTCATAGACCAGGGAAGAGGAAAAATCCAAGCCACCCGAATACGACAAATCGATCGAGGAAGGAATCTCTGAAACTAGACCATATGTCAGAGCAGAAACCGGATCCGCTGGGTTCACCACCCAAAACCCCAATGATACTCCGACAAGGGGTTCTAGGTCCCCTGCCATGGGTTCACTCCCCACACCGCTTGTATCTGGCAAGGACTCCGCAACCCAAGCCAACACCATCCTGACCGGACAAATAAAAGGAAATGCAGATGGAGAGAGGAAGGTGGCATCCCCACAAAACCCCTGCACGCCAAAATGCCGCCACCCCAAACCTGGTAACCTCCAGCCTCAAACAAAGAAGCCCTTACCACACCCCAAGCAACCCCACCACAGGAAATGTAGAGAAAAATCCTATCCGCCTGCACCATCGGCCGCCATCACCATTGCCCACCATTCATGGTTCTTCCCGATCCCAAATACGCTCTATACTAGTTTTATTTAGTCTCTATTAATTGTCTTATTAATATTTACATATTAAAATAATATATTTTACATTAGCTAAAAATTAACTTTATAAATAGTGAAAACTTTAAATTTTATTTTTTCATTATAAAGAATTTATGAAAAATTTCACATGCCCAAGTTTACCATATTTTATACACTTCAAGATTTTTGTGTATCTTTGTAAAAATTAACATAAAAAATTCATTAACATTTTAAAATAAAACACTAAATGATGATTTGCAAAAGAAAATATGCATTTTTTTTAGAAAACAAGGGAATTAGCTAGTCCCTCGGTAGAAGAATATAATAATATTAATCAAAATGGAATTTATATATAAATTTAATTATTAATTATTAATTATTAATAATTAATATAATTAATATAGTCTTCGGTGAAGGAGTGCATTGTTAAGGCACTCAATAAATGAAATCACCACTTAAAAACCTTTGGGGACACCTCAAAATCCAGCCATATGAAGGAACCAATCCCACAAGTTAAAAATATTTAGCTAACAAAAAAATATAATAATTAAAGTAATTATTAAAATATAAATTTAACTTTTAATTTTAATTATTAATACAATAATTAATATAATTATCAAATATATGTTTAAAAATAAATTTAACTTTTAATTTTAATTTTAATTATTAATAATTAATATAATTAATTAACATGAGATTAATATAAAACAAATCAAAATTATTAAATTAAAAGGAACCTTGTTAATTGGCTAACATTAATACTAATTTATACTTCATGATCTTGAGTTGTATTTTTTTATTATATATTTTACATCTGTTTATTGGAAAAAATGCTTTAAATGAAAGAAAAAGACGAAGTTCCCTGCGGGTATTCCATCGGCATGCAAGAGGTGGCATCAATAGTCCATACTCTACGTTCAAATTGGTAGAGGCGCTCGATAGTACCTAGATAATGAAACTCGGGCACAAATCATAATCTCTCTGGTGCCATATAGTCTTCTCTTATTGAGAGAATAAGATAAATTATTTTGTATAATTCCTGTCTCACTCGGTATTAAGTAGTAATAGAGTTGAATACTGTCTCACTCTACAATGTGTTGTCGGACCAATAGGATAATTTAGTTTTATTCAAATGCACCAAATAATAAGTAGTCAACGATAGTTGACTTTGTACCAAAATAATTTAACATAATGCACCAACTAATAAGTAGTCAACAATAGTTGACTTTGTACCGAACTCTATAGTCCCTCGCTTGGCAAGGACTAATAAGGGTGGAGGAGGGTCTATTCATAGAATCAACTCTCCGCCACTTTACCACCTCCACCCCTTTTGAATTTTTTGGGCAAAAAAAAAAACATATTTTCCTATTTTTGATATAATTTTTACTAGAACATTAAAATTTAGCACTATTAATATTATTGAAAAACTCTTGAGGAGGGATACAATTTTAGTGTTATCATTGTTTTTTAATTTCCAACTCAAGGTGTTTGAAAAAAAAATAGAATCATATTTTAATTTAATAAAAAATAAAATTATTTTTTATTTATTTTGAAAATCTTATAAATATTTTTATTTCGAAAACCTTATAACAAAAAAGTTGTCATTAGCATCAATATAATTCCAATGGTATAAGGAAAACTTAATTATGAAGTTGGGGTGAAAAGTTATGCTAGAAATTCAAAAATATGATTGAGGGAGAAGTCTCTATATGGATGCATGTATGTATATTGGTTTTAAAAAACCATCTTAAAAGAAGAAGAAGATTACATAAATATTCACTTGAAAATTTGGCGTTTTCATGTGTTTTTCCCTTGTTTCCTTAAGTGTCTTGGTTTTTTTAGAGAGTACATGCTTGATTCATAATAATATTTAAAAAAAATGACATGTTGATTGTAAAAAAAAACTAAGAGAACACAAAGATTTCATGAAGATTCTCTGAAAAAATGGCATTTTCATGTGTTAACTGACATTTTAGGTAAGATTCCCTAGATTCCCTTAAACTGCTTCTTTTGCTCACAAACTTGTTGGGATATTTAGACTTGTGTGGATATACTTTAGTTATTGAACATGAGTTCCAAGTCTGTCTTGCAACCTTCTATAAGTGTATTAAATCATTCATTCAGGTGAAGGAAAAATAATAGAATTTTCACCTCACCAAGTTGTAATCAAGTATTTAAAGGATGCCAAACATATCTTAGCAACTTGAATTGTTAATGGAATTACTAGGTTGTATAGATTTTGAAACTTTGAGCCATCATCTTTTCCATCAATTTTTATTGCTCATATCAATGCTGAACAAACTTTGACATAAGCGATTTAGTCATCTAAACTATTGTTCATTGCAACATCTATCTAAACAAAATATCATCGTTGGTTTTCTTCTCATTTCTTATAAATATGGTGTTTGCTCTGGTTGTGTTCTATACAAACATCAACAAGATAATTTTGATAAATGTACCTCTTGGCATGCCTCGACTAGCTTCTAGCTGATTGATAATGATTTTTGCAGTCTACTTCCTTATGCTTCTTTCTTTGGGTTCAAGTACTTCTAACTTTCATTGGTGACTTCTTTAGAGGTGCCCAAGTTTATTTCTTAAAAATCAATAGTGGTTTTTTTGACATGTTTTTGGCCTACAAGGTTGAAGGCTCTTGTAGAAAAAAAATGGATCTCAACTTTAAAAGTTAAGAAGAGATAACGGGGGGAAATGTGTTAACCACAAATTTTCAATTCACAACACTACACAAAACATTTAGATAATGGAATACAAGGTTGAAGGTTCTTGTAGAAAAAAAAATGGACATCAACTTTAAAAGTTAAGAAGAGATAATGGGGGGAATGCGGTCACTGCAAATTTTCAACTCACAACACTACACAAAAAATTTAGATACAACATTTTGTTCTATCACACCAGAACAAAATGGTGTTGTTAAGAGAAATAATTGCACATTAAAATAAATGACAAATTATATGACCCAATCTAAGAGATTAAGTCCTCATTTTTGGGCGGAAGCCATTGATTGAGCAAATTACATAGTTAATCGCACTCCCACAAAGGCTTGGAATGATATAACAAAAAAATAAGTATGGAGTAACATTAAACTAGATGTAAGCCACTTTTGTGTGTTTGGTAGTGAAGCATGAACTCACATCCCTGATGAGAAAAGAGAATCATTACAACACAAAAGTGAGAAGTGCATTTTTGTGGGATATTTTGAAGATGTAAAAGGTTATAAATTTATTCAACCTCATTCAACAAAAAATATTATTAAGAGAGATGTCAAATTTGATGAAGGTCTCTTGGCTTGCATGCCTAATTGATCATTTGTGCCATCTTCTTCTATCCCTAATATTTATGATAGTACCCCTATTATGGTTTCTTCTTCAGATTATGATAGTGAGGATGAAAATTTGTAAGGTACCAGATGTAATGTAATATGCAGAAACAAAAATATTCAATAAATACCAATGGAGCAATAAAATATTGAGAATAACAATGCCATCAATAATACATTTATTGAAAGAAAGCGATGTTCACTTTCCTCTTTGAGGGGGAAACCTCCAGCATAACATAGCTCTATTACAATAAATCTCAAGACAAAACTTTATCATGCCTCCTACTCTTATTTATACTAATTCTATCTTTTAAAGACCATTCTAGAGGAAGATCTTTATAGAAGCAGAAGCTTCTATTAGGTCTTCTTACATTGACTTGTTCACAATTATTAAAAAGGCCTTATTAACTAATGTTAGCCTTTATTACATGGAAAATATATTATTCTATCTATGTGAGGAGTTAGGGAGGTTAGGTCCCTAACATGCCCTCCCCCTTGAAAAATAGCCTTGTCCTCAAAGCTTAAGATGAAGAAATTGTTGTAGAATGGTAGCTGGCTCCCAGGTGAAATCTTTTGGTGGAGTATCCTTCCATTGAACTAATACTTCCTAGATGGTGCGATGAGGGAGACAACATTCGCGTTGGTCCAATATTGCTTGTGTCTACAACCAAATGGAACCTTCATCCAACTCTGCTAGACTGGTCTGTGTGTGGCACTTGGTGCCAATCACTTTCTTCAGGCATAAGACATGAAAAACATGATGTAGCTTGGAGTGACTAGGAAAAGCTGATTGATAGGCCATTGGCCCCACGCATTTGAGAATAGTATAAGGACCATAAAATTTGGGGGTCAGTTTATGTCACTGTTTGGATTTTAGTGAAGTCTTCTTGTACGGTTGTAGGCAAAGAAAGACATGGTCCCCTTTAGCATATTGATGTTCAAAACGACCCCGATCTGCATGTTGCTTCATGCAGTTCTGAGCCATGACCAAATTTTCTTTGAGAGTAGGGAGAATGGTCATGTAGACTGTAAGATTTTGGTCAACCTCATGAACCTTGGAGACACTCGACATGTATGGGAGAATCGCTAGTGGCTTCTATCCGTAGATTGCTTCAAAGGGAGTCATGTGAGTGGCAGTATGATAAGAGGTGTTGCACTACCATTCAATTAGGGGTAGCCATTGAACCCACTAATGTTGTCTGTCGGACACAAAACACTTCAAATATGTTTCCAAACACTCTTTGACCACTTCGGTTTGGCCATCAGTTTGGGGATGATAGATTGTGTTGAGATGCAATTAGGTGCCCTGGAGCCTGAATAATTCTTTCCAGAAATTGCTAGAAAAAGTTGGATCACAATCAGAAACAATAGAATGAGGCATTCCATGGAGTTTGAAGATATTATCCATAAAAAATTCAGCCACTATGGATGCGATGAACTGGTGTTGAAGAGCACAAAAACAAGCATATTTGGAAAGACAATACTATTGAGAAGAGTGTAGCGACAAAGGTATTCTTCTTGGCTTGCGTTCCAGCCTAGGAGAGGACAATGAAACTACCTAGTTGATGCATTGATGCTTTTCCTAAAGTGTAACTTAGGAAAAGTAACATTAGATGTTTTAATTTAATATTGACTTATTGAGTTCTTCTTCTAAAGTTAAAAAGTGAAAAATTTAAGTGATGGATCTTTTAATCTGGACCATCCATTTCTTTGAGAGGCCTAGATTAGATCTCAGCCATATATCTCATTGATGAGTTAGGGTTTTCGCTTGCTTAATAGTATAATAGAATGTCAACTAGGAAGAGGGCGCACTACTACTATGAGGAGAGATCGATCCAAGAGAAAGAGAGGCTCAATCTGAGATCTGAGAAAGAGGATAGTTGCAGGGAAACAAAGAAATACATTTGAACAAGAGATTATCTCATCTTCTTGATTGAGCAGAGGTCACTTCACCTATGCAGAGGATCCGTACAGTCTGACGCAATACTCACAAGGGTGTCGTACATTTTTTCAAAGGCATATCTTGAAGTGTTTTGCTGGGACAATTCTGGTTCCAAAGAAAAGGGAGAGACTATTTTTTAGTCTTGAAGGTTTTTACTATGTTTTATCTCATTAGGAGCGAATTTTCTGTAAGAAGCATTATGTATTTTTCTGCTAATAAAAACCTCCAGATCTGTTGTACCAGTTTTCCCACATTGGGTTTTTCCAGGGACTATTGTCCAAAAACAAGTGTGTTGATGTGATGTGTTTGTTGTGTGTCTTTATTTGGAAAAGATCCTGTGCATTTTAATTTCTGTTGTGCATTAAACCTAGCTGAAATATGTTTTAAACAAAGACAAAAAAATAATTTAACTTTTTCTGAAGCAAACAATGCTAGGTTTTAAGGAAATTTACAAATCCACTACCACCATGATGATTGACTTATTTCTTGATTTGGGTAAGCCAACAATGAAATCCATATAAATATTCGTCCAAATAGTAGGTGGAATTGGAAGTAGTTGGAGTGTGCCGTGATTTTTGACAATCTCACCCTTATTGTGTTGACATGTATCACATTTGGCCACAAAGGTGTGAATGTCCTATTTCATACCATCCCAGAAGAAAGAACATTTGACCTGTTCATAAGTTTGGGTAAAACCTGAATGCGCAACTGTAGGTGAAGCATGAAACTCAAAGAGCACTATGGATTTAAGGGCCAATCGTTTGCTTAAATATAGGCAACCTTTGTAGTGAAACTCTTCATTATTCCAAGAGTATCATGGAGCAACTTGGGGATAATGTTGCAGTTTGTGGATTAGGTTGTAAATATTTGGGTCTTGCACCCATTCCTGGAAAACAAACGAAAGCCAGTTTGCGACAATGAATGAGAAGGCAAAGAGGGACCCTTCTTCTTCATATTTTCTGGAAAGAGTATCAACCACCACATTTTATTTTCCCTTTTTGTAAATGATCTCATAATCACATCCAAACAACTTGGTCACCCATTTTTGTTTCTCCAGGGATGAAATTCGTTGTTCCAGGAAGTATTTGAGGCTTTGATGGTCCATTTTAATTTGAAAGTGTTGTCCCAATAGATAAGGGCGCCATAGATCCACTGCATGCAAAATAACCAACATTTCCTTTTCATAGATTGATTGGCCCAAATGTCGCTTTGACAACTATTTTCTAGTGAAAGCCAAAGGTCGTCCATATTGCATGAGGATTTCCATGATTCCCCTCCTGGATGCAACACATTCCAGAACAAAGGTCTTGGTGAAGTTAGGGAGGGATAGTATAGGAGTAGTGCACATAAATTCTTTCAAGGCTTGGAAGGATTGGTTAGCTGTTGGAGTCCAAATGAAATCATTCTTTTAAAGGAGAGTGGTTAGGGGAGCCGTAAATATTCCATAATTTTGAACAAATTTGCGATAATAGCTCGTTAAACCTAAGAAACCACACAAAATTTTAAGAGTTTTAGGGCAAGACCAATTCTGCATAGCTTCAATTTTCTTAGGATTCACCCTTACACCATCCTTTCCAACAATATCACCCATGTAATCAACTTCAGAGACGCCAAAAGCACATTTAGATTATTTGAGGAAACGTTGGTGCTTGGAGAGGAGATGGAGAAATTGATCCACATGGTTGAGATGGGCTGGCAACGTTTTACTATAGATGAGAATATCATCAAAGAAAAACTAACACAAAGTGATGGAGGAAATGGAGAAATACATGATTCATGAGACTTTGAAAAGTGGAGGGGGCATTACAAAGACCAAAGGGCATGACCAAGAACTCATAGTGACCCTAATGAGTGCGAAGTGAATTCTTGGGAATGTCTTCCTCTTTCATATGTATCTGGTGGAATGCAGGTCAAGTTTGGTAAAGTATTGAGCCTCACTAAGTTCATCCAGAAGGTCATCTATGACAAGAATGAGAAATTTGTCCTTGATGGTAAGTTTGTTGAGGGAACGAAAATCATGACACATGTGCCAAGTGCCTTACTTTTTGAGGACCATGACTACATGTGAGGAATATGGGTTGGTAATGGGACGAATAACTCCTGCTTCGAGTAATTCTTGGAAAATTTTCTCAATTTCAATTTTTTGAGCAAAGGGATGATGATAAGGGTGATCATTGGGAGGAAGACTACTCGGGATTAAAGGAATGGAATGGTCATGGTTGTCGCTGGAGGGGGGAAGGCCCTAGAGAGTTTGGAAAATAACCCTAGGGAGTTTGAAAAATAATGTGATGTTGGGAAATGATAGATTGAAGGTCGGGGTGCACAAAGGGTGTCTCAACTGCTTGAATGGAATTGAGTTGGGAAATGATGCCAGGATGATCTTTTTTGAGTAACTTTTCCATGCGGTGGGAACTGATGATCTCTGACGATCCTGTTGTAATGCCTTGGAATTTATATTGTTGTCCTTCTTGTTGAGATTGCATGGTTAAATATTTAAAATCCATGGTTATGTGGCCCATAGTGCGTAGCCATTTAACAACAAGCACAATGTCAGAACCACCCATGTCAATGGAAAACATGTGAGATTTCAAGTTATACTGATAAATTCGTAGGCACATATTTTCACAACGCCCCCCACATTTCATGGAACCACCATTGGTAATCATGATTTGAAAATTGTTGACAACACATATATAGCAATTGATTTCTTGGTCAAGGCGACGATGAATGAAATTATGAGTACTTCCACTGTCAACTAGGATGATGAATTTCCCATGCTTAATGTAACCAATCAACTTGAGGGTTTGGGGAGAAAAAAAACTAGTTAGAGCACTCAAGGAAATAAATGGTTCAACTTCGGGAGGATCAGAGGGAAACATAAGATCATCTACTTGGGGTAGCGCTGCCTCAGGTGAAACTTGAACATATTCATCAACATCCTCCGAAATGGCCATAATTTTTTTTTGTTCTTTACACTTGTGCCAATGAAAGTATTTCTCATCAAAATTAAAACAAAGACCCTTGAGTTGGCGTTCAACTATTTCCGCCCGTCTCAATTTTTGGACCTTGAGATGAGTGGTCGAAGGGGCAGGATCAGGAGGTCTAGGACAGGGATGAAAAGTAGGTTTCTTATTCTGAGCAAATATGACATGTTGTGATTCCTTGGCATGGTTCGTTGCTTCAAACCAAGTCTGGGGGCGAGCCATGAGGACCTGGGATCATATTTCATCCTTGAGGCCACTGATAAAGAATTCCCGGAAGAAGGCATCGGTCATACCCTATGTGCGGAAATACAAGTGCTCAAAGACAACAATAAAATATTCCATTGTTCTAGACTGTTTCAACTTGGTCAAGCAACCTAAATGGTGGGTGTTTGTGTCAAAGCGTTCATACAACTCAACAAAAAATTGTGTCCAAGAAACATACCCATGGCGTGCATTTAGATGCCATTGCCACCATTTCCATCATTTCAGATCCAAATAGAGAACACCGTAACGAAGCTTGGTCAAGTTATCAGTAATTCAATGCAGGGAAAAATAGTGTTCCATCAGAGTGACCTAGGTTGTTGGATTTGATCCATCAAATTTTTTCACCTCAACTCTGGGAAGACAGGGGTCATGATTGGAATGAAAGTTCATAGGATTGAAGAATCAACATCAAGTTTGACTTGGGGGTTTGGGATAGAGGAGGAAGGACCTTGGGATTAGGTCATGAATTGTTTAAGAGTGGAGTGGAGTTCATCCATTCAACTATTGAGTTGGTCCTAGATGAGGTCCACTTTGGAATGCATGGCAGTCATGTCATTATTCACTTTGGCATGAATGGAAATAAAGTCATTATTCAATTTCTGATTAGTTTATTCTTGGCGAGTGGGAGCCATTAGGGGAGGGGTGGGTCCATAAAAGTAGACAAGTGATATATAACACTACGATCAGGGAAATAAGAGGAAGCTAATGGGATAAGTGGGAAATAAGGGTTCTAGGAAGGGTATGGGTCCACGAGGTAAAAAAAATGGTTAAAAATGATAGGTAACACAATGAGCAGGGGAAAATGGTGAATCCAATGGGATAGGTCTCAATTAAGGGTGCAAGAAAGATTCATAATTTTCTTTTTACTCCTGCAAAGTTATACTTCGACCTGAATAATATTGTAATGTCAAAATGCCCAAATTCTTAACAAGAAAAAATGTGTACTAATTTCACAACTAGAATGCATGAGGCAAGGTTACGTTGCCAAAAATTCTTTTTGTTCCTTGTCTGGTATGTTCTCCCCAGGTAAGGGTTTTCAGGGTGGCTAGGGACAAGGGTTTTCCTTATGCTATAGTTATCTGATATACATGCAGGGTCGAACAATAGTACTTGGCCCAATATCTCAAGGCACCAACTAAGGAGGCTTGATAGTACCCTTAGTTGTACTGCCCAATTACCTAGGTACTAGAGAGTATCTCCTTGAGTGTTGTTCTCGGTGGAACTATAACAGTCAGACGATCGATTGGTTGATCTAGGGATGGTTTTAGGAGACCTAGGCGACTCCCGATATATCTTTCGGTACGTGGGAGTGATGGCCATGTACAAATTTTTTCTAATGCAACACTACTCAAGGGGTACCAATAGGGGTTACGAAGGTTTCCAACAAGGTGAAACTCTAATTTCTAGGAAACCTGTGAAACCATATGTATTTCTTGCATGTAGTCTTACCCACTGTGGTTTTACCCATTGTTATCCCCATTTTATGGGATACCTAAGGAGATCATGTCTCGAGGTCCTCAGTATAGATTTTAACCATGTACAATATTTTACTGCAAACAAATTTTCAATAAAAGAACATAAAAGATACAATGGAAAATACACACATTACGTAGAGATTTTTCCCCTGGAAACCCAAACTGGGAAAACCAACATATTCTATATTCATTCATAGTGATACATTGTTTACAATACAATATAAATATAGGAGCCAACGAAATCCAAAACCCTAACCCATTAACTTGGATTAGTCAACAACCCTAATTCCTTAACTGGAAATAGAAAACCATCGACAAAAACCATGTGTTGAAAAACCGCCCAACAATGGACACAAAAACGTAGGAGACATGAAAAATGAGGAAAAAATGAAATACATTTCCCTAGGAATTTTTTTTTTCTCGGGGGCGCTGCCTCCAACCCCCCACGCAGGGGGATATCGCACCCCTGCAACCCCCTTGCATGCCAGATACAATGTAGCATTCACTATAACTAGTTGTGCAAAGAGTATAACACATACCCAACATTCTCCCACTTGTTGTTTTCTTTGCATTCAAGGGGTTACAAGGTTACATAGTCAATAATCCAGGGCATCAATGCCCATGGATCCTGTACACCAAGAGAACTTCTCAGTTCTCACAGATTTTGTTAATGAATCTGCAACATTCTTCAAAGTGTCCACCTTCATCAACAACAATTTATTTTCTTCAACCATGTCTCTCACAAAGTGATATTGAATATCAATATGCTTTGTCTTTAAATGATAAGCTGGGTTCTTCCAAAGAAAAATTTCACTTTGACTATCACAATCTATCCTTACAGCTTGCTGTACCAACTCAATACCCGAACACAATATTTGTAACCATATTGCTTCCTTTCTTGCATGAGTGGCTTGCATGTATTCAACTTTTGTAGTTGAAAGTGCCACTACAACCTGTCTTTTTCTCCTCCAACTGATTGCTCCTCCAAACAGGTTAAACACATACCCGCTTGTAGATCTCCTATGATCTAGATCTCCAGCCCAGTCTGCATCCAAAAATCCATGTATGTCCAACACTCTGTCCAATCCTGGTCTTCCTTGGTAGCACAATCCATAGCTAGCAGTGCCACACAAATACCTGAAAACCATTTTTACTATTGTCCAATGCTCCTTCTCTGGTTTTGACATATACCTACTAAAAAATCCCATTGTGTGTGCAATGTCTGGTTTAGTACAGACCATTGCATACATCGAACTACCAACTGCACTCGCATATGGAACATGAGACATGTCCTCCTCCCTTCCTGTGTCTTGGGACACTGATCCACATATAACTTTACACCAACATGAATAGGGACCTCGACCGGTTTACATTCCTGCATATTAAACCTCTCCAATATTGTCTTGACATATTTTATCCGATTTAACCAAAGTTTCCTCTTTTTACGATCTCTTTTAATTTCCATGCCCAAAATGAAATTTGAAGAACCGAGAACCTTCATGTCAAATTTAGAGGACAACTGAGTTTTCACATCGTGGATAATCTCCTTGTTGTTTCCTATCAACAACATGTCATCCACATATAAGACCAAATAAATCAAATGATCACCAATTAATTTAAAATACACACAGTGATCCTCTTTGCTTCTTGTGAAACCAAGTCCCAGCATACAAGTATCAAATTTTTGATACCACATCCTTGGTGATTGTTTTAAACCATACATGGGGTTTTTCAACTTGCATACCAACTCCTTCTTTCCCTTCACAACAAAGCCTTCTGGATGCTTCATATAGATTTCTTCTTCGAGATCCCCATGTAGGAATGTTGTCTTCACGTCCATCTGTTCTACTTCAAAATCAAATGCAACAACAACATATAACATAAATCTTATAGAAGTTAACTTGGAAACAAGAGAAAAAATCCCACCAAAATCAATTCCCTCAACCTTGGAATAACCCTTTGCTACGAACCGAGCTTTGTATTTCTCCACTTTTCCTTCTACATTCAACTTCTTTTGAAATACCCATTTGCTTCCAATGAGATTTCTTCCAGTCGACAACTCCACTAGATCCCAAGCCTCATTCTTATCCAAGGCTGCCATTTCTTCATCCATGGCCTTTTTCCAAAGATTTCCATCCACTGAATCTACTGCCTCCCTAAGTGTTCTAGGACCATCATCAGTAATAAACAAAGAAAAATTTGAACAAAAATAAGATGGAACATACCTTTCTGGTAGCCTTCTTTCTCGAACCGATCTCCTCAATAATGGAGTATGAGGATCTTCTTCTTCTGATTCCCGTTCTTCTGTAGAGTCTGATTCATCATCCTTTAAATCAAACTATATTTTCTCTGGTTCTTCCTTACTTGGTAGGACTTCTTGTTTAACAACATCCTTCATTTCACTAAATACCACATCTCGGCTATACACAACCTTCTTAGTTTCTGGGTTCCAAAGCTTATAACCTTTGAGACCATCTTTATACCCAATAAAGATACACTTTTCAACCTTCTTATCTAGCTTACTCATGTTTTCCTTTGGAACATGAACATAGGCCTCACAACCAAATACCTTGAGATGTGTGAGAGAAGGTTTCTTACCAGTCCATACCTCTTGTGGAGTCTTGTCATCCAATGCTGACGAGAGTGATCTGTTGACCAGGTAACATGCAATACCCACTTCCTCTACCCAAAATTATTTCCCTAACCCGACACGACTGAGCATGCACCTTGCTTTTTCCATCAACGTCCTGCTCATCCTTTCTGCAACTCCATTCTGTTGAGGTGTATATGGAGTAGTCTTCTACCTTGCTATACCGCACTTCTTACATAATTCTTCAAATCCATTCATGCATAACTCTTCTCCATTATCTGTCCTCAACACCTTAATTCTTTTCTTTGATTGATTCTCAACAAGAGCCTTAAACTCTTTAAACCTGTCAAAGACTTCATATTTATTTTTGAGGAAATATATCCAAGTATTCCTCGAGAAGTCATCTATAAATGAGGCATGGTACACAAATTTTCCTAATGATGGAACCGACATAGGTCCAAACACATCACTATGAACTAGCTGTAAAATTTCTTCTGCCCTAGTTGCACCAGAGGGGAATCTTACCCGATTCTGCTTCCCATATACAAAATGTTCACAAAAATCAAAATCCAGAGAGCAGTTAGACATACCTTCAACCATACCTTTATCGAGTAGTAGTCGAAGACCCTTCTCTCCAATATGGCCCAGTCTTTGATGCCACAACATAACCTTTTCTCCAGAGACTGTAGGAGTTCTTTCTTCTTCAAATCCAATATTAGGAACAATGGAACTATTACACCCATCACTAATAGTGCTTCCTTGCAGCTTGTACAGAGTTCCAAATTGAACTCCCTTCAACAACACCATTTCTCCTCGAACCATCCTGTAGGTTTCCTTTTCAAATATTGTTTTTACCCCTGCTTCGTCCATTTTGATTACATAAATCAAATTTCTAGCTAAACCTGGGATGTGCAGAACACTAGGTAGTGTTATAATCGTTCCATCTATGAGCCTCAACTTGACTTTTCCTTGTCCTATGATTCTGGTTGTCGAGTCATCACCTAGGAAAACATTACCTCCATCATACCTTTCATATTCATAGAACCACTCCCTGTGGGGAGTCATATGAAAGGATGCACCTGAGTAAACCAACCATGCCTCATGATCTGCATGTGTGATTGAAGAAGCCAAGTACACATCCCCTCCTTATTCCTTTGAGGTATTTTCTTCTGTAGAAGGAGCTTCTTTTCTTGAGGTAGTGTTCTTGTAGTGCCCTTCTTTTCCACATCTCCAACATACCTTTACAAACTTTCCAAGAGATTTAGACTTAGATCTCCCACTTGAGGAGTTAGATCTATTTCTTTCTTGGGAGCGTCCTCTTGCAAATAATGCATATGTGCTATGTATTTCCATGTTCTTCCATCTCATCTCCTTTGAAAACAAGGATGAGACAATTTCATCAAACTTCAAGGCAGTTGTATTACTACCTATGACCACAACCAAACTATCCCACGAGTCTAGTAAAGAGAACAATAAACTGATACACTTATCTTCATTTGAAATTTTAATCTCAACAGATACTAACTAACTTACCACAGTATTGAAGGCGTTCAAATGCTCTGCCATCAAGTCTCTATCTCTCATCCTCATGTCATACAACTTCTTTCTCAAGAAAAGTTTATTTACTAGGGACTTAGACTGATACAATTTCCCCAACTTATCCCATAAATCTTTGGTTGTTTCTTCTTCTGACACATTCAGTAATACTGAATTTGAGAGACACAGTCGGATTGTGCTCTTTGCCTTTCGATCCAACTTTTTCCAGTCATCTGCTGAAGTTCCTATAGGTGCAGTACCTGGATCCACCGTGATCCATTGATCTCTGTCCACCAACATATCTTCTACAACTCAAAATTTTTCCCATTAAACTTCTTGATCTCCATTTTCAAACTTCTCACCATTTATTTTCACCTGAAAAATCAATACCACAGATCTCCCACTGTAACAAGGCTTATCATAGTCCCGAGCCAAACCCTTGACCACAAAGGCGTCCCCCTGAAGTCAACAAAGCTCTGATACCAAATGTAGATTTTAACCTTGTACAATATTTTACTGCAAACATAGTTTCAATAAAAGAACAAAAAATATACAATTTAAAATATACACATTACACAGATATTTTTCCCCTGGAAACCCAAACCGGGAAAACCAACATATTCTATATTCATTCATAGTGATACATTGTTTACAATACAATATACATATAAGAGCTAGCGGCATCCAAAAACCTAACCCAATGACCTATATTAGTCAACAAACCTAATTCCTTAATTGGAAATAGAAAACCATCGGAAAAAAAACATGTGCCAAAAAATTGCTCAACAATGGACATGAAAATCGAGGCAACATGAAAAATGAGGCAAAAATGCGACATTTTTCCCGAGGCAATTTTTTTTTTTCTTGGGGGAGTTTCCCCTGAACCCCCGCGCAGGGGGGCTATTGCCCCCCTGCGCACCCGACGCAACGTAGCAGACACTATAACTAGTTGTGCAAAGAATATAACACATACCCAACACTCAGGTTATAGATAGGGAGTACTGAGATATTACATGACCAGAAATATCCACTTGCACATACATAAGCCCACTCTATCACCACATTTGATCCATTGTCAGTGCATCCACCACATCAACTAGCTTCTAGAAGGAAGATGGGTCTTTCTCTATGTGGTACAAGTTAGGTATTGTGGTAGGTAATCACCCTTGTATTTAAGGCATTCAAGCATGTTGTATTTGAGCTACTTTTGATTATAAAACGCCTTCTTGGACATTATGCCTTTGACCTTGTTTCACCTTGGTGAATGTTATAGATTTCCTAGTAAGTGGCCAACCTTTGGGAAAGGTTTGTGACTGGGGGTCCCTTGAGGGGTTATTGTACCATTCCCGACCATACTTACCACTTTCCGCTCATTACATTCCCATCATATTTTCCTCTTCTAGGTCCTTTGATTTCAGTGATCCGAGAAGGGCATGTACCTCATTTCATGGGAAGAAGGGGATGAAAGGCCCATAGGGATTGTTGTTGGATAAAAATATAAAGGCATATATATATAAACCTTCCATATGCTTCACCCAGGGATCCACTGAGAAAGCAATGAAATGATTCTCTATAAGAAAAGGGAGACCTACAAAAGTAAATGATAATGAATGCTTAAGGGTTTAGTTGGAGGATATGAGGTCTCATCACGAGCCGACCCATCACGATCATGGGTATTTAGCGGTATGAAATCACCATCATTTGGTCACCAAGCTATTACTGTAGTGGCTCTTAGTTAGACAACTGAGAGAAAGGGGGTCTCATCACGAGCCAACCTTGTCATTTCCGTGAGGTATTTGTGAGTGACACTGTCATTATTTGGAAACCATGCCAGTACAATGGCCTTCAACTTGTTCATTAAAACATGAAAAAAACAAAGAATGCCAATAATATGGACTTGGAAAAAGTTCATTGCAAACAAAGGTGCCACACACCCTCTACAAAGGCACCCGTAAATGAGATAATACAAGCCCTTGTATGTCATGAAGCTCAACGACCTCTGAAGTATGAACCCCTTCCACTGCATCATCCATTTCATGAACTTGAAAGGCCATCCTTGGGAGCATCCCATACTTGAGGGCTTTGGTTTACCCAATTGGACTCCTATGAAACCCCTCCTATACTTAAACTTGGTAAATTGTATAAGGTTTTAAGCATTGTTTAATTTGATGAGGTAGTTTTGATACACATGTTTAGGTGCCTTGCTTATTAGACATGGTTTACACTTGCCATGATATCTTTGACTTGAGATATTTGGAGGGTGTACCCTTTTGTTTGGTAGGATCTTGTTGGTGGACAATTTTAGAGGAACAAGCCTAGCTTGGGCTTCCATGGGGCTTGAAGCCCATAAGTTGGATGCCAAGGGCCCACATGTCATATCATGAGGACTTTCCTTTGGAGGCCTAGAAGACATCATGGATGACATGACCTAGCCTTCACATTCCAAATGTTTTGCCTAGGAGAGGCAACACGTCACTTATGGAGGCTTGACATCACCTAAAGGGATAATGTTTGGTGGTGAAGGTGTTGTTTAATGACATGTGGCAAGTTTTGAAGGAAGGAGGCTTGAATACCATTGAGAGAGGACTTGGATGAGTGACATGCGGCCTTTGGAGGCCTAGCCATGCATCTACTACACCAACGACTTCTTTGAAGTGCCAAAACATCCCCTGAAGGGGTGACGTCACCTTATTCTAGGGTTTATTTTGTGTAAAAGTGAATTTTAAGTGAATTGTTTAATATTATTTTGTTGCAAGGGGTAAGATAAGGGTTGTGGACCCCTTATCTTATGTTTTACCCTTGCTAAGTGGACAAACTATGTGATAAACATTTTGTATAAATAGAGATCATGAAATATCATTTTGGAATCATAACTCTCCCATTGTGAAGAGCTAAGGACTGAAATTTTCGCTACCCTTGAAGATTTTTGTTCTCTTGTGCTATGGTATGGTGTCTCTTTGGTTGTGGACTTGATGATGATGATGCGTTAGCTCTTGGAGGTCATTTCTAGCTGCTTGTGGTGGTTTATCTTGTTGCCATTTGGATTGGTAAGAAATTTTACTTGTTGCTATCATTTGTAATTCAAGCTCAAGGTTGATTTTTCTAAGGCTAAGTAGGAAGTATAAGTGCATACACCCCTACTTTAGCTCCACCATAAATTTAAGCATAGAATTATTGTTTGCAAGGGTTTTCTAAGGAAGTATAAGGACATACACCCTTTAGTTTACACCCTAGTTAGGTTACTTGCCTTGGGGAATAAGAGCATTTATACCCTCAAGGAGGTAGTAGCTCTAGATCTTTACTTTTGACCCCATTAACCCATAATCAAAGGCACTAGTTGTTGCATTGGAGAAGTAAAGCGTTGCATTGGTAAACATGAAAAGTTGAATTTTTGAAGTTCTCTCACTTGGACATTGTTCCTTGAGTCCTATGCTATCTTTCCTCATGAAGGCGTCCTCTTTCACCCATTAAAACTTGTTGTTGTTACAAAAATAACCTACAACCATTAGGGATGCATAAAGCTAACCCTCTAACCCTATATAACTCCTAAACTAACCCTATAAATTGGCTATAAATTTTCCCTAACAAACTACTAACTTAAGCACACTTTTTGGGCTAGTTTGAGGTGATTTCATTGGATGAATTTTCTGGTATAAGGCTTGGTTTGCTACAGCCACAAGGTTGATAAATATCATTGCAGTAAGCTTTTTGTGATAACCTTGCTTTTGTGCTAAAGTCTTGCTATTTCATTGATGAGTTGAACTAGTCTTCACTAGCTTGTCTCTTGCTTATTTAACTAAACTTTTAGCACTTATTTTGCAGCTCTTGTTATCTCTTATATGATGGTATATATCACTTATTGTTGTTGCAATTAGGGACAACGAGCTTAACTTGTTTTTCCACCTAACATACTACATTGTATACTTGGTTTTCATTGTGTCTTAGGTAGGTATTTTTATCTCGGTAGGTCACTCAAAGCATTGACAACCCTAAACCTTTCCCAAGACTTGTTACCAAGTTTCTTTTACCATCTAGAATTGACCTTTAGGGGAATCCATCCATACATCTCATTTCCCATCTCAATCCCCCCTAGGGTCACCGAGATTCCCCCCTTGAGGTGACTACATGACCTATGAAGTGAAGGGAACACCTGCCTAAGGTGATAGTGGGTAGGTTAGTTGTCGCCATCTTGTGGTTTGGGTTGAGATTTTCCCAACCTACAACTTGTGCAATAACACCCACTAAACAATAATTCTTTGTGCTTTAAAGACGCAAACAATACACGTCTCTACCCTGGAAAAAAAATTAACCCATAATTCCTGCCAAGGAAAGTGCTCTGATACCACTTGTAAGGTACCCGACATAATGCAATATGAAGAAACACAAATATTCAACAAATACCAATGGAATAGTAAAATATTGAGAATAACAATACCAATTTATTGAAAGAAAGAAATGTCCGCTTGCCTCTTCGAGGGGGCAACCTCTAGTAGAGCATAGCTCTATTACAATAAATCTCAAGACAAAGATTTCTCATGCCTCCTACTCTTATTTATACTAATTTTTTCTTCTAAATAACATTCTAGAGGAATATCTTTCTATTAGCATAAGCTTCTATTAGGTCTTTTATTACATGGATAATATATTAGTACATGGAAAATATATTAATCTATCTATGTGAAGGGTTAGGGAGATTGGTTCCCTAACAAACTCCTCAACCTCCTCTAGTTGGGTCCGTTGAACCTGAACCAACACCAACACCATAGCTTCCTAGACGGATCCATACAACACGAGAAGTGACTAGTGATCTTGTTGGTGATCCTTTAGATCAACATCATACACGTTCATAGTTCCAACAAGCCTCCTCTCTTTTGGATCAAGTTTCAAAGACTCATGATCCAAAAACATTTGTAGATTCTTGCTTTTTTTGACCATCCTATTCGGATACAATAATGTCTCAAGAATATCGTTCTCTAATGGTGAACAATACTTGGGATATTGTCCCTCTTCCAAAAGGAAGTAAACTTGTTAGATGTAAATAGGTGCATAGGACTAAGTATGCAGTAGATGGAAGTGTTGAAAGACAGAAGACTCAAAGAGTTTCCAAAGGATTTTCTTAAGTAGAAGGAATTGGCTATACTGGAACCTTTTCCCCTGTAGCCAAAATGAATTCCATATCCTTATTCTAGCCCTTTTAGCTTCCTATAAATGGGAGGTCCATTAGATGGATTTAAATCCAGCATCTTGCCTGGGGATTCACAAGAAGAAATTATGGAACAACCACTTGTTCATATTAAGAATGACTCTAGTCTTGTTCATTGCCTTAAGAAATCTCTCTATGAAGCATGCTCCTTGGGCTTGGTATGCTAAAAATGATATCTTTTTTCATGACACTAACTTCTCTAGACGTCATTTTGACTCCAATGTTTATACCAAGAAAGTGGGTTATCATCACATATGATTTGTTCTCCATGTTGATGACCTTATACTCATTGCTATTGACCCCAAAATTTTAAGCCAAGAGAAATCTAGTCTTAAGAAGAAATTTGAAATAGTGACAAACTTGGGACATTTGCATTATTTTCTTGGCTTCCATTTGAAAATCAAGGAAGAAATTTCCCTTTCCCAGTCTAAGTATGCATGTGACCTTCTTAGTCACTTTGAAATGGAAGATTGTAAACCAAGTCCATTTCCCATCCAATTTGGAGCCAAACTTGATGCCAGCTATACCACACCCGAAGTAGATGCCACTTTGTACCATTAGTTAGTTGGTAGCCTTTGGTATTTGACTCATACCCATTCTAATATTTCCTTTGTTGTTGGTTTTGTTACTAGGTATATGCAAAAACCCCATGAGAGCAATTGGAAATCGATAAAGAAGGTACTTTGGTATATCCAAAGTACAATTTAGTTTAGGATATAGTACAGTTCATGGGGGACTCCTTTGTTGGTTGGTTTCATTAATTTTAATTGAGCTAGTGACCTTGATGATTGGAAGCCACTAATGTAGTTTTAACCCAAAGGGCATAACACTATTAGAAAAAGTCCCCAAAGGGGTAGTAAAGGCCAACTTATATTGATCACAAGGGTGAATCTGAATCTAATTGTAACCTAAGAACCCATCCATTAAGTAAATGATTTCATGTCCAACACAAACATTGATGATTTGGTCAATGAATGGTATCTATTAACCCATCCATCAAGTAAAGGATCTCATGTCCAACGCGGGCATCAATAATTTGGTCAATGAATGGTATCTAATAACCCATCCATTAAGTAAAGGATCTCATGTCCTGCGCGAGCATCAATAATTTGGTCAATGAATGGTGTTGAGTAATTGTCTGTGGGACAATATTGATTCAGATCACGGGAATTAGTACAAAAATGAATGGTGTCTTGTTTCTTAGTGATAGGGACCAGGTCAAAGACGCATAAGTGTACGCAATTGGATAGATAAATTTGACCTTATGGAGTTTATCAATTTCTGCTTTCATGGTAGGAGACTTAGCAAGGTGAATAAGTTGTTGTTTCTATCGACCATGTATCGATGTGATGTTTGATAATGACAAGATCAAGTCCATGCATCTCTCAGTAGTACCAAGCAAAGACATCACAAAATTCCTAAAAAATGGCCTTATAGGCTACAACCTCTTTAGGGGAACAATTTGCTCAAAGAAAGATGTTTTCCGTAACATCGGGTGTAATAGAGATATTCACCTTGATGGTGGGTGGAATATTGGCATAGTTGCACAACAATTTCTCTCAACATCTCCGAAATTCGTTCCTGCCGTTCCAATGTTTTTGGGAACGGGTAAGAAACATCCCCAATTTGTTGGGAATGATTTCAGAAACTTGGGAGCTTTAACCTCAAGGAAATGAGTACTTGGGAAAGAGTTTTCAATATAGAGAATTTAAATTTAAATTCTATTTTTGGTATTGATAAATACCAATTTTTGGTTTTACTAAACTAAAATGCAAATATTTTTATTCAATTATTAATATATTACAAAAACCTAATTTATTACAAATATTTTTATTATATTTATTCAA
Organism: Picea engelmannii; assembly: GCA_009831015.1. Lineage (NCBI taxonomy): Eukaryota > Viridiplantae > Streptophyta > Pinopsida > Pinales > Pinaceae > Picea > Picea engelmannii. The sequence goes on from ML784425.1 coordinate 258,324, forward strand.
AATATATTAAACTACAAGTATATCTTATTTAAAAAATTATTTAAATAAAAAGATTTAATAATATTCACTTTATATATGTAGATATAAATAACTTTTAATGTATGTATGTTTGCCTTAAAATCCAAACTAAAAGCAAAAGTAAAATAAATCAATCATATCATTGATTTTTATTGTATTTTCATATTATAACAATAATATTATTTAATTCTTTTTATTCAAATTTACAAAAATATTATTATATTTCCATATTATAATAGTAATATTATTTATTTATTTTTATTCAAATTTACAAAAATATTATTGTATTGTCATATTATAATAGTAATATTATTTAATTCTTTTTATTCAAATTTACAAAAATATTATTGTATTTTCATATTATAATAGTAATATTATTTAATTCTTTTTATTCAAATTTACAAAAATATTGAAATTTTTTATATGTAAAATTTAATTTTAAATAGATGTTAAAATTATATATGATGATGATGATGATGATTAACGTCCACTAAGACCTAATTGGTCTATCGGACCTTAAGAGGGTAAGTGATTACTTGTGATTCTTTAGAATTTTGTTTATGTGCTCGAAAAGCATTAAGAGGAGGTTTCCAAGATCACCATACTTTTGTTGAGTTAAGAGGTTAGGAAGGTTGGTAGTGTGATCAATATTTTGAAAATGAGATCTAATATGGGTATAGGCTGGACAATCTAAAAGAAAGTGTTTTTCATCTTCAACCTTCTTAGTGTC